>OX183139.1:6107500-6453747 GCA_945261195.1 Cryptosula pallasiana
TGACTTTATTACAGTCGTCATCAAGTCATTTGGAGTCAATCTCGCAGAGTTGTCTGCTCCTACCACAATTTCCTAAATTAACAGAAAACCCGTGTGTCATTGCTGTTTGTATTTCCGGTTTGGTTATCGGAACCAGAGGTGTTATTTAGTGCACAACCCAGCTAATAGTTAGCCAACTGTATGCTTGCTGGAGTATGGTGATCAGAAAATTACATTAAGCCTTCCATTCAAATGTTTTCTACCAGAAAAAAAGATAGAATAATTGATGATTTTCTACCGTTTAAAAATATAAGAAGACAAGAAGAAGGTGCATATGCAGAATATTGTTTGTTTTGTCAACTAGAAATGTACTAAAAATAATTAGTGCACTCTGATTACGAAAGTTTGTGAAATGGGGAAGACTTTTTTTTCAGTAGGGTTGTCGTTTTTAATGCGACTTCTCGTCAACTGCATGTAGGTCAAATTCCCTGCTGGGAAAAAAAAGTTGATTGCAACTTGTAAAATTCCTAATGTTTTTTGACTTTATTAAACATGTGTTTCAAAATTTATTGCACAACTTTACTGCAGAGATTTTTTTGACAGAAAATAAAAAGAACATGTAATTTTACAAAATTAAGTTACTAAAATAAAATGGTGACCTTTTTTTCAAGTAGGGGAGGAGGAAAAACAACTGCCACGCAAGGAATAGGAATTTAACTCACTGTGAAGTGTCTACTGCTTGAACTGTGAACATAATATTTTATTGGCTGCAACATTCTACTGGTTCTGGCTTTCCATAAGTACAAATGCTATACTGCCAGACTATTGTTCTGAACCACTGATTTATCATTGCCAATATTTTTGTCATCTGTTGCTGTTAGGGAAATCTTTCAATAAAAATCGTCTGATTTCTGTGAAAGTTTTGTATTAGTCATCTATTGGACATCTAAATTACCCCCTCTGAAATCTGCTGATCACGATGATGTCTTTGATAATGCTATACGACCAATAGACTCTGAGATATTCAAGTGACTTGATATTTGACTTGTAAGTCATTTGAGTCAGACTTGACTTGACTTAAAATTTTTCATTACTCAACTCGACTTGACTCAACAATGTTTGTGACTTTACTTGACTTGACTCAGCTGAACCTCAGAATGGCTGCGACTTGACTTGACTCGACTCACAAAGTTCATGACTTGACTTGACTCGACTTTAAAGTCATTTTCTCCCACCCCTGTATTTAGGTATCCCATCATCTTATGTAATAGTGTATAGTCACCGAATACTGAGGTATTACTCATTGATTGATGGGATAATGACGCATGTTAAAGTTTATTGAGTTTGATATTATTTATATTATAATAATTAATAATAAATAATTAATTAATTTAATTAATAACAATTTTTTCCCTACTTACTTTACTACTTCACTTGATTGGTATTATTAATTATATTTATTGTTTTATTTATTTATTATTATTAATTATTATCAATTATCCTTATTATTTATTATAAATAATAATTAAATTATTACTGTTATTATATTTAAATTAAATTACTATCTATTATTATAAATAATATTATTAATTATTTTGATAATAATAATAATTATTAGTTAGTTATTATTATTATTCACAATTATTATTATTATCATTATTGTGGTATAACCTCAAATATGCTTTTAGTTTGTTATTGTATTTTATGTTTGCTTACGGCTTGGAGGTTACCCAGCGGGGCCTTCGTTTCCGGTTAGAAAATACAAACGTGCTAAACCTGAAACCCATACATTTAATCTGAATGTACATGCATTACAACACATGGTGGCAGCGGTTTTGTAGTTGGTAAATATGGGGGACGAAGAGGAGCATGGGCAAGCAGCGGCAGCGAACATTGTTAGGCCTATGCAAGTACATATGCCTATGCCTAGAGTGAACCCCCCAACTGAGTTGTTATTAGACAATAATAAGGAGGCCAATTTTAGATCTTTTAAAGCAAAGTGGCGGTCATATTATGTTTTGCTAAGGTTAAATGGAGAGGAATTGGAGTACCAAAGGGAGCTATTATTGTATACGGCTGGTACTGAAGCTGCCAGGATTGTAGAGTCTTCTGCTAGATACACGGATGCTGCAGATGAGGGAAAAACCTGTGACTTAATATTGGAAGTATTGGAACAATTTTGCATAGGTGAACGAAACATAATACATGAAAGGTTTAAGTTTCATACTCGATCGCAGCTCCCAGGAGAGTTGTTTGATTCATTCTACACAGATTTGAGGACGCTAGCAGGCAGATGTCAATTTAACTACCGTGCTGCAGCTGGTGCCGTAGATGTCGATAGTCCAATGGATGAAATGTTGCGTGACAGGGTGGTGCTAGGTATAAGAGAAGATGAGCTACGAAAGAAACTCATTTCACAAGGTAACAATTTAACTCTTGCAATAGCTCTGCGGTTATGTAGGTCACATGAGGTCACTTCTAGCACTATGCGATCGATGACTGGAGGGTCAAGTGTACCAACAGTGAATGCTGTTAGAACAAAAAGAGGTTCTGAGCAGCCTAAGTTGAGTACTAAAGAAAAACCCCAGGCCAGCAGTCGATCTCAGAAGTGTGGGAGATGTGGAAAGTTTCCTAGTCACGCCAATGAACATTGCCCAGCCAAGGACACGGACTGTTACAAATGTGGTAAAAGGGGACATTACTCCCGCGTATGTAGATCTAAACAAGTTCAAGAAGTGACGGAAGAGAGCGACGGTGATGACTTCCTGTTTACTGGAGAGCTAATCATTGGAGAGGTGGAGTGTTGGCAGGCAAACATAGATGTCAATGGATTTCCTACGCTTTTCAAGCTTGACACCGGAGCAGATGGCACAGTCGTCAGTTACCATGAGCCATGGGTGGGTCAGATTGAATTATTCCCACCTGATACCATATTACATGGTCCTGGGGGTAAGGAGTTAGAGGTAGTCGGAATATTTGAGGCTCAAATGTCTTACAAAGGGTTAAAACATAGTGAAAAAGCCTATGTAATTAAAAACCAAAAAACATCGCTTTTGAGTAGAAAAGCGTGTGCTGCATTAAGGTTAGTTACTTGTAATGTAGATGAGACTTGTAAGCTCAGTAATGACATGTGCGCAGAATTCCCAAAACTCTTCAAAGGACTAGGACTTCTTAGAGGTTACACTTACAAGATAGCTTTGAGAGAGGATGCAACTCCCACCTGCATTTACACACCACGGAGGATACCCCACCCGCTACGTGAGAAAGCTAAGTTACAGTTACAGGAGATGGTCACCTCAGGGGTGATATCACCAGTAACTGAAGCAACAGAATGGTGCAGTGGATTAGTCACTATTCCAAAATCTTCAGGCTCAGTGCGCCTATGTGTTGACTTGACTGGTCTAAATGCAGCAGTCAAAAGGGAGATCCATCCTATGGCGACTGTGGAGGAGAGTTTGTCTAAGTTGGGGGAAAGCTCAGTGTTCAGCAAGCTAGATGCCAACAGTGGCTTTTGGCAGATAAATCTTGACGAGGAGTCTAGGAGGCTAACGACATTCTTATCCCCTTTCGGACGATTTTGTTTCAATAGGCTTCCATTTGGTGTTGCCAGTGCACCAGAAATTTTCCAAAGAGCGATGTCCAGAGTGTTGGAGGGCATTGCTGGTGTTATTTGCCATATGGACGATATTCTCGTTCATGGTAAGGATCAACAAACTCATGACGAGAGATTACGGGAAGTGCTCGGAGTTCTCCAGAACTCTGGTTTGACGCTAAATGTCCAGAAGTGCGAGTTCAGAAAAAGCTCGTTGACATTTCTGGGACATGTCATCAACCAGGATGGGGTAAATCCAGACCCTGCAAAAGTAGCAGCCATCCAGGACTTTCCTTCTCCTACTTGCAAGACGGAGCTAAGGCGCATCAATGGGATGCTAAACCAAATGGCAAAGTTTATTCCAAATTTGGCTAGTCTCAATGCTCCGATGAGAGAATTGCTAAAAGAGAAAAGAGAGTGGGTTTGGGGACAGCCTCAAGAGGAGGCATTTTCAAAGATCAAAAGAGTTCTTACATCTGCAAAGACAATGGCTCATTATAATCCCCATTTAGCTACTATCGTTAGCAGTGATGCCAGCAATGTTGGACTGGGCGCTACTCTATTACAACAGCAGTTGGATGGGAGTCGAAGACCGGTTCTGTATGCCTCACGTTCACTGACTGAAACGGAAAGGAACTATGCCACTATTGAGAAGGAGGCTTTAGGGACAGTTTGGGCATGCGAGAAGTTTGATCAGTTTGTCAGAGGTATGAAGTTCACGATGGAGACTGATCATAAGCCATTAGTGCCATTGATGACCTCTAAAGAGTTGGACCAGGTGCCATCAAGGATTCTCCGTATGAGATTAAGAATGATGCGGTATGCTCCTGAGTTCAAGTATGTACAGGGGAGGGACCATCACCTTGCTGATGCATTGTCTAGAGCTCCAGTTGGCAAACCAAGTCCTGAAGACCAGGCATTAATTGAGGAAGTTGAGGAGTACAGCCAGAGTATGTTCCCACCAAATTTAGCTGTGAGTAAGCTTAGAGAAGCTCAGCAAAAGGACGAAGTTTGTTGCAATGTCATGAGATGCTGTCAGGAAGGATGGCCTGCCTACAAGTCTGACGCGTTTATGAGTATTCATCCATACTGGGAGGTACAGCAACATCTAACAGTGACAGATGGTTTGCTTCTGTATGACAATCGCATTGTCGTTCCTTCGAGTGAGAGGTTAGGGGTACTGGAGAAAATCCACCAAGCTCATCAAGGGGTAGTCAAGTGTCGACTTCGGGCTAGACAATCTGTCTGGTGGCCGCGGATGTCTACACAGATTCAGGAAATGATTCAAAACTGTCGAGTATGCAAAGTGAACTCAAGGACCACAACAGAACCACTTCTTCCGTCAACAATGCCGGAAAGAGCATGGCAGCGTCTAGGGGCTGACCTATTTGAGTTTCAGAAAGTCCACTATCTTCTGCTGGTGGACTACTATAGCAGGTGGATTGAAATCCGGAAATTGAGTTCTCTAAATTCCAGAGACACCATTGAGGCCATGAAGTCTATCTTCTCAGTGCATGGGATCTGTGAGATGGTAGTCTCCGACAACGGGCCACAGTTCGCTTCAGAGGAGTTCCTGAGATTTACTGAGGAGTATGGTTTCACCCATGTAACTAGTTCACCACGTTACCCAAAAGCAAATGGTGAGGCGGAAAGAGCGGTGGGAACTGTGAAAAGTCTATGGAGAACCAACCCACAGGATCCACACTTGAGTTTACTCATTTACAGAGCTACACCACTAGACAATGGATATACACCTGCCGAGCTACTGATGGGCCGGCTAATTCAGACAACCCTCCCTGTTTTCCAGGCCAACCTAATACCCCGGAGCACTGATAAGAACCAGATTGCTGAGCGGGAAGAGGCCAGAAAACAGGCGACGAAGAAGCACCATGACCAGCATTTCAGAGCCAAGGAGCTACCTGAGTTGGAGCGAAATAACAAGGTGTATATACGAGACAATCAGAAAGATGGGATTGTGGTACAAAAGGTAGCACCAAGGTCTTACAATATTCAGACGGACACCGGAGTTATCCGGCGTAACAGAAGTGCTCTGGTAGACATGGATGATTCAATGACCAAGACAGAAGAGGAGCTATGTCAGACTATTTCTCCTGGCTCCACCAGCGGCGCAGAGGGCAGGGCGATACGAGAGAGCCCACAAGCCAGTCCAGGTGGATGTCAGGTGCCTGATCCAAATCTCGCAGAGGGCAGGGCGATACGAGAGAGCCCACAAGCCAGGCAGTTTGGTTCAGACCAAGGGTTTAGTAGACCGCAGAGGTTGAAGAAGATGCCTACGTATTTGAAGGACTATGAGCTGTACTAATCCAGTTGCTAATCAAGCCAAAGGACTCTGAACAATTCTAGTCATAGCAATCGGACAATCAATATTACTTTTACTATACTCACTGTTTAATAACCACCATATGGTTTCAGTTTTGTTTGCTTCAGTTAAGTTACTAGTTGCTTAATTAGTAATCTCCTATCTGGAAGGGGAGATGTGGTATAACCTCAAATATGCTTTTAGTTTGTTATTGTATTTTATGTTTGCTTACGGCTTGGAGGTTACCCAGCGGGGCCTTCGTTTCCGGTTAGAAAATACAAACGTGCTAAACCTGAAACCCATACATTTAATCTGAATGTACATGCATTACAACACAATTATGATTATTATTATTTATTATTATTATTGTTTTATTGTTGTTAATTGTTATAATTATTAAATATAATATTATTATTTATTATATGCATGTATGTATGATGATGTAGGTCTTTTAATTAATTAATTATCATTTATATATATATATTAATTATTGAATACACATACATTGACATTTCTTATGTTAAATTATGATAATAATAGTTATTATTATCAATAATAATGAAGACTGTTTTGTAAATATTTATTATTTATTTAATAGTTTTATTAAATTTAATAATAATATCAATTACTAATAATGAATAAAAAAAAAATGCAAATAATAATTATTATTTATAATATTTAACTTTATTTAGCGAAGAATTTATTTATGACGATGAATATTGTTGTGTTATTAATTATTATTCACCGTCATAAATAAATTATTATTGTGTGACTTATCATCATAATTTTTGTTTTTCTAATAATTTTTTTAATATATCTATATTATTTGTTAATTTGTAATAATAATAATTTAATACAATATTATTTATGCATGATTTAGCTGTGAGCTTCATCATTGCTCACTTTACTGTAGTAGCTTGGTGCCTGGACACTTCTCTAAGCATCAGGAAGTTGCCCACTGATGTCTACCCTGACAAATGTCGGAGCCCTTAATTGCAATCATAGCTAGTTGACATGTATGCTCAGTCCAGCGAGGTAGGCAAATAAGCCCAGCTGTCAGACCTTACTACTGACTGACTCACCTGTCAGACCCTGTAGCTGTAGAACTCAATTAGTCAATTATCGCGCTTAATTTGTGTGTGCTTTTAGTCTAGCCTAGTCTAAGTAAGAAAGAAATTAACGTTTTTTTTACACGTCAGTGATTTTATTTTAGCAGTATCATTTGTTTTTTCTTACAGCACTAACTCACATGCGTTGAGTTACTGCTGTTATCGGAATTCAAGATAGGCTTCATTCATCCCATGGTCGTCACCATGAAATATAATACTGTAATAATAAAGTATGGATATTTTCTGAATATGTGTATAATTAATAAGTATAAAACTAAATAAAAAGTAACACAGGAAGTAATGCTGCATGTACACATAGCGATCGCACCAGTGGTTTTTCTTAGTCATAAAGGAAACCCTCCCCAACTTTGCGCAATTTTCACTACTCTCCATCTTCAGCGATTTTGGTCAAACTTGCTGTTATAAACTATAGCCTGCAAATTATTATATTATTGTTGATAGATTCGGGGCGTTTCAGCTGGCCTGATCTTATTAGAAATGGCGGTATGGCACTTGCTCATTGTGATTAGTTCATCGAGAAATTGACTAGCTATTTTTTATCTCAATCGAACCCTGGCGATAACCTCCAATAAAATGCTAGATATTAGTTCACGATTTCTCTGAAAACAGCAGCTGCAAAATCATGCTATTGCTAAGCGATCGTTATATGTGCATGTAGTTCAACAAATGTGATGCCAGCTATTCGGTTACTATCTGTTCCCTGTATAATACCATTTTCGCACTTGCATATTACTAGATATATCATTAAAATGAATGATATTCTAAATATTTTTTATTTATAATAACAATAGTAGCTGTTTTAATTCTTATCGGATTATTGTTATAAAGAATGATAATAGTTGTAATAATTTTTTAAATGTAAAACTAGTATGATATTTATTATTAGGTAATCGTTATTAATGGTATCTGGTTTTTTTTTCTCGTATAATCTGTAATCAATGAAAATTGTAATCAACTTGAAGAAAATAAAAAATACATTCTTTTACAATATAATATATAATACTAAAAAGGTTGATTTGCATTTCAATCCTATTCTCTCCCAATAAATGCCAAAATATCTAAAAGAACATTCTGATCACTCAGCTTCTGCTAACTTTCAAAACCGAACCTTCAAAACTCACATTTGGTGCATAAAATTTTGCGCTTTGATTTACTTCTATTGTTGTTAGTAGTTTGTTTTTTATATAGCATCTTTAGTTTTATGCCTATTTTTCGCCTCTTGTCTCTTAGGTTTACTCAATTTAAAAAAAGCCTCAAATGCTCAACTGCTGTTTGTCAAATTGAAGTTTTTTTACAACGACTCAGAAGGCAACGTTGTAAGTAAACGCCTTAACTCAAAGCAAATATTTAGCCTTACTCTACGATGAAAGGTTAGCCATTAATCCAGCAAATCTTGAATACAGATTAAACCTACATTTGACAATTCAACTACAGTTTCTACCACTAGTCGCGGTAAATAAATCATGATGGTGCGATCGTTGGTGGGGTGTTAAACTAACATATTATTTTCAATCACTGAATTCACTGCAAGCCATGTTGTGATGTCTTTAGCCTGTTGGCTCCCTTAAGTCTTTCCCGACATACAATGCAGAGCTTTATAAGGCCACTCAATTAAGGAATTTAGGTATCTTCTGGTACACTCTTCCATGTGGAAAAAGATTCGGCATCGTTCCATGCTGTTTGACACTATATTGAACTAATATAATAGCTAATTTTTTGGCCGTGAATCATCTATTACACCCATAAGTGTCGGTTTTTTGGAATATTGTGGTATTCCGCAACTATTAATTTAAATTGTATTCCTGGAAATGGGTAAATTCTCAAAAAATAAATGTAAATTGTTCAAGTAAAAAAAATATCCCATCATCTTCATTATTGACCCCAACATCTACGCAAGATGACTGACTCATTAAATGGTTTAAGATGAGTCCGATTGAGCTGATAAGTTGTTATTAAAACCTCCGTTCGAATATAATGTGAAATTATTATTTTATTTTCATTTATCATTATTATAATAGCTGTTATTACGCGAATATCCTGCATCATAGCAATTTTTTTCAATTCAGCCCACCATATCCCATTGCTGCACAATTATTGTTTGTTATTCTGTGAGTGTGTGTACTGTGCATCTGTTTCGTTACTATCATATTTTGGATCAGCGTGCATTCTGCTTCTATCAGTCTCTGCGGTATAATTACTGAATTGCCTGATATTTTTTTACGTACCCCACAGTTTTAATTATGTCATCACGTTCTTTAAAGGTTATTAGGTTTGTGAGGTGCTGCATTATCTATTAATAGAGCCCTCGTAATGAATAATGCCCTTGATTAATCCTAACATTGTCTACCCTAGCCCCCACTGTCACTATTACTATTGCTATTATTATAACCAGTATTATTACCATTATCGTTACTAATTACCATCAGTGCATCTGCTAGATAAACCTGAAGCTGATACATGTAACTCCACAATCCCAATTCTACCATTTTTTTTTATATGCTAGCAAAGCCTTGACTTTTGGAGTTATCTTCTGCGTAGCATATGTGTTGATGATATTACGGAAAGAGATGTGACCTGCAGTGTTTGTCAATCATGGCTCATTGTTTATATGATTGACAATAACAGCCATGGGTTAGAGATTGTTGTGGTTGCTTGTAGGGAAAATTTATTTATGTGTTGATCTTTGGGATTGTTGAATTGGAGTATGTCTTGACTTACAAAAGCACTGTACTTCATATCAAGTAGGTGCTATACATGTCTATGCGTGCACCCATTGAATAAAGGAGCATTTTTCGTTTTTATGCATGAGTTGGTTGATGCAGACAGATCACAATCTCATAGACCCAACAAATGTAAAATGCGCGTGTTTTGCCATTCTGTTTCACGATTGTTTTTCAGGATAAAACAAAGATGGCTTCCCATGTGTACGCATTTTGGTTAGGATTGTTGGCTGTGCTGCTTGCCACCGTTTTCACTCTTTATCGCTATGGAAACATCAGAAAGCAGCATGCGATAGTTACTGTGGCCACTTTGATTGCGTGGTACTTCTCCTTCATCATTGTATTCATACTCCCCCTGGATGTCTCAGCTGTATGTACTGCCATATTGTACTGTGCTTTGACTTTGGAATTGTTTTCTCTATGGGTGGACAACTCACGCTAAAATGTTCAAATTTTAGACACTGTATAGGCAATGTCTAGCAGACTGCAATGACTCATCCCTCTCTAGTACTACTTTAGCAGTTACTACAGCGAAAAGCAATACTTCTGGTATGAATTCAAAACATTTTTGTGTTAAATAATACAGATTTTTTCCCAGTGTTTTTTGTGGTCTTATACATTTAGTTATCATGAATGTTGATCTCACAGAAAGGAAGTCAATTTTGTTGTTTACTATCTAATGTATGTTTTGTTCTACCCTGACAGGAGGAAATAAGAGATCTGTGCGTTCTCTTACTGCTGATGACGATTGTGGATGTGTGGAACCTTGGCTAAGTCTGCCACCTTCAATGCTGTCTTTGTTTTGGATGGTAGTGTATTGGTCAGCTCAGCTTCTTACCTGGTGAGTTTGTGTAAATGCTGCCGATTTGTGTAGAAGTGAGTCACTCTGGGTGGTTTATTTCATTCACGGAATGAAATAGTAATTTTTATTTAATGGGGTTGTAACATTGAGAGTTATCTCTCTTTGAGCTATCTACATCCACTTGGAAATGGCTATCAGTCACAGTAGAGAAAAACGTGTAACCTGTGCAAAAATTTTATCACTGGGGAAACCCAAAATATAATTATTGCGGGCTTATATAAAACAATGGACAAATTTTGTAAATTTGCGTAATTAATTGGGGTTTCCCCAATGTTTGAAAACTTTCTCAGGTTGCGCGTATTTCTCTAATATGTAATATAATTAATTTAAGCTGACTTATACAAGTTTTTTTCCTGATAGCTGCCACAACGTCAAACAAATCATATAATTACATGTCCCTAAAAAATACTTGAGATTATTTTGAAGGACAGGGGCGTCAAATTAACCTGCAAATGGAAGAACTTATATTTTTTTTATCATTTTTTATAATTGTTATTTATTAATTACTGTTATCATCTTTATTGCCATTTTTACAGTTACTCTTATAGTTATTATTATAACTCTTTTTCTTGCTGTTTTTATAATTGTGTGTTTATGATAGGTTATGGTAATCATTCATGGTTATTATTATTATTGTGATTGTTACCACTATAACTATTTTAACTTATTACTATTATTATTCTAAATAAATATAATGTACAGGAACCCGTAGCGAAACCCTGTGTGAACATTATAGCAGGCCACATTATGTTTGTGTATTGCTATGAGGATACACGTGTTTAATTATTTATACTCTCTAATCTTTATTTTACCTTGCCTCACTATACTACTATTTCTTGAGGCTAACACCCCATGTACATATAGCAATTACTAAGCGGTTTCCTTAGCGATTGCATGATTTTGCAACTTCCGTTTCCTACAAAATCGCTAAGCAATCTCAAGCATTTTATTTGAGGTTATCCTCAGGTTTTGATCGAGATCAAAAAATCGCTATCGGATTCTTTGATCAGCCAATCACAACGTAAAAAAACTACCCTTGTTTCCAATAACGTCTTGTCATATTCAGCACCCCGAATCTATGAACGATTCAGTAATAAATTGAAGGCTATGCTTTATAACAGCGAATTTGACCGGAATCGCTGAAGAATTGGTAGTAGTGAAAAATTGCGCAATTTGGGGGAGGGACTTCCCCAATCGCTAAGCAAAATCGCTAGCACGATCGCTATATGTACATGAAGCATAAGTTTGCAAACAAAGGAAGATTACATAACCACTGATATAAATATAGTCTCATAAGGCCTCATTTTCTTCAGTGTTATCACCGAGGCATAGCGATTTTATCTCTTAATAAAATCTTACACTCACTCAAGTCACACTTGATCTCTCAAACACTTCCTGACGATACCGACAGCTCTACTACTCCAAAGGACAACAGCTACACGACCTACTGGTCGAATTAGCCTTGTGTTGTCCAAACGGGCAGCGGCCAAGACAGACTTGCCCCAACAGCCTTGCCATTCTGGCCTACTATCAGCCGGACGATGCTGATAGCTAGGCAGTAATACGGCTAAGCTGTCAGTCAGACGAAACAGACGGCCCTTGCCTTACTTGTCTATGAGGTAGAGTGTAGCTGGCTACCGAGAGTGACAATTAACTGTCACTACAAAATCCCGCACAATAACATTTCATTTTTGTTGTCATATATAATAATAGTATAGCATAGTTATTTATTAATGATACTTGTATTGTTTCCCCACAGACACATCAGCGGTGCGTTGATTGTTAGAATCATTGGCTGTGCAGCCAAGGCTTTATCGTCAGCAGTTTTACACACATCTGTGGTTGAAAACTTATGTAAGTGTAATCTGTTATAGCCCTATGAACTCTGAAATGTTATATTCATTTAGAATAATAATAGTAATAAGTTGTCACTATTATATGTAATCATAATAGTTGTAAATAATAATATTAACAGCAATAGTTAGAAATAATAATTATTGTAGTAGTAATAATCACAATAATAATAATAACCATGGATCATTATAATAACTACAATTATGATATCAATAAGAAAAATCGTTATATTAATAAGATTATATAAAAAACGAAAGAATAATAATAATAATGGCAATAAAGATGATAACAGTAATTAACAAATAATAATTATAAAAAATGATAAAAATATAAATCCCTCTTTTACAGGTAAATGTGATGCCTCTTTACTTCAAAATAATCTCAAGTTTTTTATGGACATGTCATTATAGGGTATGCTAGTCATTGTGGCAGCAATCAGGAAAAATTTTGCCGAATTATGTTTTATATTAAGACTGATAGCCATTTCTGGTTGGATATGGATAGTGCAAAGAGAGATAACTCTCAATTTCACAACCCCATTGTTTATTTGTTTGCATTGTTTTGGTAGAAATTTTGTTGTTATTAAAAATTGGCTCCAGTCATTTCTATATTTATCTGATATGTTATTGTCCTTATGAGGTGCTTCAAATACCAACCTCGTCAAACTGCAACTGATTTTTTATATTTTCATAACACCGTTAATAATAAGCATGTTACGAGTGTTGTCTCCCCATTCCAACATTTTAGAAATATTCTGGGAAAATCTATGACATGCGCAAGTGTTTCAGCGAGCGCTAAACTTTTGTTTTATATTTTGATCGGACAATTTTTGGATCATAAAATCACTGAAGTATACCAAGTAACACTACAGTATTGGTACAATAACCTAGGTCATTGGTTGGTATACCTAATAAGGGTGCTTTCGGATACCCTCCGCGTAGGGCTTAACGATGGGATTAAACGAGACCATTCGGAAACCCCGTCGTTGAGGGCAGAAAAACGTGTCGGCAATGGGCAATTTGGGCTCAACAATGGAAATGACAAGCGAGGTAGGTAGTGTCGTTGAGGGCATAGACTTGTCTCCACCTACCCAACAATTTTAACGAGTCAACTTATTAAATACTGTTTCTCTCCGTTTTAAGTCGTGACAATGCATATAATGTATATGAAAAATACATCGGATGTTAACATCTTCGTAATCATTTTCTGTTTCTAAAGAAACTAAAGTGGGCTTACTTTAGCTATACAGTTTTTATAGCCGTTTATGGAAATAAAAATGTCTATGGTTTAAGCGCAAACAACTTCCGTTTAACGACAGTCATCGTTGAGCCCTCAACGACTGTTCTATGAGAGCGTAGGGTATCCGAAAGCACCCTAAGTAGTAGTAGCAGCAGCGCATGTGGTTATACTTCAGTGATTTCCTGATCAAAAAATTATCCATTCAAAATATAAAACAAAAGTTTAGCATTTGCTGAAGCACTTGCGCATGTCATAGGTTTTCCCAGAATATTTCTAAGATGTTGGAATGGGGAGACAACACTCATAACATGCTTATCATTAATGGTGTTTAGAAATTATAGAAATCAATTGAATTTTGACAAAGTTGGTATTTGAAGCACTTCATAAGGACATATCAATGACATATCAGATAAAGATAGAAATGACCGGAGCCATTCTTTAAATTTCGGTTTTTTAATCGGTATAACATAAAACTGTTGTAAGAGCGGACAACTCTCTGGCTACATGTTTTGCATCAGTTCCACATGTACAGCTTTGAGAACGCTTAAAGCCGTGTTTACACTAGGCTGTAATAATTAATTATTTAATAATAACCTTACGATCTTATAACAATCATTGTTTACATTATATCCTGGTTAAAATAAAAAAAAATATTGGAACCGGTATATAGAGCAACTCAATTGGTTAAGCTGTGTCAGTGGCTATGAAGACGCTGTAACTTGTCGCTCGAACCCGACACTGCTGGGTTGCTGCGTGTCAGCCTGCGACAACCCTGTATCTTCACCGGGAGCTGTGCAAGTCTCGTGCGCCAAGACGCAATCGGCAAACTTTAAAGGAGACGGAGACGCTGTCGCCGTCTCTATTGATGGTCGCAGATGGAGATGCTTGCTGGCTTTATGCACTGCTGCAACACCCAAAATTTTCGAGTTTTGCAACTTCGTAGTTGCCCAACCATCTTAGGTAAAATAATTTATTGTGTTCCTGCTCACGCAGTTGGATTGATGAGTTGTGATTTAATTACTACCAGTTTTCTACCAGTTAGTAGTTCTCTATGGGTCTAGTGGGTTTTTTATTTACTTATAATATGAAATTTCAACTTATCTAGAAATAATTATAATTGTAATGATTGTGGTTGTGGCACTTGATTTTTGCTAGGCTGCATTGGAATGCACTGTGGCCTTCATGCTTGATAGGCCTGCTTAGGCACTGTCGTCTGCTACGCTAATGTAATCTCAATCAGCCAATGGGGCGCTGGTCTGTGTGATTAGTTAACCAATCGTGCGGCGGCAGGTTTACTGATCATTTTCACTCTGCCATTCACTAAGATGCTTTCAAAGTGACAAGATAACACTAATGTTAAAAACAATGTATATAAAGCAAATAACATGTCATATGCAGGCAAAGGTTAGTAACTTTTGAACATGCTATACTGCTAATTACATAATTTGTTCAGTCACCTTTTTGCTTGCTATTTTAAGTTCAATGTTTGTTAAAACTTGTGTTAATTTTTACACAATTGATTGATGTAATATTTCTATGTACTTTAAGTACATCACCATGTTAATATGTTACATAATATCTATTTGTTTGCATTATAGGCTTCACGGTCACTATTTCATACGTAATATACCGATAGTAATAATATTATGGAAATACAGAAAGTTGATCAGTGAAACCAACAACAACCTGCTGAATAGAGAAATATGCTTTGCCTAGAGCTCGACGTATCAGAGCTCTGAACACAAATCAAACATAGCCTAGAGTTCAACCCATTAAAACTCTATAATAATAACAACACTTATTAAAATTAAATGATAATAATTTGAAGAAAATCGAAAGTTCCTTTGTGTTTGCATCCAAAATAATAATGATAATTACTCCAAATATGAATTATCTATTATTGTTAAACATACCAGAGTTTGATTCTTTTGATAAGAAAAATAATAACAGAGATGTCAACAATGCTGGTAATAATTAATTATTTAATAATAACCTTCCGATTTTATAACAATCATTGTTTACATTATATCCAGGCTGAAATAAAAAAAATATTGGAGCCGCTATATAAGGCAACTCAATTGGTTAAACTGTGTCACGTGGCTATGAAGACGCTGCACCTTAACGCTCGAACCCGACACTGCTGGGTTGCCTCGTCTCAGCCTGCCTCAACCCTGCATCTCCACCGGAAGTTGCGTAAGTCTTGTGCGCCAAGACGCGCTCGGCAAACTTCAAAGGAGACGGAGACGCAGTCGCCTAGTGTAAACGCGGCTTTAGAAATTACGAAGTTCTTCGCGTTAACTTAGCTGATAGCCTGTACAACGTATAACTGTTGTAACAGCAGACGACTCTACGGCTACATGTTTTGCATAAATCAGCTGAGTCGAGCTTTGAGAATGCTTGAATATTGGCAGAAGTCTTTGGGTTAACTCAGCTGATAGCGTCTAATGATCATTCAGTGACTATGCAAAAGCACTTCAAATTAACTAATGGTGTGAATATTTAGACTTGTTTGCTCTCTCCTCAACTACTAGCTCACAACTAACTCTGTTGCTGATAATTTTAGGTTGGTACTGCCCATCATGCAGTCATACGCAAATGCTGGAGAATTCTCTGTGTTAGGAAAGATGCGCTCAGCTCTCATATCTAACGCTATATATTACGCTTCGTATGCCGCCATATTTTGTGTCTGCCTCATATACGTGGCCACACGACCTGACCTCACAATCACAGGGTATGTGTCCCTTATTCTAGATGACTTTATTGTATAATATCCTAGAAGATCTAGTTATTTCCTTCACCCACCGGATACCTTTATAGAGAGAATCTCAAGGTGATAGGTATTACAGCGAGTAACACCTGGGGCCTCTTTCTACTGGTACTCCTTTATGGATATGGTCTTGTGGATATACCTCGTACGGTATGGCAGTCTTCTCATTCTCATTACATGCTGCAGCAGACGTACTTCAAGGTCGCCAAGGTCACCATGGAGTGCTCTGACTCACAAGAAAAATACGAAGATGTTTTAGAGGTAAATCAGCGTTGTGTTGGTCATCACTGTCACTCATGTGGTATGTGTATAAATCTATTCTCTTTGTGTGCACTGTGTGCGTTCTACTTGTAGGAGATCAGACGCGCTGCAGAAGCAATAAAATATAATCACCCGTACAGGAAGTACATCGATACTATCCTTGAGAAGTGTCCAGAGGACTTTGTGAGGACGTTACGTAGAAATGATGATTATGTGGAGTACAACACCAATGACAACAGCATTCCAACAGAGAAATCCCTCATAAAAATGCATCTCAATATTATCTCTGTGAGTTTTTGTACCTCTTTGGGGCAGTTTGTCGGTCACCTGTGTCAGTTTGTCCCTTTAATGTAATGTCAGTTGTTAGTTTACCCCTTTATGTATTGCCAGTTGTCAGTTTGCTCCTTTTATGTATTGCTATTTGTCAGTTTGTTCCTTGTATGTATTGCTAGTTGTCAGTTTGTTCCTTGTATGTATTGCTAGTTGTCAGTTTGTTCCATGTATGTATTGCTAGTTGTCAGTTTGTTTCTTGTATGTATTGCTAGTTGTCAGTTTGTTCCATGTATGTATTGCTAGTTGTCAGTTTGTTCCTTGTCTGTATTGCTAGTTGTCAGTTTGTTCCTTGTATGTATTGCTAGTTGTCAGTTTGTTCCTTGTATGTATTGCTAGTTGTCAGTTTGTTCCTTGTATGTATTGCTAGTTGTCAGTTTGTTCCTTGTATGTGTTATGAGCTGGGCAGTTGTTCCAATCATGTGATACAGCCTTGTTATGAAATGCAGCCAGCTTGTCCTCCTTTTTAAAGGGACGTTAGCTGTGTCATGTAATGTCATTTCTCAGTATTCCTCTAGCAGTTTCTCCTCTACAATATGCTTGGATGTTTTGGTACTGAGCATGCAATGACAAAAGGTTGGATTAATCTGTTTAGGCCAGTAGAAACTACATACGAACGCAGAGTCAGAAGAAATCATTGGTTCAGCAAGCCTTAGATCTAGAGGATGATACAGCCAATCAAAACTCCAGCAATAAATACTTTAAACGTTCTTCTGGAAAATATACAGGCTACCTGCGATCTATATACAGTCCACAGCTAGGTGAGTCACACATCTTCACTCATCCTGCTGTAATGTTGGTAAGTCTTTATTGGAATATTTGTTTGTATTAGTTTGTTGTATGTTTTGTGTTATCTATAATATTGTAAAGGATTTTGTTGTGACCTTCACCGACAGCTGTTAGAAAGTGCCTCTACTGTATGAGATAATAGCAGTACGGTAATACAGAGTGCAAATAGACTGGTAGCGTAGGCTCTCTAGTGAATGCAGTTGATCTGAACAGTAGGTGCTACCGGTGTGGTAGTATAGGCTCTCTGTTGTAGGAGGTCTGTATAGCAGACAGACACGGATTGTAAGGTATGCGAACAATAGTGATACAGGCAACCGGCCTCACTAAATACACGTGTTTCAGATTAATAATAATTTATTAGTAGAACACACAAGCTTGCCGGATAAATAGTCCTTACAAGCGTACAGTAACTTGACTCTTAGGCAACACTAAGACAGTACAAGCAATCGCTGACACCCAACAACTAGATACTATCTCAGCCTTAGCTAAAACTAGTTTTGACTAACTCCAAGCAAATCTAAAACAACTCTGAGCGTCGGGCGAACTGCCTCGCTATTTATAGAAAAGGATAGCAGTTGAAAATGGTAATATATGATTGGCTCAAATAATAGCTTGCGCAACAGAAAGATGAACCACAATGGGTTGGCCTAAGCATAAAAAATTACATAGATAGCTGGCTGAATAAGAACTGGCTAGCCGCCAATATTCAATTGTTATTTATAAATAGAGATAAATAACGTCAAACCATCAGTCCGTAGCTCGCAATCCTCAGCGCTTGATCTTGACTAAGAGAGGGTTCCTGGATAGTCTTCTTCATCTGTGCAAGATACTCGTGCTTTCAACCGAACAAGCTTGTGGTTATCCAGCTAGCGCCCTCAACTCACTGCTCACTCATGCGTGTACTTCTAGTAGATCACACTAACTAACTGCATGGCCGCACTAGGAGAATTCCATTACAATATATATTGTTGTTTTATAGAATGGTGGTGGAGAATTAGAGTGAAGCCGATGTTGTTAAAGTCTCTGGCCATAGTACTCATTATATTCTCAGTAATGGTCGTCTGGTCAGAGTGTGTGTTCTTTATATCATCTCCAGTCTTATCTCTATTTGCACTGTTTATACAGCTGGGAGGCTCTAGCATAACCTACATCTCTATTGAGGTTTGTTCTATTTATATCTCTGTTTAGTCACCTAACTATCTATGTCTCACTCACTAGACTTATTGTTTTGTTTTAGGTGATATCTATACTAGTACTATGTTATCTATGTGTCTGTGCATACAACACTGTGTTTAAGATACGAGTGTTCAACTACTATTATGTAGCATCAAATCATCAAACTGATGAGAACAGTCTCCTATTCTCTGGCATGTATGTACTATTTATTTTTGTATCTAATTTTTATGTCTATGTGTGTGTATGTCTGTGTATGTATTATATCTACTGTCTATGTATATGTGTGTGTATATCTGTGTAATATATCTACTGTCTATGTCTATGTGTGTGTATGTCTGTGTATTATATCTACTTTCATGTCTATGTGTGTTTATGTCTGTGTATTATATCTACTGTCTATGTGTGTTTATGTCTGTTTTATTATATCTATTGTCTATGTGTGTGTCTGTGTATTATATCTACTTTCTATGTCTATGCATGTGCATGTTTATGTATTATATTTACTGTCTATGTGGGTATGTCTGTGTATTATATCTACTGTCTATGTGTGTGTATCTCTATGTATTATATCTACTGTCTATGTCTATGTGTGTACATCTATGCATATGTAATATATGTTAATACACTGCAGGCTACTCAGTCGTCTCACCCCTCCACTGTGTCTAAACTTTCTCTGTCTCCTACAACTGGACAGCCATGTTATAAGATATGATGATGTAGAGCAGACAGCCTATACACAGGTAGTTCTTTATACCTTATTCACTCCATAAACACTTACAGTACACTCTGTGTGTCTCACCTCTACTGTTTTGTTTGATCCACCTACCATTGATGCTTTGACATCTAACATCTAATAACTGATGGTATATTGTAGATAGTGTGTGACATAGCTGATGTTATATTGTAGGTAATGGGTGATATAGCTGATGTTATACTGTAGATAATGGGTGACATAGCTGATGTTATATTGTAGGTAATGGGTGACATAGCTGTTGTTATACTGTAGATAATGGGTGACATAGCTGTTGTTATATTGTAGATAATGTGTGACATAGCTGATGTTATATTGTAGATAATGTGTGACATAGCTGTTGTTATATTGTAGATAATGTGTGACATAGCTGTTGTTATACTGTAGATAATGTGTGACATAGCTGATGTTATATTATAGATAATGTGTGACATAGCTGATGGTATATTTTAGATAATGGGTGACATAGCTGATGTTATATTATAGATAATGTGTGACATAGCTGATGTTATATTGTAGATAATGTGTGACATAGCTGATGTTATATTATAGACAATGTGTGACATAGCTGATGGTATATTGTAGATAATGGGTGACATACCTGATGTTATATTATAGATAATGTGTGACATAGCTGATGTTATATTGTAGATAATGTGTGACATAGCTGTTGTTATATTGTAGATAATGTGTGATATAGCTGATGTTATATTGTAGATAATGTGTGACATAGCTGTTGTTATACTGTAGATAATGTGTGACATAGCTGTTGTTATATTGTAGATAATGTGTGACATAACTGATGTTATACTGTAGATAATGGGTGACATAGCTGATGTTATATTGTAGATAATGTGTGACATAGCTGTTGTTATACTGTAGATAATGTGTGACATAGCTGATGTTATATTATAGATAATGTGTGACATAGCTGTTGTTATATTGTAGATAATGGGTCACATGGATGTCATCTCTTTTATATCAAGTGGATTTAACATCTACTTCCCGATGGCTATAGTCCTCCTGTGTATCGCTACAGCATTGAAACTGGGGTCAAGGTTACTCCATTGTATCGGCTTCGAACAGTTTATAGATGATGACATCACACAAGAGATTGTAGATGAAGGAAGGAATCATGTTAGGAGAGGTAAAACAAGATTGCTTTATATGTAATTTGTGGGCTTTGCTTTGCCTCTTTAATATAAAAGGTACGAAAAGCATCTTCACTTCGTCAGTTTTACCAAAAACCTAAATTTTGACATCAGTTGTTACCGAAATCTCTTCTTCATTTTTGTGAAGTTACCTGAAGCATTCGACAGGTGGAAATCACCTGAAGTATTCAACAGGTGGAAGTTACCTGAAGCATTCAACAGGTGGAATTTACCTGAAGCATTCAGCAGGTGGAAGTTACCTGAAGCATTCAACAGGTGGAAGTTACCTGAAGCATTCAACAGGTGGAAATTACCTGAAGCATTCAACAGGTGGAAGTTACCTGAAGCATTTAACAGGTGGAAATTACCTGAAGCATTCAACAGGTGGAAGTTACCTGAAGTATTCAACAGGTGGAAATTACCTGAAGTATTCAACAGGTGGAAGTTACCTGAAGCATTCAGCAGGTGGAAGTTATTAATACTTAACCAAGGAACTGATGAAGTTTTGTTGGTTTGCTCGTTCGTCTCTTGTATTTTATTTTCAGCGCGTTTGAATTATTTATATAAAGATACACAGATGATAGAGTTTCTAAGCCTTTTACAAACTCAAAGCGCCATGTAACGAAACACCTCGAAGGTTAACAGTTCATATACTTCCCAAATCTCAGCTATTCTATGTCGAAAGAAACTTAAAAAATCCTTTTAAGATTTCATCAAATCAAAATCGGTTGGCAAGAAATAGCGAGGTGTGGAGGTGTGTTTGAGAAAGTCAATGGCTTCTATGGTTACCAAAAACTTCAGAGTGAAATAAAATGTCGCCATTGTCACTTTTTTACTTTCGGTATGTTTTGGCACGGAAATCCATATTTTTTCAGAAAAAAAGTGCAATAAAGTTCCCATAGGTAAGGTCATAAGAGGTACTTTTTGTTATAAAAAATGATATTTAGTATCCAGACTTCGTGTATTCTGCTGCAGACTTGACAATTATATTTGATGGTAGATTATGTGTATGTATTGTTGTTTGTTACAGAGAAAGGTCAACTGGATAGAGACACAGCTCGTGTACAACGTCGCTCAGATTGGGAGAAAACTATAAACAGTTCACAAATAGGTAATAGCTCCATCTCTCTCAAGCGCTGGAATAATTATGAAAGCATTAGCTCAGCACAATCCAGTAAGAAAGCAGAATTATCTGCATGCAGCCCTTTTGTATATCTACAGATAACTGCATGCGTTTGTGTGAATGTTATATATTCTCTTATATCTATTGGTCTGTTGTCTGTTACAGCTGGAAGACATAACCCTGATGTCTCTGGTACTACTAGTGGCAGCACTAAAGGCAGCAGTAGAGGCAGCGCTGACCGTGTAGAACTACTAAGTGATCAGGATGTAGTAGATTATGATTCCAATGCAGAGTATGAGCAAAACTTACCAAATACAACTCACTCTAGAGGAATATTCAATGATCTCTAACTTGTAGTCTGGGAAACAAAACAAACAATGTTATCTATATGCTACTTCTACCTGCACTGCTTTCTTTCTACCTGCATTGCATTCTTCCCACTTGCACAATCTGTGTAGTGTTGTCCAAGCTATAGTCCACCTTTCCTGTATGTGTCGGTTTTTTCTTACCTGGGTTATGTTATATAATAAGCTGTGTATTTATTTATTTGATGTACTACCACAGGTGCAATTCTTTTATGTTAGCATTATGTTTATTTATTTTTGTTTATTGATGAATCTGGTATTGTGAGAGAAATAAATAATCAACTCTGGAGGTGTTAAGTAGTTATGATATAGAAAGCAAATATAATAAATTATATATCAGATATTAAATAAATATAATATAATTTATTAAAGGTAGTAAAACAAGTAGGCGTTGTTTCAATTCTTTGAGTGTGTTTAAGACTTTCTCTATAAACTTGAGTGCAAAGAGTAATTCTTGTACAGTAAGCTTATTTCTACATCGAGTCTAATGCCATTCATCTACATTCTACGAGAGCTCCTCTTGCACAGATTCAGCTAATTGCACAGACATTGCATCACTTCCTGTATAGTTTGCTCATACACAAATATCTGTAAAAGCTACCATGAAGTGTGTTTACTAATTGAATAATAATGTCAGAATAATTTTATTATTAAAAAAATTTTGGTCTCACAAATAACAATAATTAAACTTTTATTTCTTTACCTTCCTAGCAGTGCTTTCTTGTAACATCACTGAAGGGGCTCTACGAAAATTTCATGCTTCAACATTTTGAAACCAAAAAACATTTACACAAATGCTTTCATTGTTGCAAAACTGAAACATCTACATATCTAACAACGAAAAAGGCTTTTTGCTTGTTTGTCAGACACTGTGTGTATGTATTTGTCTATCTGTCAGACACTGTGTGTATGAATTTGTCTGTCAGTCAGACACCGTGTGTATGTATGTGTCTGTCAGACACTGTATATACTTGTATGTCAGGCAGACACTGCTCGTACGTATTAGTCCGCTATTCCAGTAGAATAGACACCTAAACTCCTACACTGAGGGAAATAAAAATTGTTCTGGCAAAGTTTACTATGCAGATCTTTCTCCTATGTAGTGCTGTAAAACATGCGGGCATCGATGCTGTCGACTATAGCTTGTATGAGTTGTGTACCAGCACATACTTTGGTTTTTAGGACTTCAAGAGCCTACCTAGCAAGAACCACTTTATTTTGCCCCCAATAATGGTGATTATATTTGATTGGAGGGCTAGCAATAGGCTGGCCAGCTCATCTAAGCAGATGTACATGAGGGCAAGGTTTTCCGGAATTACCCCGATGTTAGGTGGATGTGTGAGCCAGTGAACGTGCGCCAACTTTTAAACCCCCAAGAGCATTGTTACTCCCAGCAGAAACCAAGCAGTCAGGGAATTGTAGGATTCCACACTGCTCTAAAAGTTCTACAGCTAGAAGTCACCCCTGATGTTGAATATGGCTCATAATCTCCTTGTTGAGACTTGCTGCAACATTTTGCACCTCTCTTTGGTTTGGTCAACATTGGTAATACATTATGTAACTTTAACAGGAATATACTAAAATGGTTTGTGCCTTTTTTTCAACTTTTAAACTTTCATTCCCAGTTCCATCCAGTTCTACAAAATTGTGCTGGCCACTATTTTTCCCTAACAATTCGGAGCATCCATCAGTTGTAAACTCAATCCACCTCTCCACCAGCATTTCATTGAAAGTTTCATATTGTGATGAGTATTTCAGTGCGCAATTTGTGATAGCTTGAGCAGTGCCACCTTCATTTAGTTTAATTAGATCTAGAAGGATGGTTATTGGGGATTGGTTGATAATGGTTATGATGTAGATAGAGTGCTAGCCAGGGCTGGCTCTCAATGTGGGCGCGGCTATTGTCGCAAAGGGAGCCACCCTGGCTAATAGAGTGCTGAAGTGGTGGAAGGAGTTGTACTCTCAGCCAATGTGACTGATCGTTTGTGTTTTGACTTGAGTACAGAAGAGATTGGCTGTTTTCTCATTTCTGCTGATATGTGTATCTTGATATTGAAAGCTGTTGCATTGAAGTGAAACATTGTTCCTGTATTTAGCCAGTTCCTTGAAAATGAACATGTGCACACGAATAACTACAATCAGCCTGTTGCTGTTAAAATACGCATGAAACTGTTAGCTAATCAGACTGAAAACACAGGAAGCCAAGTTTTTGAGGGGGCCCTTGAGAGCCTTCCGAAAAAGCGCAGATTCTTTGAAAGGGATCCATAGAGCCTGCTACATAAAAAGCACTGCATTCCACCAACATTATACAATACAACTGATGATAATGTTGCCTTATCATAACATCCAGGGTAATAGAAGGAAAAATTCAAACAAACATGAAAGCTATAGCTTTCTCTCACACCGCACTATCAATTGAGTATGGAGTGATCATAGATGACGTATTGTGTAGGATTTTAAGGTAACGGTGTCTGTTACCTCGGTAGCCGCCCGCACCACCTCTAGGTAGGCAGAGTTGTCTACTTAACTGGGCAAGCTCACTGGCAGACCGCCTGTATCACTGCCTACTCTTCAGCATTGTCTGCCTGAAGGTAGGCCCGATAGGCAACGCCTATCCTCCGTCTGCCACTTGCTAGACAACAACAAAGCTTTAGGACCTGTAGGTCATCAGAGTAGTTGCCTTCAGGAGTGGTAGAGCTGTATGTCCTTATGTTGAAGGTGCAGAAAGGTTCAAGATAAATTTGAGTGAGTGTAAGCTGTATGTTTTATTCAAAGAACAAAAAGCCAGCAGTGCCTCAGTGATTACACTGAGGGGTGAGAGGCTCAGCAGCTGTACTTATATAAAAGGTTACATAACATTTCTTTGTGTAGCAAGTAGCCCTAATAACACATACAAGAGAAGGGTGGGCTAGTATAAGGCAACGTAAATGAGTATAAGAATAGCCTTAGTGAAACATAAAAGTGGCTACTATAAGGAAGGGGTACATTATGCATGTCAAGGTCATGAACGCAGTTTTAGATAGCTCCTAAAAAAGGGCAGCGATCGTTATCCTCTAGTAGATATGATTACTCTATAACAGTTTGATAATAGGCTATTATTAATAGCAATAGGCAGCATACAAGTAAGTGTTACCAAAAGAATAGCTAGAGTCATTTCCTCTACAGTGTGCCGCATATTTCTTTCACAAGCGTTTTGCAAATGATACAAAATAAAAAGTTCTTATGTCATAAGTAACGTGACTAAAATAAAAAAATCCCACTACGAAGTTATCGGATTGTTCATAGACTTGGAAAAGCTTATGAACCCATAATAAACGCGTTTACAGAGCGCAGTGGTAGAAATTAACCAATCACGTCGAACTTCCGGCAACACCGCCCACCGAGTGAATCGAAAATCCTTAAATGCAGCACCGTATAGGGCGATTTTTGTGTAACAGCATATGATTGGATAAAATTATGTGTTCATGATTGGCCAGTTGTTTCAAGTAGCTTTTGCATTCTTATAAAACATTAAAAATAAGAGTGAAACTGACTCATAACCATCTTCAAACAGCAACATAGTCTTCACTTTTCCAGTTTTATTAAATTATCAGTTTTATAAGTCAAGTGCGGTGTTCTATGAATAATTTTGTTGTTGTTGGCTGGGTGTTGGCTATGATGATGGTATGGTGTTGTCCATCAGTGAAGTATGACTAGGTATTTTTCATTATTTTGAGCCAATGATATCTCTAGAAATCTTTTAGACCAATGAAAAGCACTTTTGCACATCGCCCTATACGGTGCTGCATTTAAGGATTTTCGAGTGAATCTGCCTAATGGCCACCAAGTGACCTGGACCACTGACAGTCTTGTAGATAAAACCATCAGTCCTCTTTGTGCCTAAAATTGTGCTTCACTGCTTGTGAAAGTGGTACGTAAAACTCATGACGATTTGTTTTTATACAGGTCTCAAGCCAAGGTCTTCTATGGGTACCAAAACTGACAAACTTACTGAACTGAAAATAATAATTAATTAATAATAATAATATAATAATTATTATTATTGTTATTTTATAATTATTATTATTTATAGTTAATAAATAATAACTATTAGTTATAAATAAATGATAATAAATTTAATCATCTGATTCTAATAATAATTAAATAATAATAATTGATAATTATTATTCTTATAATATAATAATAGTATAGTAAGTAGGAATACTGGTTAGTTATTACTGCTGTTTATTACTAGTAGGCTAGTAAAAAATAATAATAATATTAAATTAGTTAATTATTATCAATAGTTCTCCTTTCGATTGTGGTATAACCTCAAATATGCTTTTAGTTTTTATTGTTGTATTGTGCAGGAATTTCCGGTAACGTTCCCAGTTACCCTGGTAGCACACTTGCACTTCCCTAGGAAGTCAGAGTTGTCTACTCACTGTAGTCAGCACTACTGACAGGCCGTCGGTATCACTGCCTATCATTCAGCATGTCTGCTAAAGTAGGCTGGATAGGCAACGCCTGCCAAATAGGCTTGTAGTCTGTCTGCCACTCCTTAGGCAACTTAAAGCTTTTAGACCGAAGTGTGGTTAGAGCAGTTGTCTCCTGGAGTGGTAGAGCTGTCTAGTCTTTATGCAGTCTGAGATAAATTCAAGATAATATTGAGTGAGTGTATCTGGTTTTTATTCTTGCGAACAAAAGGCCAGCTGAGCATCCAAAGTAACACTGATTAGTGTGGAGCCCAGCCGCTCTATTTATATAAAATGTTACATAATACCCATTGTGTAGGGTTAGCCTTACTACAATATATGATAAAGGGTGGCTGACAAAAGGTGCCTTAAACATGTATACAAATAGCCTCAGTGGTACATACTATGCTAGACAAAGAAAGTTCATACAGTTCATACAGGTTTAGTCATGTACGCAGTTTCACTTGCTTGTTGTTATGTTGACAGGTTGCCCCAGGAAGCTGCGACATTTTCCTGTGCAGTATTTTATATCTGCTTACGGCTTGGAGGTTACCGAGCGGGGGCCTTCGTTTTCCGGTTAGAAAATACAAACGTGCTAAACATAAAACCCATACATTTAATCTGAATGTACAGGCTTTACAACACATCGATGGTACTACTACTATTAATCTCATTATTATTATCGTAAATAAATGCATTCTATCAGTAAATAACCGAAGTAGCAGCCCACCGCTCCTGGCATGGGCCTCTAAAGATTTTTGCAAACATTTTCTGCCAACTGTCCAATTTTAGTTACACTTCAAATAGCGTTTTTTTCATTATTGATACTCACTGTGACTATAACTAGCTAGCTTACCAGTTGTAAACATGAGCTCCTTTGATTTTTGCACATTCTAGTTAATCAATGACCTATTATCAACCACCATTTGTGGTCAAAATCATTGTATAAGTATTTTTTTTAAGTAATAAAAGTAACACCCAAGATCAAACAATTAAGTAGTAGTTTATCTATTGGAGTAAAGTTCCATGACACACCAGCTGTGGTATTACACGGTACCAACACATTCCGTGACACACCAGCTGTGGTATTACATGGTACCAACACATTCCATGACACACCAGTTGTGGTATTACACGGTACCAACCCATTCCATGACATACCAGCTGTGGTATTACATGGTACCAACACATTCCATGACACACCAGCTGTGGTATTACACGGTACCAACACATTCCATGACACACCAGCTGTGGTATTACATGGTACCAACACATTCTATGACACACCAGCTGTGGTATTACATGGTACCAACACATTCTATGACACACCAGCTGTGGTATTACATGGTACCAACCCATTCCATGACACACCAGCTGTGGTATTACATGGTACCAACCCATTCCATGACACACCAGCTGTGGTATTACATGGTACCAACACATTCCATGGCACACCAGCTGTGGTATTACATGGTACCAACACATTCCATGACACACCAGTTGTGGTATAACATGGTACCAACCCATTCCATGACACACCAGCTGTGGTATTACATGGTACCAACCCATTCCATGACACACCAGCTGTGGTATTGCATGGTACCAACACATTCCATGACACACCAGCTGTGGTATTACATGGTACCAACCCATTCCATGACACACCAGCTGTGGTATTACATGGTACCAACACATTCCATGACACACCAGCTGTGGTATTACATGGTACCAACCCATTCCATGACACACCAGCTGTGGTATTACATGGTACCAACACATTCCATGACATACCAGCTGTGGTATTACATGGTACCAACGCATTCCATGACACACCAGTTGTGGTATAACATGGTACCAACACATTCCATGACATACCAGCTGTGGTATTACATGGTACCAACGCATTCCATGACACACCAGTTGTGGTATAACATGGTACCAACCCATTCCATGACACACCAGCTGTGGTATTACATGGTACCAACCCATTCCATGACACACCAGCTGTGGTATTACATGGTACCAACCCATTCCATGACACACCAGCTGTGGTATTACATGGTACCAACCCATTCCATGACACACCAGCTGTGGTATTACATGGTACCAACCCATTCCATGACACACCAGCTGTGGTATTACATGGTACCAACCCATTCCATGACACACCAGCTGTGGTATTGCATGGTACCAACACATTCCATGACACGCCAGCTGTGGTATTACATGGTACCAACACATTCCATGACACGCCAGCTGTGGTATTACATGGTACCAACGCATTCTATGACACACCAGCTGCAGTTGTGTGTCACTGTCTGTCCTGTTTGTTATACAACCTACAGTTGTGTGTCAGTGTCTGTCTCGTTTGTTATACAACCTGCAGTTGTATGTCACTGTTTGTCCTGTTTGTTATACAACCTGCAGTTGTGTGTCACTGTCTGTCTCATTTGTTATACAACCTGCAGTTATGTGTCACTGTTTGTCTCGTTTGTTATACAAGAAACAATATGACAGGTTTGTTATGTTGACAGACAACAATGGACCAGACTCAAGCATCAGTGGAGTGTGGATTTTGTTTGAGAAAGGATGAGGCATTACCACAACCTAAGACCCTACCTTGTACACACGTGCACTGTTTACAGTGTTTGAGTGGCTTTTATGAGGAGAATCACCTAATAGTATGTGCAGCGTCGGGGTGTGGGTAGGTGTCCCCTATATGTATAGTTATAGTTCACAGGCTATAGTATATATACTTATATATAAGTTATACTACAGTTACTATACAATCTATGTATATAACACAGAGAGGTGTTTGCTGGGGCTCCACATACTCTCCCATTACATGATATGCCAGGAGAAGACAATAAATGGTGTGATATTTGTGTTAGGAAGAAAAGGTCTAAGGAGGAGGCTGTCAGCTATTGTACATTATGTTGTATAAAGTTATGTAACAGACATGTAGATGTAAGTTATTGTATCTGTCGATTTTTGTGATTGGTTGTTTGTTTTTTCTGTTTACTGATTGGTTGATTTCTCTATATCACATGCCCAACTATGGCAGCTGACCACATTAGAGGCGTATAAACGACTTTGAAATAATTTGAACATTTTGCAAAGCGCCTTTTACATAGAAAATAATTGGGTAAATGTAGTAAATCGGCCTAAAACCTTATCAAAAAACTGGCTCAGCAAATTATAATGGATAAACTGCTGGCCTGAGCAGTTGCTGGATTTTATGCAAAACAAACTGTATTTCCTGTCCAACAATCGTGTCAAAACGATTAATCAATCAAACAATCGTAACAAAACGTATCATTATTTTGCAAGTAGTAAGAGGATTCGCAACCTCTGTTCGCCGAACACATTGCAATAAAAATAATCAGACCGGCAATAAATTTAATCAATAAATAATCATTTTGTTCGGAACTCGTTGGTCAACAAAAAGTAGCTCACTGAATAAAATTAATGAGCTCGGTTTAGAAATAATTCAAATGATTTTGAAAATTACAAACGCTCTAAATATAGTATGAACCAGGGCTGTGGCAGTCTACTGTGCGCTCAGGCATGAACTATTTTATAAAACGTTTGACCTATTTCTGATAATTTGAACTGTTTCAAAATAATCTGAACTATTTTGAAAAATCTTTGATAGGATGCAAAGCGCAAGACTTTTGAACCAAAAACGATTGCTCTCATTGACTTTATAGCCTCTATTCTTGCCATCTAACGTAGATCAATAGAGCAAATTATTTAACTTTGGAAACATTTGTTGAGTCTCTAAAATTTATACTTAGAATAAAATATAATTAGGATTTGTCTACCTATTATAGTAATATGGAATTTATTATAATGACGTAAATAAATAATAAATGTGATTTCTTTCATTTATTTCAATGAAATTTAACTGTCAATCATTCAGTACAAAATATATCGGTCGTAAGTAGAGTGAAGATATATCATCAATAGAGCGGACCAGCTAATAGGCTTTGACTTACGAAGTGTGTGAATGACCTTGCAAAATGTCTAAAAGGTTTACAGAAGTTCGGACAGTTTCAAAAGCATTCAGATGGTTTGTAAAGCATTCACACCTTCTAAAACACAAAACAATCTGAGCCACCGTGCCTAGCGATTGATTTATCTGTTAGTTGTCCAGCAATTATTCTGTGAGGTTCGCTTTCTGTGTTGTCGGTTTTTGTCAGCTGGACTTCTTTCTCATATTATAGCATGAGATTTACCTTTATTATTTTAGTCACATGATGATACGATGGATCAGCATATCAAGATAAATATGGATGAGTTTAGAGCTCAGGCTAAGAAAGGTCAGACAAGGAACTGCACTACACACACTAACCACCCCTACAGCGTGGCTTGTAAACTTTGTTTGACTCTCGGGTGCATGAAATGTCTGCCTGATATGGATAAATGTGACAATGGTAAGTAATATATCTATGTACTGGGGTCCTGGTAGGAGTTGTCTTCCTTTACTGATGCTGCCAGAAATGTCTAGTTGATCATATAACTTATCATTAGAAATCACGACACGTTTAACTATTATCCTGATTTTGTGACATTGCAAGCAACTGATAAGACAAAAATTATGTTGTGGAGAAAGCTCAAAGGGTCAATGCAGCCTTTGAATTGTTTTTCCCATAATAAATTTTGATTTTCTTCACTTGAAAAGCCTCAATTGAGTTTGCTCATAGATACTCTGCGGTAGAATGTTATGGTGCATGTACACCAGCTGATTGTATTCTGACAGATTATTATCTAGCCGATGGGCTTCTGAAATAGGTCTATAGGTCTATGCTATGGTTATAGGTCTATGCTATGGTTATAGGTCTATGGTATGGTTATAGGTCTATGGGTCTATGCTATGGCTATAGGTCTATGCTATGGTTATAGGTCTATGCTATGGTTATAGGTCTATGCTATGGTTATAGGTCCATGGGTCTATGCTATGGTTATAGGTCTATGGGTTTATGTTATGGTTAGAGGTCTATGCTATGGTTATAGGTCTATGCTATGGTTATAGGTCCATGGGTCTATGCTATGGTTATAGGTTTATGTTATGGTTAGAGGTCTATGGGTCTATGCTATGGTTATAGGTCTATGGGTCTATGCTATGGTTATAGGTCTATGGTATGGTTATAGGTCTATGGGTCTATGCTATGGCTATAGGTCTATGCTATGGTTATAGGTCTATGCTATGGTTATAGGTCTATGCTATGGTTATAGGTCCATGGGTCTATGCTATGGTTATAGGTCTATGGGTTTATGTTATGGTTAGAGGTCTATGCTATGGTTATAGGTCTATGCTATGGTTATAGGTCCATGGGTCTATGCTATGGTTATAGGTTTATGTTATGGTTAGAGGTCTATGGGTCTATGCTATGGTTATAGGTCTATGGGTCTATGCTATGGTTAGAGGTCTAAGGGTCTATGCTATGGTTATAGCTCTATGGGTCTATGCTATGGTTATAGGTCTATGGGTTTATGTTATGGTTATAGGTCTATGGGTCTATGCTATGGTTATAGGTCTATGCTATGGTTATAGGTCTATGGGTTTATGTTATGGTTATAGGTCTATGGGTCTATGCTATGGTTATAGGTTTATGGGTCTATGCTATGGTTATAGGTTTATGGGTCTATGCTATGGTTATAGGTCTATGCTATGGTTATAGGTCTAGGACAACGACACTGTGAAAGCAAACTGCAGTAATCGTTCAAGGGCGCGCTTTCATTAGTTTATGTTGGCAAGCTCAATTAAACCCAAAATACGAAACTATGGTTCTACCCGTGAACATGATAACTAATTTTTTTCCAACTGAATAAACCAGATTATTTTTTAAAATTACTTCCGCAAGCTTTATTGATTTTTTGAGCTTTCTCAACAACATCATTTTTTTCATACTATTTGCTCAAATTTCCTCACACCAGAATAATAGTCAAGCAAGACGTGATTTCTAATGATAAGTTCAACGTTCGACTGAGCTACTTCCGGTTGCATCGCTAAAGTGAAACTACTATGCCGGGACCCCATTGCAGTGTACGCTGTACGCAGGATCGTTGTACTACTAGTGCTAGTACACACAAATGATTGAATAAGCAGAATGAATTAGTTATGATCAGTACATTAGAAATATGGGTATCAAAAGCAATCAGAACATCACCATGTGTTATGATAGAGTAAAATTTCAATAAAATCAAAATTATAATTGCATACTCTTTAAAATTAATACCCAAAAATTAATAAATGTCTTACATAGATGTTGCTGGTAATAATAAAAATACAATAATAATAATTACTAGTTAGGTAATTAAATGATCAGATCAACATTATTATGCCATAAAAATAAACTTAAAATTAGAGTGCTATCAAGTGATATTGACCATTGCTTATAATAATAAATACATACTTTATTTCATGTCATGTCGTCTTTGATTAATAATGAATAATATAATTTTTTATTAATTTAAAACTATCAATTATTCTTTTTTTATGACATATTTATCACCATCAGCACTTCCATCTAGCTGGTGTGTATCTGAGAGATATTCTAGTATATAATACATCAAACTACTGTTTGCGCCTTTTTTTTCTCATTTCATCACCAATCCAATGATCAGCCAACTCTTGCATTGCTATACGCATACAGCGCGCCCTTGGCTATTAACGATGTTTGATTGTCCAATCAGCTAACGCGACGGTGACCATTTGCTAATAGAGCGGTGACAAAGTTCAACATGTCAGACATCCAATGCTCGTACTATTCCACGCCAACGAGCGCGGTCGAGCGATGAGTAATCGCAGTTTTATTTTTGGCTATCGCTAAAACAGTCACTGAACACGTCGTGTGAACCAGGCTGTAGAGTTCTAGAATGTGTACTAGTCAATAACTAAGGCTTTACTAGTGCTTTAGCCTTGGAGCATCACTGTGGACATTGATATCTATTCATAGACTGAGTACGCAAAGGAGCGCAATGTCATTAGGTAGTAAGTAGATGGGTGGGGCTTTGTATAGACAGTTGAATAAGTTAACTCATTTATAAAGCCTTAGTGCTATTGTCTTCTGTTGTGGGGTAGGCATCCCTCCCCTTCCAGCTGTGCCAAGTATTACAATATACAGCTATCAGCTACTTACACGTTTATCTACATTTTATTTACAGGCAGATTTTGTGAAGGGATACAGAGAGCTAAAACAACAAATACAAAAGCTTGTTGTAGAACAACTACCTGAGCTAAAACTTACTGATCAGCGGGAACTGAGGCTAAAGGGTGAGTGACTAGACTTGTTGTACCTCAGACTAGGTTACCTCAGTAATATTTACATCGGTGTAGTTGGAATAGCTGTGATAGATATATCTGGCAGTGAGCCAACACAGTTTAATTATCTTGTATGAAACCATTGAGTATAACCTCACATACAAACATTATATTGTTGTATTGTTTTTTATTTAACTCTACAAATGTATTATATCTACTGAACACTATATAATATGTATGTGTGATACAGTTAACTGATTAATCTATAGTGTCTGAGGTTAAGATTAATCTATAGTGTCTGAGGTTAAGATTAATCTATAGTGTCTGAGGTTAAGATTAATCTATATCATCAGCTGTTGTGTCACTATCAAATCTAACCAGAGTCATAATATTGTAGGTGAGTGCAGGGAGATGGAATTAGAAGTTGTCTGCTCAGATGATATGGTCGTAGCCAGTGAGAAAGGAGACACAACTCCACAACATCTCCCACAATCACTCACACAACTCCAGTCCATACAATTACCTGCTAGTCCTCTCTCAGTGTGTCACTACAACGGTAGTACTTATGTCGGGTTGCGTAACAAAACAGTTACTAAAGTAGACAGTAACTACAAAGTGTACAATTCTTTCATCTCCACCTCTGGTAGGGTATACTCCATCTCCGTGTACAAAGATAAAATCTATACATTATCTCGAGGTAGTCCATGTAAAGTAGGTGTGTATGACATGTCTGGTGGGCACATCACCAGCTGGAATCATTCCGGTGGTAGTATATTTTTTTGTTATGCGATGGTTGTCGTAGCTGACCAGGTCGTCATACCAAACAAAACAAACAATAAACTAACTGTGTATTCTCTCAACGGTAAAATTCTACGTCACATTCCCTCTCCTCCACCAAGCACTGCAGATGTTCGTATGTGTGCAGCTGGAGAAGCTTCTGTCGTCTTATCAGATTACGGTACATCCAGAATATATCTGGTGAACATTACAACTGGAGAGGTGGTGTGGACTTGCTCTGATGTGAACCAACCACGTGGTCTGTTACAATATGGAGATTACATATTAGTAACTGCAGACAACAATACAACAATATACATAATAGACATCACAACAGGTATGTTATTGTATACTTTATATATATTGTATACTGCATTGGTTTGTTGTGTTATATATACTTATAGGTAGGTATATAGATGTGGTATGTAGTAGGGAATATACTGTAGATATTACTGATATATTATTGTAGGTAACATTATATCAGAGATGAGAGACAGCTATACAGCTGGTGATGTGTATGATCTAGATGTGTACGGTACCACCCTAGTTGTACCTCACTGGGACACTAAACGGCTTTTACTCTACCAGCTAAATGAGTGAACCAACCATCTCTGTAACCATCACATTGATGTATACTATATATACTTTGATTTTGCTTGTTGATCATGTTTATAATATCCATGTCTGTGAGGTTTAGTCTATTGAATGTACTTGAGAGATCAATTTTAGTACCCATTATATATATATAACTCTATGGATAGCTCATGGTCCTGTATACAACCGCATGCTCCACTAGATTGATGTAGATGTCTATGAGACATAATTAGATCTATATTTTATATATATAACTCTATGTATTATATATATAACTTTATATATTATATATGTAACTTTATGTATTATGTATATAACTCTATGTATTATATATATAACTCTATGTATTATATATATAACTTTATGTATTATATATATAACTCTATGTATTATATATATAACTCTATGTATTATGTATATAACTCTATGTATAATATATATAACTCTATGTATTATATATATAACTCTATGTATTATATATATAACTCTATGTATTATATATAATACTATTGGACTCGGCTGTGTGACATTTGTGTGTTGTGATTGGTTGATTAAAGAGTCGGTTAGCAGTTTACTCATTTTACCCACGGGCTCGGTACAAGACCAGGTATAGCTGGTAACCTTAACCAGGTATAGCTGGTAACCTTAACCAGGTATAGCTGGTAACCTTAACCAAGTATAACTGGTAACCTTAACCAGGTATGGGTTTTACATGGTTATGAAGGGAGAATCCCTGGTCCAAATAAAACTGACGCTGGGGGATAGGGGAAAAGGGGTAGAAGGGATCTAATACAAGGGGTGAGGGGGTGGGGTGTTGGTTCTGACTGTCTTTAGCACAAAAACCTCCCACAGCTATTCCATTCAAAGTGGCCTTAAACCAATGCATGCTGGACAGGCTGTAGTAGTAAATCAACTTTGCGATAGTTTTTTCTGCCTTGACTGCCGTTCTGGGTCCGGTGCCATGATTGGCTCTGCTGTTGTGCATGTGCACCTTCATTGCTGACTTTTTGTCACATTATAATCAAAAATAAATGCATGCAAAATATGGCCCACAAAATTATTATATTTTTGTTTACTACTATCTATTCTTCAGCGATTCCAGTCAAACTCGCTGCTACAAACTATAACCTGCATATTATATGGCTGTTGATAGATCAATGTGGTGCAACTGGTAAACTATTATTGGAATCGGTTGTATGACATTTATGTGTTGTGATTGGTTGGCCAGTCAAGGAATCGGCTTGTGAACTTTTGATCTCGATCAAAACCCAGCTGTAATCTCAAATAAAATGCTAGCAATTACTTTGCAATTTCACCGAAAATGAAAGCTGCAAAATCTTGCAATCGCTGTAATAGGTTACTTTTTGTTGTGTTGGTTCAGCAGAGTCTAGACATCATTGTAGTAGTCCTTTGTACTGATGGCTATGTTGTCTAGACATCACTGAAGTAGTCCTTTGTACTGATGGCTATGTTGTCTAGACATCACTGTAGTAGTCCTTTGTACTGAAGGCTATGTTGTCTAGACATCACTGTAGTAGTCCTTTGTACTGAAGGCTATGTTGACTAGACATCGCTGTAGTAGTCCTTTGTACTGAAGGCTATGTTGTCTAGACATCACTGTAGTAGTCCTTTGTACTGAAGGCTATGTTGACTAGACATCACTGTAGTAGTCATTTTTACTGAAGGCTATGTTGTCTAGACATCATTGAAGTAGTCCTTTGTACTGATGGCTATGTTGTCTAGACATCATTGTAGTAGTCCTTTGTACTGAAGGCTATGTTGTCTAGACATCACTGCAGTAGTCCTTTGTACTTATGGCTATGTTCTCTAGACATCAGTGAAGTAGTCCTTTGTACTGAATACCCCATGTACATCTACCGATTAGCTCCCGATTTGCCTTACCGATTGAGGATTTCCTTGCATCCGTTTCCTGTGTGACGTAATGAAATAATCGGTAGCATTTTATTTGAGACTATCGGTAGGTTTTGCTCGTGGTCAAAAAATCGGTAGATATTTTGTGATTTGACCAATCATATCACCGTTAGCGGTTTTGATGTTTCCAACAAAACTGTTTCTGAAGTGCAATTATTTTAGATGAAGAATCGTTTTTTAGCGTCCCGTCTTTGTTGTTTGAAATCAATTTAAGCTAACTATTGAAAAAATGTAGCGAGTTTTACCGGTATTGCGTGAGAATGGCAAGTAGAGAAAAAAATAGGGGAAAGTCCTTGACGTCATCTCCAATCGGTAAGGGCAAATCGGTAGGTAATCGGTAGATGTACATGTAGCAGAAGGCTATGTTGTCTAGATATCATTGTAGTAGTCCTTTGTACTGATGGCTGTGTTGTCTAGACATCACTGAAGTAGTCCTTTGTACTGATGGCTATGTTGTCTAGAGATCACTGAAGTAGTCCTTTGTACTGAAGGCTATGTTGTCTAGAGATCACTGTAGTAGTCCTTTGTACTGAAGGCTATGTTGACTAGATATCATTGTAGTAGTCCTTTGTACTGATGGCTATGTTGACTAGACATCATTGAAGTAGTCCTTTGTACTGATGGCTATGTTGTCTAGACATCACTGAAGTAGTCCTTTGTACTGAAGGCTATGTTGTCTAGACATCACTGTAGTAGTCCTTTGTACTGATGGCTATGTTGACTAGACATCATTGTGGTAGTCCTTTGTACTGAAGACTATGTTGTCTAGACATCACTGTAGTAGTCCTTTGTACTGATGGCTATGTTGACTAGACATCACTGTAGTAGTCCTTTGTACTGATGGCTATGTTGACTAGACATCATTGTGGTAGTCCTTTGTACTGAAGACTATGTTGTCTAGACATCACTGTAGTAGTCCTTTGTACTGATGGCTATGTTGACTAGACATCACTGTAGTAGTCCTTTGTACTGATGGCTATGTTGTCTAGACATCATTGTGGTAGTCCTTTGTACTGAAGACTATGTTGTCTAGACATCACTGTAGTAGTCCTTTGTACTGATTGATATGTTGACTAGACATCACTGTAGTAGTCCTTTGTACTGAAGACTATGTTGTCTAGACATCACTGTAGTAGTCCTTTGTACTGATGGCTATGTTGACTAGACATCATTGTAGTAGTCCTTTGTACTGCAGACTATGTTGTCTAGACATCACTGTAGTAGTCCTTTGTACTGATGGCTATGTTGACTAGATATCATTGTGGTAGTCCTTTGTACTGATGGCTATGTTGACTAGACATCACTGTAGTAGTCCTTCGTACTGATGGCTATGTTGTCTAGACATCATTGAAGTAGTCCTTTGTACTGATGGCTATGTTATCTAGACATCATTGAAGTAGTCCTTTGTACTGAAGGCTATGTTGACTAGACATCATTGTAGTAGTCCATTGTACTGATGGCTATGTTGACTAGACATCATTGTAGTAGTCCATTGTACTGATGGCTATGTTGTCTAGACATCACTGAAGTATTCCTTTGTACTGAAGGCTATGTTGTCTAGACATCACTGAAGTAGTCCTTTGTACTGATGGCTATGTTGACTAGACATCATTGAAGTAGTCCTTTGTACTGAAGACTATGTTGTCTAGACATCATTGTAGTAGTCCTTTGTACTGAAGACTATGTTGTCTAGACATCACTGTAGTAGTCCTTTGTACTGATGGCTATGTTGACTAGATATCATTGTGGTAGTCCTTTGTACTGAAGGCTATGTTGTCTAGACATCACTGTAGTAGTCCTTTGTACTGATGGCTATGTTGACTAGACATCATTGTAGTAGTCTTTTGTACTGATGGCTATGTTGTCTAGACATCACTGAAGTAGTCCTTTGTACTGATGGCTATGTTGTCTAGACATCATTGTAGTAGTTCTTTGTACTGATGGCTATGTTGTCTAGACATCATTGTAGTAGTCCTTTGTACTGAAGGCTATGTTGTCTAGACATCACTGTAGTAGTCCTTTGTACTGATGGCTATGTTGACTAGACATCATTGAAGTAGTCCACAGAACTGAGGCTATGAATGATATTACAGCTTTACTGTCATACCCAGCAAGTCTTATATTAGCCACATAACACCTGGAACTGTTCACTTCCACCATTACCTGACTTACTGCTGGCTTGTTATTGAGGAGTATGTCATTTCTGAACACCTGTTCTAGCTGCCATATGCCTGTGTCAGCTATTTCACTTTATATATTATTTGTCACAAAACAAACCTACTTGGTCCACAGTCTATTGTGTGAGACATGGCAGTGATAATAGATGTATTATTTTATCAACGAACCCTCTCTACACATAGAGCCATGTGAGCTGCAGTGATTCCACTTTATCTAGTATAAAATGGCACACCTTGATACTGCAGGTTAACTCATTGTTGCTTAAAGTGGTTGTGAGATACCAGTAATTGGCTTGTCTTGAGTAGCTGCTTCCAATTTCAGGCCTGGACATGTGTAACTTGTTGTAGCGGAGTTGTGTTTTCGCCATAATCTATCATATAAAAACAACCTCTGCTGACATAGACGACAATATTTTACAAAAACAGTGCACGCCATAAAACACGATAAAGGCAAGCACTAAAAATTGGCTCGTTTTGGTAGTTGTGGAACGATCTACAAAGACTAACTCTGCGAGCACTACGCCGAATATAAATAATTACGTTTGCACTGATGTTTATGTTTTTTACGCTGCTTTGAAAGAAACCCGACTAATATTGAATTAGGAGTTATCCTCTTTTTAAAAACCTCGATATTCATGCAAGGAGGAGGATACCATCTATATCAGCACAGATCTTCGATAATCAAGGTTTTAAGAAAGAGTTGTCCCATCTTTTGTCATGTGGAGAACACTCTACACATTATTTGCATTTTTCGGTTACGACTACCACCACACCCTCCCTCACAATGGGGTAATTGTTTGTTTTGTTTGTCCTGTGCCTCGTGGGCAACCCTAAAGACGGGTCTGATAAGCGGAGCTTGTGTGAGCAGCACTCTATATCCATACCCGCCGTTACACCGGCTACTCTTCCAAAAAAGCAGAAGGGAACCATATCCAACCAGGCAGAGCAGGTAGGAAGCCAAATATCTCACTCACGGATAACATTGCTGGGAATCGAACCCCAGATCCTGGCTTGAAGTGCAAGCACTTTAATCACTAGACCACATGTGGTTTTCATGAGAATCAACAATCAGCGATTATTTATTTCAATTCAAACAATAATCTCTCACAATCTTTTTTTAATGCATTTTTATTGCGACCTGATTTTACCAATGTTTTACTTCCACCAATCAACCTTTAACATTCATTTCATCCTTTGAAGTTACTGCTGGACTGTTCTTGAATTCAATTTGTATTACAGATCGGGTTTTACTTAGTGATAGGGCATGTTAAGGTGTATCCCGCAATGCATCATTTTGGGATTCCCAGGAATACTCAATGAATGATATCATATAAGAGTTTGACCGGGTACTCCTGGGAATTCCAATCAAAAATTGCATTATGGGAAGGTTGTTAACATATTCTACTGGCTACACTACAAGTTGAGGTCATTGTACTCAAGTCTAGGCTAGTCAACGATCTGGTAAAATCTGTTGACAAGCAATTCAACTGTCACCCACCAGCTCGTCGACATTCCAAAACTTGACAATCAGTTCAGATTCTGTTGTAATTAATGAGCACCACTTAGCTAGGATTTGATGTGGTTATACACAGCCAAAGTGGATGGTTTGGTATATTCAGCACTCTACAGCACACTGAGACTTAAAAAGTGGACTCAGTGAAATGGTTATCAGACATAGACTGAGAACTATAAAGTGATCAGTTCAGGGGTACAATCTGGTGCTGACTATCAAACTAGTCAAGTCAGCAGCTGATATAGCTGATGCGTTGACAAACATACGCCAAAGTTGGGGAATCAACTTATGTGGGAGTTATCCCTCCTACATATGATGACATCACTGTGATACAAAAAGTTCTGAGTGAGCTTTATTTAGCTGTTTGGAATACTGCATACATTGTAGAAAGAATACTTTGTCGTTGTACGGACAAGAAAGTTGTCAAAGAGGTAGTGAAAGCTCACCAGATGTGCAGAAATGTCGACCCAGGAACTATACAATGGGATCACAGTACTTGAGATGTTCCAGAGAAGTGACAATGACTCATGCCCCAAGTACATCTACCGGTTGCCCCTCAATTGGCCTTACTGATTGCGTGATTCTGCAGCCACTATTTCTTGATAAATCGCCAAACAATCGGTAGCGTCTGAGTTGAGGTAATCGGCAGGTTTTGATTCACATCACAAAAGCGATAGAGAATTTGACCAATCATAGCACTGCTTGCGGTTTTAATATTTCCAAAAAAAATGTTTCTCAAGCCGAATTATTTATACAAAAAGCATTTTATGGCCAATTATGTCATAAAATATAAGGAGTTTAATCTGTAGGTATTGTACGAGAATGGCAAGTGGAGAAATATAATAGGGGATACACCTTGAGGTCATCTCCAATTGGTAGCTATTTGGTAGATGTACATGTAACATTACTGCTGGCGCCACACATGTAAACTCACAGCCATACCTAACGCTCATGGCCTGTGGTCCAAGTATGTTTACTTTGTGTCTAAAACTATAGAGTTAGACGTCTGTAACTGTCAAAGAACAAAAACCGTGTACTAAAGAAACGCTTGAACCAAAGAAATCTTAAAACAATAAAATGGAGATCAAATATTCAGTTTGTGCGTACAGAACAAGCAGTATTGGAATTGTTGAGAGAAATCATCCTGTAATAAAAAGACTGATTGTTTGATCCAATGAAGAAATAAAACAGTAGAGTTTTTAGTACGATGACTCTCCAATCTGTGTGGACTTGTATGTATTATTGGACTCGTTGTGAGGATTGAGTAACTAGTTGTTATAGCAACTGCTGCAAACAACTGTAAGCTCTACTGAAAGAAAACAAGCAACTAACAGTAAACACTACTGAAAGAAAAGAAACAACTATAAAATATTTTTGCAGTCTACACATACTGGAAGAAAATACTATGACTCATAAACTAAAAGACAATTATTCATTGTCATCCACACCATATGTATTGGTAGGATGTGAGTTCTTTGTGAGTTATCTACCCCTACGTTAAAGAGAAAACAATTACAAGCACAAATGACAAAATTAGACATATAAGTGGATGAATAGACTGTTTGAATGGCAGTTTCTGACTATCTCAGTGAAATAGGCGTACATGTTTATACCACACAGATACACTTACTCATGTTTTTCACTTTACGTTGCATAAATGTGGAGATATTTCACTCCCGAGGTTACCAGTAGTGAATGTTAGACTGGGCTCCCTTGACCCCCAGGAGCCCATTCAACAATATAGTGGTCTGTTGGAAAGTTCTTCCAAGGCGCTTTCTAAAAATAGTCGTACAAACTTTTGAGGAAAGACTGTGATGTTGGAGAATGCTATCCATTCATGTGTACAACATTGCAATTGTTTGATGCTTCATAACCTCATATAAAACCTGAGGTGAACTCCCTCTCTCTCTCTTGAGACCTTCCCTGCAAGTAATACAAGGGATAGAGAAGATACCATGTCATGTTGTGGGTGAAGAATGAAACAAGTACAGCTGTATCTCATCACAAGGTCCACTGACTAGTTTTATTCTGGCACTGAGGCTAGGTTTTGTAAATAGCAGATATCTAGCTTTCCTGGAATCCAACTTCATCAAAAGGTCTAATAATAAAAAATCAAACTCGAGTACGATTCAGCCAGGCAGCCATCAAAGGCTTCAAAAGTAGAATGTAACATTTCATCAGAAAATGCTTTAAATGCAAACTTATTGAACTTGTCATGTTGCTATTTTTGTCTCTTCAGACAGGAGGCATCATGAAAACCCAGCATTTGATGATGCAATAATCATTGGCCCTATGTGTATGTTAGCTGTTTTACATAGTGTTGCTAATGTAACTGCACACGACTGTTTACGGTCTGAATAATATACTGTATTCAAAATTTTTAAAATTTTTCGGAAAAGTTTAGACAGTTTTAAACATTTTAGATTATTCCAAAGTTGTTTCTGTTTCCATCACCGTCTAAATAATTTCGAAAACGCATGCATGATAAAAACAAAGCTGCAGACTTTCATGTTTGTTAGACAGGAAACACAATTTTATTGTTTGAAACTTTGTAACAAGCCTGGCTGATATAAACTCACTGAAATCAATAAAGTCGTGTTCAGTTACATTTCATTAGAGATTGTATTGCATCTCTAGCGTCATTGTAAAGTAGAAAGCTCTCTATGCAAAGTGCTTCCACTATTTCAGAGGCTTTCAGGAGCCCTCGAAAGAAAAGAGCATTCATGCAATGAGCCACCAATTTCCCTTCACCTCCAGGTCTGAAGCAGCCATCCCCACCCACCCACAAATGTAGCCCTAAATAACATTATCTGAAGGTTTGAGTGAGATTCCCTGCAGTGATATGTACTACAATGATTTGAGTAGAAGATCTGTGAGTTTTCTCTCAACTCCACTAGTGAGCCTTTACAACTTTTGTTACATAATTTGCACTGCATAGCAGATGTGTATAAAACCTGTGGTATAATGTTCTTGTATGACTGACCCCTCAAGTCCTTGCTACATCAATGTAAGTAATAATGTCCACTTTCCTGTGGGGGTAAATGTTATGGAGTTGTCTACACAATCAGTGAGTTTTGGTTCTTCTAGGTCAGCTATAGGTAATGTATCTCCAATAACAGCTATATAAAACTATGTTAATGATGATTATCATCATCCTAAATATAATAAGTATTATGTAATGAAATTAGTATTGTCATCATTTTTACTGTTGGCTATATAGTATCATTTATTATATAGTTATCATTGTTATAATTATTGCTAGTAAATGATATGAGTGAAATGGTTGTTTGTGTAGTTATGGGTTCAATGTTGGTATATATGGATGGTAAGCGAGTGTATGTATGATTGATTGTGCAATGTAAATCAAGGTGAAAGTGGGGGTTTCTAGATGCTATTATATTCCACCAATAGAACAGATTTGACAGCAAATACAACAACCAGTCAACTCAGACGAAGGCCAGACAGCAACCAGATGACAGGAGGAAAGCCGATGATCAACGGAGAATATATCTACAACAACAATTATCTACCTTATAAAGAGAAGTCGTGTCTGTCTGTTTGTTTGTCTGTGCACATTTTTTAGCCCAACTCTCAGTCGTAACAGGATCATTCGGCGACAGAAACTGATTTCCGGTAATTAAAACGAACAGTCCCAAAAACAGTTTTCTGCCACACATGCTAAACGCACAACGCCTGTGAATTAACGTACATATTTCATAACAACAGCAATTCTCCGGCGTGGACGTAGTGCCTGCCGCAATTGCGCTTTGTACTGATAGGAGCCGCGGCTATTAACAAACGATGCTTCGGCACGTGGCTTCTCCGTAACCACCCGTCGTGCTATACTATTTACTCAAAACACCTATAGGCTATAAACTACAGGGCTTTGCTTTTCTCCATTACCACTGACGTATCGAACACGGATGTTCCACTTGCCGGTGATTTCAATTCACTTTCACTTTTGTTTGTTATGTTTTACATTTTATTTCTAAATAATAATCTAAAATAAAGTTTATTATTATTCGTAGCTACTTTATTATCATTTATATTTATATTATTGTCATTTATGAATATTAAAAGTGATCGTCACTAATATTTACACTGCAGTTTTTCTTTTGGTCAACAGCAATGATATGAGAAAAGCATAAATGCAAATTACAAAGTATAAATAGTAAACAAGAGTAAGAAATAACATGAAGCATCCATGTACACTTTGCATGCAAGAAAGTATTATCTATATGCCATTGTATTAGGGGTTGTCTGATTAGTGAGGCTGATTACATAACTTCTCATATCTTTACAATTGGAGCTTGCACTTCAAATTGGTCAACTTCGCAAGTCCACAATAATGGATTGTTGCATGCATGATTCGTTGGTAACGGGTAGTCATTGCGCTAGCAGGGCCGTAGCCACATTGAGGCAAGACGAGGCTCTTGCCTCGTCTGAAAGTTTAGGCAAAAATGGGAATTTCCAACTCAGAAAACGGATTTTCCCAAAAAACTCACCCTTTTAGCAGTACTTGGTATTTCCACAAGGATTACCGTTATTGCACGCACGTAGCACTAGTTCTAATACTGTTACTGTAATCACGTTGCTTATCATAAAAACCCAATCGAACATTAGACTCTCAAACTACAACATACCATTTCCTGTGTGCTTATTACTGCTGCAATAATCTTTTTGCCAAATATTTTTTTCAAGGTATATTTCAATGTTTCTGGATGACTACTGTTGTCTGCTGCATTTTATTTTTAGTTATGGTTAGCACTTCCCACTGCAGAGAGTTCAGGGTACAGTGATAAGGTGTTTTTTTTTAAATAATGAGAACTATTAAAAAATAATTAGTAAGAATTAATAATCAAGTGATTGATAATATTAATGAATAATTATTATTATATGGACTCAAGAAAATAAAAAGCTAGGTATTCATCTAATTCCTTTAATATAACTTTCTCTCTAGTTTTTATATTTTTTTATTTAGTTTTATTTGTCGATATTAACAACAGATAGTTATTTAGTTCAATATTTTCTTTTAGTTTTTTTAATCATTATGTTGTATACCTACCTACTAATAATTATTATTTATTATTACCATTGAATATTATTTTATTAATAACAGTTAACAATAATAATTATTATTGTTCTAATAATAATAATTATTATTGTTAGTGTTGCAGTTATTATTATTTTGTTAATTATGTTATTATCGCTGATCATGGGCATCACAGATATACCTCGACGCAGGACCGGAAACAGCACTAGAAGATAAAATGGCGATAAATCTTGAACGTAACTGATAAAGAAAACTCCAATTAAATCTTACACTAGTCACATGTTAGGGCTGGCCAGCCAGTAGGGTTATCTTGAAAGATACCACAACATACAGGTACATACTAATATTTAGTATTACTGAACATTATAACTTACGAATACTAAATGGTGGCAGCGAGAGGAGGACCTACCTACCTACCTACCTACCTACGGATTGATTGAGTGTAAATGTAACTTGATTTGGTGACCTGTTGTGTTGAACCTGTTGTGCTTGCAAGCACTCTGCTTTACCTGTACTCCTGAATTGTCCTGGTGTTTGTCGTAGTATATTGTCTGTTGTGATGGAAGGCTTGGGATTGTCTCCTCCTTCAGAACTGAGGCTTGATGGGAATCAAGCTGAGAATTGGAGGCGTTGGAGACGCTTGTTTGAAAACTATTTGGTGGCCATAAATTCAGTGACTGGACCTGCTGATGGAGATGGTGTATTCCCGGCTGGGAATGAGGCGATTTGGCTGCGCCAGATTGCCATTCTTCGTCATTGTATAGGGGAGGATGCCGTGGAAATTTTAGATCAATTTGAGTTTGATGCCACAGCTAATCCTGCTGAGAACAAAGATAGACTGCCAGATGTTCTAGCAAAATTTGAGACATATTTCAATCCACAACGAAATCTTCTGTATGAATGGTACATCTTCATGTCGTTGACCCAATCGGAGGGCGAGCCTGTCGATATGTTTGTCAAGCGGCTGAGAACACAAGCTGGTAAGTGTGAATTTGAAGGAAAGAGAGATATGATGATACTAGTTCGTTGTGTGTTTGGAATCAAAGAAATACGGCTCAAGGAAAAACTACTTCAGGATAAGAATATCACTCTTGCTAAGGCCATTGACATGATAAGAGCATCTGAGGTCACCAGACAGCAGCTTGCTGAAATATCGAACGAGAGAACTGTGGCTGCTGTGAGGAACAATGATAAGTATCCTAATGCCGGCCAGGTACCCCCCACTCCGGCACCGAAAAAGATCATTGATTGTAAGTTCTGTGGGTATGATCACACCCGAGGTAAGTGCCCGGCCTATGGGCAAGAATGTAGAAACTGCGGTGGGAAGAACCACTTTCAAAGGAAATGCCAAAAGAAGGAAGTCAACCTCGTCTCGAAGTCTTCCGTGATGGGCATGAATGATCTGTTTGTTGGGATTTTATCGGACGAAAATGACATTGCCAATGGTTGGTTTGAAAACTATAGTGTTTCTTGTGGCAGGAAAGCCATGGAGATTAGGTTCAAACTTGATACCGGTGCCCAAGCTAATGTCCTTCCGCTCAAACAAGCTAAGGAACTGCAGGCTGCCATTGTATCTAGTGAAGCAAGACTGCTTACATACTCGAATGAAGTACTAGCTAATGGCGGAAAAACCAAACTCCAGTTGAACTCGAACAATGAAGAAAATAGTCTTATCTTTGAGCTTGTTGATGCAGATGTTGTGCCAGTATTGGGCCTGGAAGCTTGTGTGAACCTGGGTATTGTAAAGAGAGTGGACAAAATCAACAATCAAGCAATCCTTGATGAATATGCAGACTGCTTTGAGGGCATCGGATGTCTAGCTCGGGAACACTCTATCAGGATTGATCCAGAAATAAAACCAATCATTAACCGGGCAAGACGCATCCCAATCACAATGATTGATAAAGTAAAGAGTGAGCTAGAGAGAATGGAAGAGAATGGCATCATCAAAAGAGTCGACCAACCGACAGAGTGGGTCAATAGCATGGTTGTGGTAGAGAAACGCGATGGGAGCATCAGGATATGCTTGGATCCCAAGGAGCTAAATAAAGCCGTGCTACGAGAACACCATCATATACCCACTCTAGAGGACATTTCATTCAAGTTCAGCGGAATGGAAGTGTTCACAATAGTAGACATGAAGAATGGATATTGGCATGTTCCTCTGGACGCCAAATCCCAGCTCCTTACAACATTCAATACGCCTTTTGGACGATTCTGCTACAACAGGTTACCCTTTGGTATCAATTCCAGTGCTGAAGTGTTTGAGAAACGTGTTGAAGTGTTCGGTGATCTGGATGTGTGTATCTACTTTGATGACCTCATCATAGCTGGTAGAAACCAAGATGATCATGATGAGAAGCTAAGAAAGCTACTGCAAAGAGCGCGAGAATGCAACGTCAAGTTCAACAGAGAGAAGATTCAGCATAATCAATCTGAAGTACACTACCTAGGCCACATAGTTTCCAAGGATGGATTGAAACCTGATCCAGCAAAAGTTGAGGCCATTAGAGACATGCCCTGTCCCACTGATAAAGAAGGCATACAGCGTCTGATGGGTACACTAAACTTCTTAAGGAGTTATATACCTAACATCTCAAAGGTTACCCAACCAATAAGGGACCTATTAAAAGCTAACACACCATGGAACTGGGATGCCGAACAAGATAAAGCCATGCAGCAGATCAAAGATATATTGATGAATGAACCTGTCCTCAGGTACTTCGATGTTAGTAAAGACATTGTACTACAGGTTGATGCTTCCCAGGGAGGTTTGGGTGCAGTCCTTCTTCAGAATAGTCAACCTGTAGCATACGCATCAAGAGCTCTCACAGAGACTGAACAAGGGTACCCCCAAATAGACAAAGAGCTACTCGCCATTGTCTATGGTTGTGAAAAGTTCCACACCTATACTTATGGCAGGGATATAGAAGTACAAACTGATCACCAGCCGCTAGTGTCTATAGTACAGAAGGCCCTGAACAAAGCATCCCCTAGGCTTCAGAAGCTATTGATGAGGCTTCAGCGATATCAGATAAAACAAATAGGCTATGTGCCCGGCAAGTATCTATACCTTGCTGATACCCTGTCTCGAGCATACCTACCGACATCGACAGTGAACATAGAAGATGATGTCGTCATGATTCACTGCCTCCATTTGGAGGATTCTGCTATGAGAGAACTAGTTGAGGTCTGCAATGAAGATACCACCATGTCCATGCTCAAAACAGCTATACTAGATGGATGGGAGTGGCCCACCAAAAAACATGCTCCTCCAGAAATTCAACGATACTGGAACTGCAGAGATGAACTCTACATTCAAGGTGATCTGGTATATCGTGGAGAACAGCTGGTGATTCCCAAATCTCAACGTCGAGAATATCTGAGAAAGCTGCATTTGGGACACTTGGGTATGGACAAATGTATAAACAGAGCAAAACAAAGTGTTTTTTGGCCTGGTATGGTGCAAGAGATTCGGCAACTTGTATCCGAATGTTCATCATGTCTCAAGTTCTCTAACCATCAACAAAAGATGCCTTTACTTCCACATGAAGTTCCAAGGCTACCTTGGAACAAGGTTGGAATGGACATATTGGAATTTCAGAATCACAATTATCTAGTTGTTGTAGATTTCTTCTCACATTATCCGGAGCTGAGAATGATGAATGGTAAAACAGCGAGGGACGTTATCATGGCACTAAAGTCCATCTTTGCTGTTCATGGAGTGCCCGTAGATGTTATTGCTGATAACATGCCTTTCGGTAGTGAAGCCATGCGTCAGTTTGCTAAAGAATGGAGCTTCAATATCACCACATCAAGTCCGCACTATCACCAATCCAATGGCATGGCGGAGAGATATGTCCAGACAGTCAAGCAGTTCTTGAAGAAGGCGTCTGACTCTGACTCGGATATCTACCAATCATTGTTAGCCTACAGGCAGACACCGATAGCTGGTCTACCGTTTAGCCCATCAGAGATGCTTTTCAACAGATGCATAAGAGGCCCCTTACCCTATACCGAGGAGATGTTGAAACCTAGCGTGCCCAATGCCCGAGAATACCTACTAGACAGACAAGACTCTCAAAGGAAAGCACATGATAGTAGAGCCCGTGACCTGAAGCCGCTGGAAGAAGGAGATAAGGTTGTGGTTAGAACTGATGATGACTCGCAATGGACAGCAGCTAAAGTCATTGCAAAGACGCCGCACCCCAGGTCATACATGGTTGACACGGGCAGAAATGAGCTGCGAAGAAATCGGTCACACCTGAAACCGATAAACCAAGCCAACGAGTCCACAGATGAGGAAACTATAACACTGGATGACACTATGATAGCAGATCAAGCCCCATCTCCAGTAAAAGTGCCTGAGACACCAAGGCGTAGTGCAAGATCAAACCGGAGCACCCTGCCAGCGCGGTATGAGGGATTTGTAATGAACTAGCTTCTTGTTTGTATAATTAATTAGCTTCTCACTTAGTTGTAGTTATTGTTCTGTTCTGTTGTTTCATTGCCTGTCCGGCTGGAGCAAACTTTTGTGTTTCAACACTTCCGGGAAAGGAAAGATGTTGCAGTTATTATTATTTTGTTAATTATGTTATTATCGCTGATCATGGGCATCACAGATATACCTCGACGCAGGACCGGAAACAGCACTAGAAGATAAAATGGCGATAAATCTTGAACGTAACTGATAAAAAAAACTCCAATTAAATCTTACACTAGTCACATGTTAGGGCTGGCCAGCCAGTAGGGTTATCTTGAAAGATACCACAACATACAGGTACATACTAATATTTAGTATTACTGAACATTATAACTTACGAATACTACAGTTAGTGCTATTATTGTTATTATTATTATTATTATAATAATGATATAATGATGATAATAAATAACACTAACACCAACTACTATCGTTTGTAGTTATATATATCTATATGTGTGAGGGACGCCAGTACTTGTCAAACATTTATTATTTACTACTCGTACTTGGCCTAAGCCTTTGACTCAGTATTATCTCACCGTCTACGCATTGTCTCGATATTAACTCACTGTCTACACATTATCTCAATATGTACTCGCTTATGCTTGTCTATGTTTTGTCCTAGTTCTATTGTTACCTGTGCTACAAGCGTCTATCTAGAACAGTTCAATGATGTGCCCAAATAATTATTATTATTATATTTTATACTTTTTCCACGGTTTTTATTATACAATTGCATTTTGGTGCTTACAAGACGTGGCTTGTACCAGATTTTACCCAGGCGTGGCTTTACCAGATTTTACTTGCCTACTTTGTATAAATATCTATGTTTGAGCAAAAAAATTTCAGAGTTAGCCTGGCTCTCAGAAGATTCTTTCTCTCAAGAAGCAAGCACAGCTAGAAGCAACATAACTACAAGCGCTGACCTGGTCGACTATTGGCAAGCACGAGGCTTGGCGGAAAGTGAGAACGGTTTGCCCTATCACTGCGTATTCCCTCACCACGGTGAGAAGTACAACGCAAGGCACCTGGTGCCCTGATGTTCGGCTCACAATAAATTCGGACTCCAGAGTTCGGGACAAGACAACGCACCAATAATTCCGGTGCAATTATTGTCGACCTCGACTGAGTCGAAGTAGAAAAACGATAATTCCAGCACGATTATTGTCGGTGACAAAGTTCGCAACAATTTCTAAACTAAACAATAATTCCAGCACAATTACTGTCGGTGGCAACAGTTCGCAACAAACTATAAACTAAACAATAATTACAGCATAGTTATTGTCGAACATAGCCATGTTCGGATGCAGCCAATAATTATAATATAATTTTTGTAAACTGCCAGCAATCATTCCACCCCAGATTCGGCCGCACTCATAACTGCACAAAGCAATGCATGCACTCTAACAATAATAACACATTATTGTACACTGACTTAGGGTGAAGGCAGAGCGCGTCGGGAAGGTGAACAGGTGGCTACCACCCAGACACAAATTCCTGTACATATGTATGACTTACTTATCATATAAAATAATATATTATTTAATGTGTAAAAATAATATAACATTAACATAAAACTACAAAAAAGTAATGATACTATTTATTGAATTGTTATTATAATGACTCTGAGATAAAGTTGTTATCCTATTTAATTCACTGAGCAGCTCCATTATATAAATCTATTACTATAATTAATAATAATGTAAATAATAATAATTTATTATTCCTGCTATTATTATTTTTCACAGCTAACAATAATATTGATATTATATTATTATAAAACTTATGAAAAAAATGATGATTATCATCATTATAATAAATAATAATTATTTTACAGCAACACACAACTTGATAAGCTACTCTATTCATTCTTTTATACTTGAGTAGTGGTGGTAGGAGAATTGTTGCACTATTTCCATATACCTACATCTTACAATTATGTTAATTACTACTACCCTTCTTTGCTTGAGTTATTTGACGTTTTCATTATTTCTCATTTTCCTGCCATTTTGTTATTTTCATTAATAATAGCAATAAATTTGTTACCACTGGTAACTTAACGATTATTATAGTTCTTATTATTACTGCAACTACCACTACCATCAACAAAAAATTTAGGGAGAAACGTTATTTTTATGGGACACATAGCAAATGCTAAGTAGTAAATTTACATACATCCTGGCACTCTCTATGGGGTACTGGCACCTGTGATAAATAGCTATCAGCAAGGAAGGAAGAGATAATTATACTAGCAGACATTGCTCACAAATATACTTACTGACAAAAACTTATTGCTACTGGTATTGCCAGTCAAAGCGCATTCAACTTTGTCTAACGTGACCATTACTGCAAGTTCTTTTTATTGGCGAGAAAGATGGAACCAATTAATTGCAATAGGTTCATGACTGCAGAATAGAGCAATCGATCTTGAATTACCTATGTAATATGAGGTTCCACAGCTTTTTCCTCTCTCAGCTTAACTTCATTTATTGGTATGTAGTAAAACAACAACGCTAGAAAGTTGTCTCATCTGTGTGGGCATAAAAATACCTCATATGTACATACATGTCATGTATTCATATGAACTTGGGTCATAGATGTCTCAAATCAATCAAAATTTGTTCATAATATAACCTCTTGCAGATGCTTTGATTTTTTGTCTTTTTATTGTAAAACCTGTAAAATTGCTTTGGCGGCCGGGGCGCTGCCCCGGACCCCGCCGGGGGCCTTGGCGGCCCCCTGGACCCCCGGCCCTGTGTGGGTGATTGCCTCCTCTGATAATAAATCCTGGCTACGGCCCTGGGCTAGTATAACTATAACAGAAGGATAATTATCATTGTAATTAATAACACCAACTACTGTCTCATCATATCATTAGTTAAATTGCTTGGCATGCAAGAGAACAAGTTAGCTGTAGTAGTTACGTTGCTGCTAGAATAATTGTACACTGTATATTAACAGAGGATAATAGTCTACCTAAGCAATTGCTATTGTTGTCCAGAAGATACTAATTAGATGTATGTATTACTATTATTATTATTACATAATATTATTGTTATTATTATTCTACATATTAAACTACACATATATAATTATATTATCTACATGATTAATTAGTTACTAGGGATTACATAATGAGAAAGGAAAGACAAGTAATGATTAAACAAGTAAGCACCTTTTTAATAGAAAAGGAAAGCTTCACTGCTCTCTCCTTCTCGGATGTAGGAATGATTATACACGTCCGTATGTCGCTCCTCAGGTAGATGGATAGATAGAGATTCTGGGCCTCTCTGGCAGGCCACAACCTACGTGGAGCACCTACTTCTGTGATGCAGGCAGTATGTGTAGATGTTCATTCATCAGCGTCTGTAGCATAAAAAGGGTGATCTTAAAACATGTGTTGTATATGTATGTACAACTTGCTAGAGCAACATAATATTCATTGGGTAATAGCTAGCAATCCAGCAAGGCTACAATTCTATTGGCTATCAATCTCCCGCCATAGCAATGACAACTTAGTGCGCGCTTCTAACTATCACTACTACAGAAGAATAGAGTTAACTATAGAATAGCCTAAGCATGGAAACACTCAAGATGTTGGCATAATCGGGAGGACAACTCCAATGAAATAAATTGCTATGAGTAATTAGAAAGCATCAGAACCGGATATATCAGCAGCATACAAGTAAGTGTTACCAAAAGAATAGCTAGAGTCATATCCTCTACAGTGTGCCGCATATTTCTTTCACAAGCGTTTTGCAAATGATACAAAATAAAAAGTTCTTATGTCAAAAGTAACGTCACTAAAATAAAAAAAATCCCACTACGAAGTTATCGGATTGTTCATAGACTTGGAAAAGCTTATGAACGCATAATAAACGCGTTTACAGAACGCAGTGGTAGAAATTAACCAATCACATCGAACTTCCGGCAACACCGCCCACCGAGTGAATCTGCCTAATGGTCACCAAGTGACCTGGACCACTGACAGTCTTGTAGATAAAACCATCAGTCCTCTTTGTGCCTAAAATTGTGCTTCACTGCTTGTGAAAGTGGTACGTAAAACTCATGAAGATTTGTTTTTATACAGGTCTCAAGCCAAGGTCTTCTATGGGTATCAAAACTGACAAACTTACTGAACTGAAAATAATAATTAATTAATAATAATAATAATATAATAATTATTATTGTTATTTTATAATTATTATTATTTATAGTTAATAAATAATAACTATTAGTTATAAATAAATGATAATAAATTTAATCATCTGATTCTAATAATAATAATGAAATTAAATAATAATAATAATTGATAATTATTATTATTCTTATAATAATATAATAATAGTAAATAGGAATACTGGTTAGTTATTACTGCTGTTTATTACTAGTAGGCTAGTAAAAAATAATAATAATATTAAATTAGTTAATTATTATCAATAGTTCTCCTTTCGATTGTGGTATAACCTCAAATATGCTTTTAGTTTTTATTGTTGTATTGTGCAGGAATTTCCGGTAACGTTCCCAGTTACCCTGGTAGCACACTTGCACTTCCCTAGGAAGTCAGAGTTGTCTACTCGCTGTAGTCAGCACTACTGACAGGCCGTCGGTATCACTGCCTATCATTCAGCATGTCTGCTAAAGTAGGCTGGATAGGCAACGCCTGCCAGATAGGCTTGTAGTCTGTCTGACACTCCTTAGGCAACTTAAAGCTTTTAGACCGAAGTGTGGTTAGAGCAGTTGTCTCCTGGAGTGGTAGAGCTGTCTAGTCTTTATGCAGTCTGAGATAAATTCAAGATAATATTGAGTGAGTGTATCTGGTTTTTATTCTTGCGAACAAAAGGCCAGCTGAGCATCCAAAGTAACACTGATTAGTGTGGAGCCCAGCCGCTCTATTTATATAAAATGTTACATAATACCCATTGTGTAGGGTTAGCCTTACTACAATATATGATAAAGGATGGCTGACAAAAGGTGCCTTAAACATGCATAAAAATAGCCTCAGTGGTACATACTATGCTGGACAAAGAAAGTTCATACAGGTTTAGTCATGTACGCAGTTTCACTTGCTTGTTGTTATGTTGACAGGTTGCCACAGGAAGCTGCGACATTTTCCTGTACAGTATTACGGCTTGGAGGTTACCGAGCGGGGGCCTTCGTTTTCCGGTTAGAAAATACAAACGTGCTAAACATAAAACCCATACATTTAATCTGAATGTACAGGCATTACAACACATCGATGGTACTACTAATATCATTATTATCGTAAATAAATGCATTCTATCAGTAAATAACCGAAGTAGCAGCTCACCGCTCCTGGCATGGGCCTCTAAAGATTTTTGCAAACATTTTCTGCCAGCTGTCCAATTTTAGTTACACTTCAAATAGCGTTTTTTTCATTATTGATACTCACTGTGACTATAACTAGCTAGCTTACCAGTTGTAAACATGAGCTCCTTTGATTTTTGCACATTCTAGTTAATCAATGACCTATTATCAACCACCGTTTGTGGTCAAAATCATTGTATAAGTATTTTTTTTAAGTAATAAAAGTAACACCCAAGACCAAACAACTAAGTAGTAGTTTATCTATTGGAGTAAAGTTCCATAACATACCAGCTGTGGTATTACATGGTACCAACACATTCCATGACATACCAGCTGTGGTATTACATGGTACCAACACATTCCATGACATACCAGCTGTGGTATTACATGGTACCAACACATTCCATGACACACCAGCTGTGGTATTACATGGTACCAACACATTCCATGACACACCAGCTGTGGTATTACATGGTACCAACACATTCCATGGCACACCAGCTGTGGTATTACATGGTACCAACACATTCCATGACATACCAGCTGTGGTATTACATGGTACCAACACATTCCATGACACACCAGCTGTGGTATTACATGGTACCAACCCATTCCATGACACACCAGCTGTGGTATTACATAGGGCTGTCAAAGATTAAGAATTTTTAATCTTAATCTCAATCTTTTCCATTAATCTTAAATTAATCTTATTTTTTAATCTTATGTGCTCATGTGATATACATGCAATGATGGGGCAGTAAAGTCATCATCCATCTACCTGCATGCTTGTAGAATGAGATTAGCAAACCTCAATTTGGATTTGTCAGCCCAGGAACAAATAACAAATATAATATCACAATAGTGTAATATCACAATGATAAACAAATATCTATGTATGTATTTATGTATGTAACTGGGAGCGAAACTTTTTTTGAATACAGAATTGAAAAGGAAGGAAACAAGCTAAAACCAATTGCTATTTAACGTTTTGATATTTACAGTACATGTGCAGGTAGGTACAAAGTGTAGGCACACATGACTGAAAGAAAGTAAGATTGTCGGATACACAAGTTAACGGAAACTTGAATATCGAATATGAACAAAGAATATACTTTTATCTTTGGCATGTATTAATATAACATAAAAAAACTATCACTTTTTATTTTCTCACAAAACTGCTACTCTCCAAAAGCTCTATGGGGAAAAAGAGAAAACCCTTGGATATACCAGGATAAATAATAAAAAACGTCACAATTCAACTTTGTTTAGGTATTTTTGATAACCTGATTAATTGATCATGATGTATTTTGGCGGTGTGGCTCAATAGTTCATAAATAAATGAATAGCTTTGATTAGAATAATAAATAAATAAAACCGCGGAATCTAGTAACAGATAATTGTTTATTGTTGTTATTCAATATTATTGTTAGATAGATACTACACTAAAAAAATGATATACCCTGTAAGTTTCAGTTTTTAAATGATAATTATAATATGTTATCAATTAATTGTATTGTTTGTGCTGAATAAAAACAACAATAACAATAAAAACAACAGTTAAATAAAAAAAAATATAATTGTTTATTATTAGAACGAATAAAGACAGTAATATGAAACTTGTTTTAACGTATAAACCATAATACATCGTTCTACATGTTATTATTATATAAGATGTTTTGTTAACTATTATTATTGGTCACTTTTACATATCTATCATAGTTTTTTTATTATTATTATTATTATTTATTTATTACATGGCAGGTATTTTATAAGCATTTCTAAGCAGAAAACTTTCTATTGGATGGAGGATAATGAGATTTATCTTAGCAAAATGTGCACCAAAGTTATGATGAAAATCTGGATCCTTAAAATAAAACTGATCCCTGAGCTAATTTAGTTTAGAATCATAACAACATTCAAGGTCTCTCCATTGCACTCCAATCGACAGAAAATAAGAGCCTGAGAACTAGTGATATTTTACTTGTTTTGCAACAACACTTACTTACAAGCGTCTTGATTCACATCAAATTAAATTACTTGTTCAAAGTGACAAGATGGACATTTTCATGATTTTTCTTCAGGATAGCATGATTGAAATTTAGTGACAAAGGTAGGGTTATGTGACGAAACACTCAAAAAGGCAACTCCCTCTTCATGTAGAGAAACTGATAGATGTGTTCAGCATAATAAACAGTATTATAGTGACGTAACTGGGGTTTCTTTTTATAAGATTAACTGAGCACTAAAAGATTAATCTTTTTGATCTTAAAAATCAATTAATCTGGTTAATCTTTAAAATAACTCGATTAATTGACAGCCTTAGTATTACATGGTACCAACACATTCCATGACACACCAGCTGTGGTATTACATGGTACCAACCCATTCCATGACACACCAGCTGTGGTATTACATGGTACCAACGCATTCCATGACACACCAGCTGTGGTATTACATGGTACCAACCCATTCCATGACACACCAGCTGTGGTATTACATGATACCAACACATTCCATGACACACCAGCTGTGGTATTACACGGTATCAACACATTCCATGACACACCAGCTGTGGTATTACACGGTACCAACACATTCCATGACACACCAGCTGTGGTATTACATGGTACCAACGCATTCCATGACACACCAGCTGTGGTATTACATGATACCAACACATTCCATGACACACCAGCTGTGGTATTACACGGTACCAACACATTCCATGACACACCAGCTGTGGTATTACATGGTACCAACGCATTCCATGACACACCAGCTGTGGTATTACATGGTACCAACGCATTCCATGACACACCAGCTGTGGTATTACATGGCACCAACACATTCCATGACACACCAGTTGTGGTATTGCATGATACCAACACATTCCATGACATACCAGCTGTGGTATTACATGGTACCAACCCATCCAATGACACACCAGCTGTGGTATTACATGGTACCAACACATTCCATGACACACCAGTTGTGGTATTGCATGGTACCAACACATTCCATGACACGCCAGCTGTGGTATTACATGATACCAACCCATTCCGTGACACACCAGCTGTGGTATTACATGGTACCAACACATTCCATGACATACCAGTTGTGGTATTACATGGTACCAACACATTCTATGACACACCAGCTGTGGTATTACACTGTACCAACACCTTCCATGACACACCAGCTGTTTGCTCTCCTGGAATGACAGACAAAGACACACAGACATGCTTTTTAGGTTTTATATGTATAGAGTAATAGTGAGCAGTCGGCAGAAGGTGCTCGCACAAAATCCCCAGGGGTCCCTGCTATCACTACTTTATAGCTCTCTCTATCAAAATAACAAAACTGGTTGTCTTTGTTGTTTGTGTGAGTTCAATTCCTGTTTTCTCTTGTTACAACCTGCAGTTGTGTGTCACTGTCTGTCTTGTTTGTTATACAACCTGCAGTTGTGTGTCACTGTCTGTCTTGTTTGTTATACAACCTGCAGTTGTGTGTCACTGTCTGTCTCGTTTGTTATACAACCTGCAGTTGTGTATCACTGTCTGTCTCATTTGTTATACAACCTGCAGTTGTGTGTCACTCTGTCTTGTTTGTTGTACAACCTGCAGTTTTGTGTCACTGTCTGTCTCGTTTGTTATACAACCTGCAGTTGTGTGTCACTGTTTGTCTTGTTTGTTATACAACCTGCAGTTGTGTGTCACTCTCTGTCTCGTTTGTTATACAACCTGCAGTTGTGTATCACTGTCTGTCTCGTTTGTTATACAACCTGCAGTTGTGTATCACTGTCTGTCTCATTTGTTATACAACCTGCAGTTGTGTGTCACTGTCTGTCTTGTTTGTTATACAACCTGCAGTTGTGTGTCACTGTCTGTCTCGTTTGTTATACAACCTGCAGTTGTGTGTCACTGTCTGTCTCGTTTGTTATACAACCTGCAGTTGTGTGTCACTGTCTGTTTCCTTTGTTATACAACCTGCAGTTGTGTGTCACTGTCTGTCTCGTTTGTTATACAACCTGCAGTTGTGTGTCACTGTCTGTCTCGTTTGTTATACAACCTGCAGTTGTGTGTCACTGTCTGTCTTGTTTGTATACAACCTGCAGTTGTGTGTCACTGTCTGTCTCGTTTGTTATACAACCTGCAGTTGTGTGTCACTGTCTGTTTCCTTTGTTATACAACCTGCAATTGTGTGTCACTGTCTGTCTCGTTTGTTATACAACCTGCAGTTGTGTGTCACTGTCTGTCTCGTTTGTTATACAAGAAACTATATGACAAGTTTGTTATGTTGACAGACAACAATGGACAAAACTCAAGCATCAGTGGAGTGTGGATTTTGTTTGAGAAAAGATGAGGCATTACCACAACCTAAGACCCTACCTTGTACACACGTGCACTGTTTACAGTGTTTGGGTGGCTTTTATGAGGAGAATCACCTAATTGTATGCCCAGCGTCGGGGTGTGGGTAAGTGTCCCCTATATGTATAGTTATAGTTCACAGGCTATAGTATATATACTTATATATATGTTATACTACAGTTACTATACAATCTATATATATAACACAGAGAGGTGTTTGCTGGGGCTCCACATACTCTCCCATCGCATGATATGCCAGGAGAAGACAATAAATGGTGTGATATTTGTGTTAGGAAGAAAAGGTCTAAGGAGGAGGCTGTGAGCTATTGTACATATTGTTGTACAAAGTTATGTAACAGACATGTGGATGTAAGCTATTGTATCTGTCGATTGTTGTGATTGGTTGTTTGTTCTCTCTGTTTACTGATTGGTTGATTTCTCTATTTCACATGCCTAACTATGGCAGCTAACAACATTAGAGGCTTCTGCTTTCAAAAGTGTTTGAACGACTTTGAAATAATCTGAACATTTTGCAAAGCGTCGTTTATATAGAAAATAATTGGGTACATGTAGTAAATTGGCCTAAAACCTTATCAAAAAACTGGCTCAGCGATTATAAACTGTTGGCCTTAGAAGTTGCTGGATTTATGCAAAACAAACTGTATTTCCTGTCCAACTATCGTATCAAAGCAATTAATCAATCAAACAATCGTAACAAAACGTATCATTATTTTGCAAGTATCATTATTTTGCAAGTAGTAAGAGTATTCGCGACCTCTGTTCGCCAAACACATTGCAATAAAAATAATCAGACCGGCAATAAATTTAATCAATAAATAATCATTTTGTTCGTAATTCGTGGGTCAACGAAAAGTAGCTCACTGAATAAGATTAATGAGCTCGGTTTAGAAATGATTCAGATGATTTTGAAAATTACAAACGCTCTAAAAATGGTATGAACCAGGGCTGTGGATTTATAGTCTACTGTGCGCTCAGGCATGAACTATTTTATAAAACGTATGACCTATTTCTGATAATTTGAACTGTTTCAAAATAATCTGAACTATTTTGAAAAATCTTTGATAGGATTGCAAAGCGCATGACTTTTGAACCAAAAACGATTGCTCTCATTGTCTTTGTAGCCTCTATGCTTGCCATCTAACGTAGATCAATAGAGCAAATTATTTAACTATGTAACCATTTGTTGAGTCTCTAAAATTTATATTTTCAATAAAATATAATTAGGTTTTGTATACTATTTATAGTAATATGGAATTTATTATAATGACGTAAATAAATAATAAATATGATTTCTTTCATTTATTTCAATGAAATTTAACTGTCAATCATTCAGGTCAAAATATATCAGTCGTAAGTAGACTGAAGATGTATCATCAATAGAGCGGACCAACTAATAGGCTTTGACTTACGAAGTGTGTGAACGACTTGGCAAAATGTCTAAAAGCTTCTGCAGAAGTTCGGACATTTTCAAAAGCATTCAGATGGTTTGGAAAGCGTTCACACCTTTTAAAACCCAAAACACAAAACCTTCTGAGCCACCGTGCCTAGCGATTGATTTATCTGTTAATTGTCCAGTAGTTATTCTGTGAGGTTTGCTTTCTGTGTTGTCGGTTTTTGTCAGCTAGACTTCTTTCTCATATTGTAGCATGAGATTTACCTTTGGTATTTTAGTCACACGATGATACGATGGATCAACATATCAAGATAAATATGGATGAGTTTAGAGCTCTGGCTAAGAAACGCCAGAGAAGGAACTGCACTACGCACACTAACGAACCCTACAGCCTGGCTTGTAAACTTTGTTTGACTCTCGGGTGCATGAAATGTCTGCCTGATATGGATAAATGTGACAATGGTAAGTAATATATCTGTAATGGGGTCCTGGTAGGAGTTGTCTCCCTTTACCGATGCTGCCAGAAATCGTCTAGTTGATCGTATGACTTATCATTAGAAATCACGACGCGTTTAACTATTATCCTGATTTGTGACATTTCAAGCAGCTGATAAGACAAAAATGATGTTGTGGAGAAAGCTCAAGGGATCAATGGAGCCTTTGAAATTGTTTTTCATAAAATAAATTTTGATTTTCTTCACTTGAAAAGCCTCAATTGAGTTTGCTCATAAATACTCTGTGGTAGAATGTTATGGTGCATGTGCACCAGCTGATCGTATTCTGACAGATTATTATCCAGCCGATGGGTTTCTGAAATAGGTCTATGGATCTATGCTACGGTTATAGGTCTATGGGTCTATGCTATGGTTATAGGTCTAATGGGTCTATGCTATGGTTATAGGTCTATAGGTCTATGCTATGGTTACAGGTCGATGGGTCTATGTTATGGCTATAGGTCTATGTGTCTATGCTATGGTTATAGGTCTATGGGTCTGTGCTGTGGTTATAGGTCTATGGGTCTACGCTATGGTTATAGGTCTATGCTATGGTTATAGGTCTATGGGTCTACGCTATGGTTATAGGTCTATGGGTCTATGCTATGGTTATAGGTCTATGCTATGGTTATAGGTCTATGGGTCTATGCTATGGTTATAGGTCTATGGGTCTACGCTATGGTTATAGGTCTATGGGTCTATGCTATGGTTATAGGTCTATGGGTCTATGCTATGGTTATAGGTCTATGTGTCTATGCTATGGTTATAGGTCTATGGGTTTATGCTATGGCTATAGGTCTATGGGTCTATGCTATGGTTATAGGTCTATAGGTCTATGCTATGGTTATAGGTCTATGGGTCTATGCTATGGTTATAGGTCTATGGGTCTACGCTATGGTTATAGGTCTATGGGTCTATGCAATTGCTATTGAATTGGAAACAGTTAAACATGATTCGTCATCAGTCCGACTCGTATTTCATGCTCTAATTGATTTGAAATGGATCTTATCAGGTCAATTGTTGTGCCAGCCGATTTCATTGCTTCTTTTAATAATTGTGATTTGCCCGATTATTTTCAAACAATTGATTGATCACTAATCAGTCGTGTTTTCAGCCCAAATTTTGTTGGTATACACGCAGCATTAGTTTCTTATTTCGGGCTTAAGTGAGTTTGCCAACACAACAGGATGAGGATGCGCCCTGGTAGTGAATTACTGTGGTGTGGCCTGTTTTCACTGTTCCTAAACGTATAGATGGAGGCGTAGATCAACAAACTTAGTTTGTCAGGTTGTCGGTTTGGTATATAAGACACACACTAGCAGTCTACTGAACATCAATTTTGTCGCCGTTAGTTTAATTAAGCCCCTCCCCTCTCTTTGTGAAGGGTTGCTTCTACACTTGACCGCGGATCAATTGTAACAGTGAGAACAAACACATTTCTCTAATAAACTACATTTTGATAGAATGAAATTGCAGTTGATAAATTTATATTGATGAAAGTTATAGTGGTATACTATTAGTGGCCTCTATGTCACAGTCTATACCTCTATGTCACAGTCTCTATCTATACATCTATGTCACATTCTTTATCTATACCTCTATGTCACAGTCTCTGTATACCTTTATGTCACAGTCTCTATCCATACCTCTATGTCACAGTCTCTATCTATACCTCTATGTCACAGTCTCTATCTATACCTCTATGTCACAGTCTCTATCTATACCTCTATGTCACATTCTCTATCTATACCTCCATATCACATTCTCTATCTATAAATCTATGTCACAGTCTCTATACCTCTATGTCACAGTCTCTATATATACCTCTATATCACAGTCTCTATCTATACCTCTATGTCACATTCTCTATCTATAAATCTATGTCACAGTCTCTATCTATACCTCTATGTCACAGTCTCTATATATACCTCTATGTCCCAGTCTCTATTTATACCTCTATATCACAGTCTATATCTATACCTCTATGTCACAGTCTCTATCTATACCTCTATGTCACAGTCTCTATATATACCTCTATGTCCCAGTCTCTATCTATACCTTTATGTCACAGTCTCTATCTATACATCTATGTCACAGTCTCTATCTATACCTCTATGTCACAGTCTCTATTTATACCTCTATGTCACAGTCTCTATCTATACCTCTATGTCACAGTCTCTATCTATACCTCTATGTCACAGTCTCTATCTATACCTCTATGTCACAGTCTCTATCTATACCTCTATATCACAGTCTCTATACCTCTATGTCACAGTCTCTATATAGTAGGCTAGTACAAATGAATTAAATGCAGTCAGTATTATACATCCCAGACCTACCCGCTACTTGTGACTCTTTTGTTGGCTGTTTTATGAATATAAAATAATAACCAATTATGACATCACCGAGTGCACCAAACATCTGGGATGTCACTAATAAATGTCAACTGTTTACTTTTGTTGTATTTTATAACATTCAGGGCTATTGATTGTTGTTATTTTTGTTGTCTCTTATTATAATAGTAATTGTTGAATGGCTCTTGTGTAAAATTTGAAATTTTTGGGTATCACTATTAATACCAAACTTACTCATAGACTTTTTAATATTAAAATAAAATAATTAGTAAACTCCCAAAGACAAAACACAATAATTAAATAATAAATGGCTGCTGGATGTAATAAAGTTTGAATATCCAGCTGGGAGATAACTCCTACCAGTTCCCATAATAGTAGTATTGTTAGCAAAGATAATTTATATATAATCATGATTGTTTGTGCTGATAACAAAGTGATGATTTGGGTTAATGCACAGCGATTAGCTTCTACAAAGCAATGGTGATCCCGACAGATTTTTGTGCAAAGCTATTATTAAAGAATCCGAAAGCCCGCTTTCCACCAACAATACCATGACAACGAAAGTGAATTCATTTTAACAATTACAAAAGAAGCATTTTTTATTCACCGCGGCTGATAAGTTTGGGGTGTGTAATACTGACGATGCGCCATCAACATAAATTGTAAAACTGCAACGACACCGTGAAAGCAAACCACAGTAATCGTTCAAGGGCGTGCTTTCATTAGTTTACGTTGGCAAGCTCAATTATACCCGAAATGCAAAACTACGGTTCTACCCATGAGCGTGCTGTTTAATTTTTCTTTTAACTGAGTTTTTTTTCAAAAGATAATTTGCAAAGGCTTTGAGCTTTCTCAAGAACATCATTTTTGTCCTACTACTTGCTCAAATTTCCTCAAATTTGCTTAAATAGTAGTCAAGCAAGTCGTGATTTCTAATGATAAGTTCAACGATCGACTAAGCTACTTTTGGTTGCATCGCTAAAGTGAAACTGCTCTGCCGGGACCCGAGTACAGGGCGATGAGGCACAATAAAGTTCAAGGTCAAACTGATTTATTAGTGAGAGGAAAAATCTAAAGTAAAAAAAAGATAATTGAGTCAAGTGTCTTTAATATTAATGGTTTTGTAGTATCCTGGCAACCAGACTTTTGTAGTATCCTAGCAACCAGACTTTTGTAGTATCCTAGCAACCAGACTTTTGTAGTATCCTAGCAACCAGACTTTTGTAGTATAATAGCAAACAGACTTTTGTAGTATAATAGCAACCACACTTCTGGTTTTCTTAGTACCAACACCTACTAGCTCCACATTGAACAGTGTCACCTCCCTATTATGTGGTTGTTATCTACAGATCTATGTGTGTGGTAAATTGTGTATTTTTGTAGTATTGTTACTCGGGATTTCCCAAGGGTTGCATCATCGTTTTTTCAATTCCAAAGTTAGTTTGTTCCACAACCAACTTTATCTGATTTGTATAACAGGTACCTCTCACAACCTGCTGTCACTAGATGACTGTGTTGCTGCCCTACTCAAAGAAGGAATCAGTGCTGAGATGTTGGCCAAAGAGGACCAGTACGAGAGACTATTCAAAAATACATCAGAAATGAGAGCTGAATATGATAACAAAACATCACAGATGGTAGAATTGATACATCAAACTAGGGATGCGCAGGTTTGACTTTAGACTATCCAATCATACTTTGATTAAATGATACTGTAGGAGGCAGCGCTGACTCAATGACACATATCTGTTGTAGATAAATGCACTCAAGAGTAAATACAAGAGACTAGAGGTAGAGCTGAGAGAGAAAAGACAAAAAGGGAGAGTAAATATGGCTGAGTTTATGGAAGACATTGTACTTAAGAAATGGACTCAAATAAGAAATCAGAGACAACTGATAGAGACAAGAGTAAAACATAGTCACCAGGTAGATGTTTGTATGAATAGTTTGTATGTTTCACATGTCTAGTGGTAAGGCTGGTTCACACGACGCGTGAAAAGTCACTCTACCGTGAATTGAATTTTTGTAATAGCTATAGCGGCGACACACCCTCATTCTGTTGTTGTTCACACACAACGTCTCCGTGCGATAGTGTCCTTGCTCTCAACCAATAGAACAGGATCCCGGCAGTTTTTTGTGCGTAGCTATTTTTAAACAAACCGGAAGCCCACTTGTCAACAGCAATACTATTAAAACGAAAGTCACTTCATTTTAGCGATTACAAAAGAAACATTTTTTTTATTCACGGCCGCTGATAAGTTTGGGGTGTATAATACTGATGATGCGCCATCAACATAAATTGTAAAACTACAACGACACTGTGAAAGCAAACCACAGTAATTGTTCAAGGGCGAGCTTTCATTAGTTTATGTTGGCAAGCTCAAATATAACCGAAATGCAAAACTATGGTTCTACCCATGAACATGATATTGAATTATTTTTTCAACTGAATAACCCAATTTTTTTTAAAAAATTACTTCCGCAAGCTTTATTGATTTTTTGAGCTATCTCAACAACATCATTTTTGTCATAGTATTTGCTCAAATTTCCTCACACCAGAATAATAGTCAAGCAAGTCGTGATTTCTAATGATAAGTTCAAAGTTCGACTAAGCTACTTCCAGTTGCATCGCTAAAGTAAAACTACTATGCCGGGACCCCATTGCAGTGTACGCTGTACGCAGGATCGTTGTACTACTAGTGCTAGTACGCACAAATGATTGAACAAGCAGAATGAATTAGTTATGATCAGTACATTAGAAATATGGGCATCAAAAGCAATCAGAACATCACCATGTATTATGATAGAGTAAAATTTCAATAAAGTCAAAATTATGATTGCATACTCTTTAAAATTAATACCCAAAAATTAATAAATGTCTTACATAGATGTTGCTGGTAATAATAAAAATACAATAATAATAATTACTAGTTAGTTAACTAAATGATCAGGATCAACATTATTATGTCATAAAAATAAACTTAAAATTAGAGCGCTATCAAATGATATTGATTGTTGCTTATAATAATAAATACATACTTTATTTTTATGACATATTTATCACCATCAGCACTAGCATCTAGCTGGTGTGTATCTGAGAGATATTGTAGTATATAATACATCAAACTACTGTTTGCGCCTTGTTTTGTCATTTTATCACCAATCCAATTATCAGCCAACTCTTGCATTGCTATATGCATGCAGCGCGCCCTTGGCTATTAACGATGTTTGATTGTCCAATCAGCTAACGCGGCAGTGACCGTTTGCTCATAGAGCGGTGACAAAGTTCAACATGTCAGACATCCAATGCCCATACTATTTCACTCCAACGAGCTCGGTCGAGCGATGAGTAATCGCAGTTTTATTTTTGGTTACCGCTACAACAGTAACTGAACACGTCGTGTGAACCAGGCTGTAGAGTTCTAGAATGTGTACTAGTCAATAACTAGGGCTTTACTAGTGCTTTAGCCTTAGAGCATCACTGTGGACATTGATATCTATTCATAGACTGAGTACCCAAAGGAGCACAATGCCATTAGGTAATAAGTAGATGGGTGCGGCTTTGTATAGACAGTTGTATCAGTTATATCATTTATAAAGCCTTTGTGCTATTGTCTTCTGTTGTGGGGTAGGCACCCCTCCCCTTCCAGCTGTACCAAGTATTACAATATACAGCTATCAGCTACTCACACGTTTATCTACATTTTATTTACAGGCAGATTTTGTGAAGGGATACAGAGAGCTAAAACAACAAATACAAGACTTTGTTGTAGAACAACTACCTGAGCTAAAACTTACTGATCAGCAGGAACTGAGGCTAAAGGGTGAGTGACTAGACTCGTTGTACCTCAGACTAGGTTACCTCAGTAATATTTACATCGGTGTAGTTGGAATAGCTGTGATAGATATATCTGGCAGTGAGCCAACACAGTTTAACTATCTTGTATGAAACCATTGAGTATAACCTCACATACAAACATTATATTGTTGTATTGTTTTTTATTTAACTCTACAAATGTATTATATCTACTGAACCCTATATAATATGTATGTGTGATACAGTTAACTGATTAATCTATAGTGTCTGAGGTTAAGATTAATCTATAGTGTCTGAGGTTAAGATTAATCTATAGTGTCTGAGGTTAAGATTAATCTATAGTGTCTGAGGTTAAGATTAATCTATAGTGTCTGAGGTTAAGATTAATCTATATCATCTACTCTTGTGTCACTATCAAATCTAACCGGAGTCATAATATTGTAGGTGAGTACAGGGAGATGGAATTAGAAGTTGTCTGCTCAGATGACCTGGTTTTAGCCATTGAGAAAGGAGACACAACTCCACAACATCTCCCACAATCACTCACACAACTCCAGTCTGTACAATTACCTGCTTACCCTTACTCAGTGTGTCACTACAACGGTAGTACTTATGTCGGGTTGAATAACAAAACAGTTACTAAAGTAGACAGTAACTACAAAGTGTACAATTCTTTCATCTCCACCTATGGTTATGTAGACTCCATCTCCGTGTACAAAGATAAAATCTATACATTATCTAAATGTAGTCCCCATAAAGTAGGTGTGTACGACATGTCTGGTGGACACATCACCAGCTGGAAGCACTCCGATGGCGGTCCGTGTTTTTCTGCGATGGTTGTCGTAGCTGACCAGGTGGTCGTACCAGAAAAAAAAAACGATAAAATAACTGTGTATTCTCTCGACGGTAAAATTCTACGTCACATTCCCTCTCCTCTACCAAGCACTGCAAATGTTCGTATGTGTGCAGCTGGAGAAGCTTCTGTCGTCTTATCAGAGTACTTTACATCCAGAATATATCTGGTGAACATTACAACTGGAGAGGTGGTGTGGACTTGCTCTGATGTGAACCAACCACAGGGTCTGGTACAATATGGAGATTACATATTAGTAACTGCACTCAACAATACAACAATATACATACTAGACATCACAACAGGTATGTTATTGTATACTATATATATTGTATACTGCATTGGTTTGTTGTGTTATATATACTTATAAGTAGGTATATAGATGTGGTATATAGTAGGGAATATACTGTAGATATTACTGATATATTATTGTAGGTAACATTATATCAGAGATGAGAGACAGCTATACAGGTGGTTATGTGTGGGATTTAGATGTGTACGGTACCACCCTAGTTGTACCTCACTGCGACTCTCAACGGCTTTTACTCTACCAGCTAAATGTGTGAACCAACCATCTCTGTAATCATCACATTGATGTATACTTTATATACTTTGATTTTACTAGTTGATTATGTATATAATATCCATGTCTATGAGGTTTTGTCTATTGAATGTACTTGAGAGATCAATTTTAGTACCCACTATATATATATAACTCTATGGATAGCTCATGGTCCTGTATACAACAGTATGCTCCACCAGATTGATGTAGATGTCTATGAGACATAGTTATATCTATCTATTATATATAACTCTATGTATTATATATATAACTCTATGTATTATATATATAACTCTATGTATTATATATATAACTCTATGTATTATATATATAACTCTATGTATTATATATATCACTCTATGTATTATATATAATACTATTGGACTCGGCTGTGTGACATTTGTGTGTTGTGATTGGTTGATTAAAGAATCGGTTAGCAGTTTACTCATGGGCTCGGTACAAGACCAGGTATAGCTGGTAACCTTAACCAGGTATAGCTGGTAACCTTAACCAGGTATAGCTGGTAACCTTAACCAGGTATGGGTTTTACATGGTTATGAAGGGAGAATCCCTGGTCCAAATAAAACTGACACTGGGGGATAGGGGAAGGGGTGTAGAAGGGATCTAATACAAGGGGTGAGGGGGGGGGGGTGTTGGTTCTGACTGTCTATAGCACAAAAACCTCCAACAGCTATTCCATTCAAAGTGGCCTTAAACCAATGCATGCTGGACGGGCTGTAGTAGTAAATCAACTTTGCGATAGTTTTTTCTGCCTTAACTGCCGTTCTGGGTCCGGTGCCATGATTGGCTCTGCTGTTGTGCATGTGCACCTTCATTGCTGACTTTTTGTCACATTATAATCAAAAATAAATGCATGCAAAATATGGCCCACAAAATTATTATATTTTTGTTTACTACTATCTATTCTTCAGCGATTCCAGTCAAACTCGCTGCTACAAACTATAACCTGCATATTATATGGCTGTTGATAGATCGGTGTGGTGCAACTGGTAAACTATTATTGTTATTGGAATCGGTTGTATGACATTTATGTGTTGTGATTGGTTGGTCAATCAAGGAATCGGCTTGTGAACTTTTGATCTCGATCAAAACCCAGCTATAATCTCAAATAAAATGCTAGCAATTACTTTGCAATTTCACCGAAAATGAAAGCTGCAAAATCTTGCAATCGCTGTAATAGGTTACTTTTTGTTGTGTTGGTTCAGCAGAGTCTAGACATCATTGTAGTAGTCCTTTGTACTGATGGCTATGTTGTCTAGACATCACTGAAGTAGTCCTTTGTACTGATGGCTATGTTGTCTAGACATCACTGTAGTAGTCCTTTGTACTGAAGGCTATGTTGACTAGACATCACTGTAGTAGTCATTTTTACTGAAGGCTATGTTGTCTAGACATCATTGAAGTAGTCCTTTGTACTGATGGCTATGTTGTCTAGACATCATTGTAGTAGTCCTTTGTACTGAAGGCTATGTTGTCTAGACATCACTGCAGTAGTCCTTTGTACTGATGGCTATGTTCTCTAGACATCAGTGAAGTAGTCCTTTGTACTGAAGGCTATGTTGTCTAGATATCATTGTAGTAGTCCTTTGTACTGAAGTCTAAGTTGTCTAGACATCACTGAAGTAGTCCTTTGTACTGATGGCTATGTTGACTAGACATCATTGAAGTAGTCCATTGTACTGAAGGCTATGTTGTCTAGACATCATTGTAGTAGTCCTTTGTACTGAAGGCTATGTTGTCTAGACATCATTGTAGTAGTCCTTTGTACTGATGGCTATGTTGTCTAGACATCATTGTAGTAGTCCTTTGTACTGATGGCTGTGTTGTCTAGACATCACTGAAGTAGTCCTTTGTACTGATGGCTATGTTGTCTAGAGATCACTGAAGTAGTCCTTTGTACTGAAGGCTATGTTGTCTAGAGATCACTGTAGTAGTCCTTTGTCCTGAAGGCTATGTTGACTAGATATCATTGTAGTAGTCCTTTGTACTGATGGCTATGTTGACTAGACATCATTGAAGTAGTCCTTTGTACTGAAGACTATGTTGTCTAGACATCACTGTAGTAGTCCTTTGTACTGATGGCTATGTTGACTAGACATCACTGTAGTAGTCCTTTGTACTGATGGCTATGTTGACTAGACATCATTGTAGTAGTCCATTGTACTGATGGCTATGTTGTCTAGACATCACTGAAGTAGTCCTTTGTACTGAAGGCTATGTTGTCTAGATATCATTTTAGTAGTCCTTTGTACTGAAGTCTAAGTTGTCTAGACATCATTGTAGTAGTCCTTTGTACTGATGGCTATCTTGTCTAGACATCACTGAAGTAGTCCTTTGTACTGAAGGCTATGTTGTCTAGACATCACTGAAGTAGTCCTTTGTACTGATGGCTATGTTGACTAGACATCATTGAAGTAGTCCTTTGTACTGAAGACTATGTTGTCTAGACATCACTGAAGTAGTCCTTTGTACTGATGGCTATGTTGTCTAGACATCATTGTGGTAGTCCTTTGTACTGAAGGCTATGTTGTCTAGACATCATTGTAGTAGTCCTTTGTACTGAAGACTATGTTGTCTAGACATCACTGTAGTAGTCCTTTGTACTGATGGCTATGTTGACTAGATATCATTGTGGTAGTCCTTTGTACTGAAGGCTATGTTGTCTAGACATCACTGTAGTAGTCCTTTGTACTGATGGCTATGTTGACTAGACATCATTGTAGTAGTCTTTTGTACTGATGGCTATGTTGTCTAGACATCACTGAAGTAGTCCTTTGTACTGAAGGCTATGTTGTCTAGATATCATTTTAGTAGTCCTTTGTACTGAAGTCTATGTTGTCTAGACATCACTGTAGTAGTTCATTGTTATGAAGGCTATGTTGACTAGACATCATTGAAGTAGTCCATTGTACTGAAGGCTGTGCTGAATAGACATCATTGTAGTAGTCCATTGTACGGATGGCTGTGTTGTCTAGACATCATTGTAGTAGTCCTTTGTACTGAGGGCTATGTTGTCTAGACATCATTGTAGTAGTCCTTTGTACTGATGGCTATGTTGTCTAGACATCATTGAAGTAGTACTTTGTACTGAAGGCTATGTTGACTAGACATCATTGTAGTAGTCCTTTGTACTGATGGCTATGTTGTCTAGACATCACTGAAGCAGTCCTTTGTACTGAAGGCTATGTTGACTAGACATCATTCTAATAGTCCTTTGTACTGATGGCTGTGTTGCCTAGACATCATTGTAGTAGTCCTTTGTACTGATGGCTATCTTGTCTAGACATCACTGAAGTAGTCCTTTGTACTGAAGGCTATGTTGTCTAGACATCACTGAAGTAGTCCTTTGTACTGATGGCTATGTTGACTAGACATCATTGAAGTAGTCCTTTGTACTGAAGACTATGTTGTCTAGACATCATTGTAGTAGTCCTTTGTACTGAAGACTATGTTGTCTAGACATCACTGTAGTAGTCCTTTGTACTGATGGCTATGTTGACTAGATATCATTGTGGTAGTCCTTTGTACTGAAGGCTATGTTGTCTAGACATCACTGTAGTAGTCCTTTGTACTGATGGCTATGTTGACTAGACATCATTGTAGTAGTCTTTTGTACTGATGGCTATGTTGTCTAGACATCACTGAAGTAGTCCTTTGTACTGATGGCTATGTTGTCTAGACATCATTGTAGTAGTTCTTTGTACTGATGGCTATGTTGTCTAGACATCATTGTAGTAGTCCTTTGTACTGAAGGCTATGTTGTCTAGACATCACTGTAGTAGTCTTTTGTACTGATGGTTATGTTGACTAGACATCATTGAAGTAGTCCACAGAACTGAGGCTATGAATGATATTACAGCTTTACTGTCATACCCAGCTAGTTTTACATTAGCCACATAACACCTGGAACTGTTCACTTCCACCATTACCTGACTTACTGCTGGCTGGTTATTGAGGAGTATGTCATTTCTGAACACCTATTCTAGCTGCCATATGCCTGTGTCAGCTATTTCACTTTATATATTATTTGTCACAAAACAAACCTACTTGGTCCACAGTCTATTGTGTGAGACATGGCAGTGATAATAGATGTATTATTTTATCAACGAACCCTCTCTACACATAGAGCCATGTGAGCTGCAGTGATTCCACTTTATCTAGTATAAAATGACACACCTTGAGACTGCAGGTTATCTCATTGTTGCTTAAAGTGGTTGAGAGATACCAGTAATTGGCTTGTCTTGAGTAGCTGCTTCCAATTTCAGGCCTGGACATGTGTAACTTGTTGTAGCGGAGTTGTGTTTTCGCCATAATCTATCATATAAAAACAACCTCTGCTGACCTAGACGACAATATTTTACAAAAACAGTGCACGCCATAAAACACGTTAAAGGCAAGCACTAAAAATTGGCTCGTTTTGGTAGTTGTGGAACGATCTACAAAGACTAACTCTGCGAGCACTACGCCGAATATAAATAATTACGTTTGCACTGATGTTTATGTTTTTTACGCTGCTTTGAAAGAAACCCGACTAATATTGAATTAGGAGTTATCCTCTTTTTAAAACCTCGATATTCATGCAAGGAGGAGGATACCATTTATATCAGCACAGATCTTCGATAATCAAGGTTTTAAGAAAGAGTTGTCCCATCTTTTGTCATGTGGAGAACACTCTACACATTATTTGCATTTTTCGGTTACGACTACCACCACACCCTTCCTCACAATGGGGTAATTGTTTGTTTTGTTTGTCCTGTGCCTCGTGGGCAACCCTAAAGACGGGTCTGATAAGCGGAGCTTGTGTGAGCAGCACTCTATATCCATACCCGCCTTTACACCGGCTACTCTTCCAAAAAAGCAGAAGGGAACCATATCCAACCAGGCAGAGCAGGTAGGAAGCCAAATATCTCACTCACGGATAACATTGCTGGGAATCGAACCCCAGATCCTGGCTTGAAGTGCAAGCACTTTAATCACTAGACCACATGTGATTTTCATGAGAATCAACAATCAGCGATTATTTATTTCAATTCAAACAATAATCTCTCACAATCTTTTTTTAATGCAATTTTATTGCGACCTGATTTTACCAATGTTTTACTTCCACCAATCAACCTTTAACATTCATTTCATCCTTTGAAGTTACTGCTGGACTGTTCTTCAATTCAATTTGTATTACAGATCGGGTTTTACTTAGTGATAGGGCATGTTAAGGTGTATCCCGCAATGCATCATTTTGGGATTCCCAGGAATACTCAATGAATGATATCATATAAGAGTTTGACCGGGTACTCCTGGGAATTCCAATCAAAAATTGCATTATGGGAAGGTTGTTAACATATTCTACTGGCTACACTACAAGTTGAGGTCATTGTACTCAAGTCTAGGCTAGTCAACGATCTGGTAAAATCTGTTGACAAGCAATTCAACTGTCACCCACCAGCTCGTCGACATTCCAAAACTTGACAATCAGTTCAGATTCTGTTGTAATTAATGAGCACCACTTAGCTAGGATTTGATGTGGTTATACACAGCCAAAGTGGATGGTTTGGTATATTCAGCACTCTACAGCACACTGAGACTTAAAAAGTGGACTCAGTGAAATGGTTATCAGACATAGACTGAGAACTATAAAGTGATCAGTTCAGGGGTACAATCTGGTGCTGACTATCAAACTAGTCAAGTCAGCAGCTGATATAGCTGATGCGTTGACAAACATACGCCAAAGTTGGGGAATCAACTTATGTGGGAGTTATCCCTCCTACATATGATGACATCACTGTGATACAATAAGTTCTGAGTGAGCTTTATTTAGCTGTTTGGAATACTGCATACATTGCAGAAAGAATACTTTGTCGTTGTACGGACAAGAAAGTTGTCAAAGAGGTAGTGAAAGCTCACCAGATGTGCAGAAATGTCGACCCAGGAACTATACAATGGGATCACAGTACTTGAGATGTTCCAGAGATGTGACAATGACTCATGCCCCATGTACATCTACCGGTTGCCCCTCAATTGGCCTTACTGATTGCGTGATTCTGCAGCCACTATTTTTGGATAAATCGCCAAACAATCGGTAGCGTCTGAGTTGAGGTAATCGGCAGGTTTTGATTCACATCACAAAAGCGATAGAGAATTTGACCAATCATAGCACTGCTTGCGGTTTTAATATTTCCAAAAAAAATGTTTCTCAAGCCGAATTATTTATACAAAAAGCATTTTATGGCCAATTATGTCATAAAATATAAGGAGTTTAATCTGTAGGTATTGTACGAGAATGGCAAGTGGAGAAATATAATAGGGGATACACCTTGAGGTCATCTCCAATTGGTAGCTATTTGGTAGATGTACATGTAACATTACTGCTGGCACCACACATGTAAACTCACAGCCATACCTAACGCTCATGGGCTGTGGTCCAAGTATGTTTACTTTATGCCTAAAACTATAGAGTTAGACGTCTGTAACTGTCAAAGAACAAAAACCGTGTACTAAAGAAACGCTTGAACCAAAGAAATCTTAAAACAATAAAATGGAGATCAAATATTCAGTTTGTGCGTACAGAACAAGCAGTATTGGAATTGTTGAGAGAAATCATCCTGTAATAAAAAGACTGATTGTTTGATCCAATGAAGAAATAAAACAGTAGAGTTTTTAGTACGATGACTCTCCAATCTGTGTGGACTTGTATGTATTATTGGACTCGTTGTGAGGATTGAGTAACTAGTTGTTATAGCAACTGCTGCGAACAACTGTAAGCTCTACTGAAAGAAAACAAGCAACTAACAGTAAACACTACTGAAAGAAAAGAAACAACTATAAAATATTTTTGCAGTCTACACATACTGGAAGAAAATACTATGACTCATAAACTAAAAGACAATTATTTATTGTCATCCAAACCATATGTATTGGTAGGATGTGAGTTCTTTGTGAGTTATCTACCCCTACGTTAAAGAGAAAACAATTACAAGCACAAATGACAAAATTAGACATAAGTGGATGAATAGACTGTTTGAATGGCAGTTTCTGACTATCTCAGTGAAATAGGCGTACATGTTTATACCACACAGATACACTCACTCATGTTTTTCACTTTACGTTGTATAAATGTGGAGATATTTCACTCCCGAGGTTACCAGTAGTAAATGTTAGACTGGGTTCATTTGGCCCCCAGGAGCCCATTCAACAATATAGTGGTCTGTTGGAAAGTTCTTTCAAGGAGCTCTTTAAAAATAGCCATACAGACTTTTAAGGAAAGACTGTGATGTTGGAAAATGCTATCCATTCATGTGTACAACATTGCAATTGTTTGAAGCTTCATAACCTTATATAAAACCTGAGGTGAACTCTCTCTCTCTCTTGAGACTTCCTGCAAGTAATACAAGGGATAGAGAAGATACTTTGTCATGTTGTGGGTGAAGAATGAAACAAGTACAGCTGTATCTCATCACAAGGTTCACTGACTAGTTTTATTCTGGCACTGAGGCTAGGTTTTGTAAATAGCAGATATCTAGCTTTCCTGGAATCCAACTTCATCAAAAGATCTAATAATAAAAAATCAAACACGAGTATGATTCAGCCAGGCAGCTATCAAAGGCTTCAAAAGTAGAATGTAACATTTTATCAGAAAATGCTTTACATGCAAACTTATTGAGCTTGTCATGTTGCTATTTTTATCTCTTCACACAGGAGGCATCATGAAAACCCAGCATTTGGTGATGCAATAACATTAGCTTTATGTGTATGTTAGCTGTTTTACATAGAGTTGCTAATGTAACTGCACACGACTGTTTACGGTCTGAATAGCATACTGCATTTTCGGAAAAGTTTCGACAGTTTTAAACATTTTAGATTATTCCAAAGTTATTCCTGTAGTTCCAAATAACTCATGCTATTCCTAAATCGTTTATTTGGTTTGTGATTTACTTCATCGCAGTCTAAATAATTGCAACAACGCCTGAATGATCAGAAAAAAACTGCAGACTTTCATTTTTGTTAGACAGGAAACACTGAAACCAATAACGTCGTGTTCAGCTACATTTCATTAGAGTTTGTATTGCATCTCCAGCGTCATTGTAAAGTAGAAAGCTCTCTATGCAAAGTGCTTCCACTATTTCAGAGGCTTTCAGGGGCCGTCGAAAGAGAAAGCATTCATGCAATGAGCAACCATTTTCCCTTCACCTCCAGGTCTGAAGCAGCCATCCCCACCCAACCCACAAATGTAGCCCTAAATAACTTTGTCTGAAGGTTTGAGTGAGATTCCCTGCAGTGATATGTACTACAAGGATTTGAGTAGAAGATCTGTGAGTTTTCTCTCAACTCCACAAGTGAGCCTTTACAATATTTGTTACATAATTTGCACTACATAGCAGATGTGTATAAAACCTGTGGTATAATGTTCTTGTATGACTGACTCCTCAAGTCCTTGCTACATCAATGTAAGTAATAACGTCTACTTTCCTGTGGAGGTAAATGTTATGGAGTTGTCTACACAATCAGTGAGTTTTGGTTCTTCTAGGTCAGCTATAGGTAATGTATCTCCAATAACAGCTGTATAAAACTATGTTAATGAGGATTATCATCATCCCAAATGTAATAAGTATTATGTAATGAAACTATTATCGTCATCATTTGTACTGTTGACTATAAAGTATTATTAATTATATAATTATCATTGTTTTAGTTATTGCTAGTAACTACCACATCAGCTACTCTATTATTAGCGCATACAAATGTTATAATTAACAAAGGATGATGCTCAAAGCTCATGAATTTTGCAAGGCTTTTTTCTACATTAAATAATTGCGAAAATGCAGTAAATATATCAGCCTTGGTAATTGTGGAATTTACATACAATAAAATTGTTTCAGGGTGTGTAAATTTCACAATTACCAAGGCTGATATATTACTGCATTTTCACAATTATTAAAACTGTATTTCCTGTCAAACAACTGTGAAAACTTTCAAACTGTATAATTGTTTTGCAAAAAATCTAGATGGTTCTGCATCAATTCAAACAAAAAAAAGATTGTTTAAACATTTTAGAAATAGTATGAGCTATTCACAAATCATATGAACCATTTTAAATTAGTCTGAGCTGTTCTAATTTTATCTAAACTATTTAAAACTTTTTGAAAAGCTTGCGAAAGTATGGTTTTTGGACCACAAATAGGCTTTCCCATTTTCTTTGTAAGCTCTGTAAAATGTCTCAATAGGCGTAATGATCAATAGTTGTGAAAAAAATCATTTAATCATAAACACGATTGTTGGATATAGTCTCAAAAACTACCTATTTAAGAAAATGAAGAGTTTTGGTTAATTAATTGTAGTATCAACAGATAAAATAACAAAAACTATACATTCATTTGTTTGGTACAAACTTTGTTATCAGTGCTCGGTAAAATAATATTGCTATTTGTCAGCAGACCAATGATGTAAACTGGATTAAATTTTCAACTCGTACAATTCACTTCACAAAGCACTTTCAGGAGCCTTCAGATGTTTTACAAAACAAAACACAAAATACTCTGAACCACCATAGTTTGCTCTGCAACATATCTATTCTTTATTTCTAGGTCAAGTTGAAGTTTGATATATGGTTGCTGGCTGGAGCTCTTATGACATCCATGTAAGAAGGCAGCAAGATGAATAGCCCTGCCATTGACTACAGACATAGAAGTCAGCGTTGCCAATTACATCATCGTATCATCACCCTCATTTGTGTGCATATATTGTTGGGTGATCTATCTTGGTCTACTGTTACACAGAGCTTTTTTGGCAATATTCACTGCATTTATTGTAAATCTGTGGTGAGTTTTAGGTAGCTTTGGTTGAATGCATGTGGTTGGATATTGACCACAAAGTTTATTGTTAGGCACACCTTAATATGTGTACTAGTTTTATTGTCTCAAAAGTTTTTAGACCACCATATTTAGGCTAATTACATAAAACAGTTTCTCTATATGTATGTTTGCTTTTTTATTGGCTGTCTCATAATACATAAATAGAAGCTTTTATTTTCCTCTGGTTAATCCATCATGAAGCATGGGTTATTCAATGCACTGCAGTATAGGGTTAGGTGGGCCAGAAACAGGAGCAGACAATTTCCCTTTTGTCAAGGAAATTGTGTGGGTGCATGCTCTTCCCTCTTTGGTTGTTCTTAACACTGAAATAGACATCCCCTACAATGGTAAGGTCACGCTATATCAACGGCATGTAATCCCGGCGGCCATCTTGGTACCTGCTACTATGTATCCTAGCAACGGTAATGCCATACTAACAAATGCTGAAATTACAACTCCAATATGTGTAAGATTATTCCCAAGTAAGTTAGCCAACCACCAGCCATACACATCTACAGGTGTGGAATATATTGCACTCAAAGGCTGAACCACTCTACCATCCAGTGCTTATACCTAGGTTCTTTGTATGTGACAACTAATGTATTAAACAGCTAATTGAATGTTACAAATCAATGAGTGTTCATAATACAACACTTGTATCCACTTTGTATACATAAATTTATTCCTGTAATTAACAAAATTATGTACCAATCAAAACACACAAATGGCTTCATGTTTTATCAGCAATGCATGACAGGCCATCAATGCACATTGAATAATGTGTATGTAAATATAATAAAATAACAAAAAAGCATAAGATATATAAACAAAAGTTATAATAATGTTGAAGAGTTTAAAATCAATCACTTCTAAAATGAAAGTCTACGGCACAATTAAAAGAGCTCTACTGGCCCTTGATGGCTTTTGTGTTCTTGTGACAAATGCTGCTTTCGTACAACTTGAGATTGTGCGGCTTGGCCTTAGGATGTTGTAGTAAATAGTAAAAGGTTCCTACTACTAGCTGAGTCAATGTTACGGGGTGGTTTGATATGCCATCCGTGGTCTCAACAATGTGATCTCCAAGAACTAACAAATCATTTTGGCCAACAACCTGCAAAACCTTCGACTGAACAGACAGCAAACCTTTTTGGTGACAGCATCTACGCCAGCGCTCAGCTGAAAGAACTACTGAAGTAGGTCCATCTGATGGGGATATTAGACCTCCATTGTTTGTCAAATGTAAGAAAATGAAATAGTGGCCATATTTCTGACTGGGCGTTGCAGAGACCGATGCTACGAGAGAATCGTCACGGCCCAATTTCGTAATAAGTTTTCTAACAACCCAACCACAAATACAAACTAAAACATTGCCTACAATTTATGGGAGATCGGCGATAAAACCTGATTCCACTGAGCACATGGACTGTTCAAATAGCTGGACCAGGTTGTCATTCTGTGGAATGATGTTAGGAGGTACATAGCAGTCGCTGCCAGCTTGTATCATCTCCGTGTGACTCTAAGGTACGATATTACCGGTAATTCCTCCGTCTGAGTCAGCACCACATCTGCTAATCAAACGCCTAAATGCAGCTTTGAAATGGCTGACATTAGGATTGTTGTTCCATCCACCTAAAAATAAACGCAAGAACATTTTATATTAGCCTGAAATACTGGAATGGATATTGGTAGTGCTGGGTCAGTTTGGCTGCCTGCCAGGTTTTGGTTCTGGGCTGCCTGCACTCGGTTTTTCTGTTTATTTTTATTCTCTGGCAGTAAAAGTCAACAATAAGCAAAGACGATAAATATGAAAAATGTATTTAGTTAGCATTTGAGCAGCAGAATGACTAGAGATTTCTCTTGCTCAATTATTGATATTTTCAAGTCCTGGAACAGGTAACCATGCACTCATAAAAGGCTAGTCTATAAACATAGGGCCTTTTGCTGGATTTGCTTCAGCACATGATGACTGTACACAGGACATTTATAGATAAAACATCATCTGGCTCTATTATTGCTTGACTCAAAACCATGAAGCCAAAAATAAAAACTTTCTTACTGACACCAAAACTTTTGGTGTAGCCAGTAAAACTAACACCAACCCAGCAATAAATGCAACCCCCCCCAACCCTTGGGTATACAAACGTAAATTTTCAGGCCGGCGAGTAAATGTGTGGCTACACTGCACCGATGGTCTGATACCGATGTGCCCATGTGATGGTTCGTGACTACGTGGAGGTGGCTACACAGGCCGAAGAAGCGTGACGATGTACACGAGCACATCGGTGAGCTGCAACTGAACTAACCAATCATACTGCACAAAGTGCGGGTTTTTGCCTGTTTCATTTTCGACAACGAATTATTTGTTTCCCTGATATACTAATCATCACAATAATAATAATTGAAGAACAATTTCATTGTGATGTATGGCTGGTCTTGTTCACCATGAAAACATTGCTTTCAATATTTTTTTTTTGTTCTGTTTATTATTAAATCTTCCAGATATTATTTTTATTATTCATTAGTTATAATAATAAAAATAATAAATAAATAAATGATGTAATAATGAATTTTATTTCATTGTACTTGTTATTAATTTTACTTATCAATATATTTATACTCAGTAATTTTGAAATTGTCAATTACCACTGTTCTATGAGCCTTGTAAAATTAATTCACTATTCAAATTTTATTATTATAACATATTAGTTCCTTCGGAGTTTGCAGTGGATGCTCGTTGTTGACAAAAATTTTAACGGAAATGCATTGTAAATGGTTAAACTTGAAGAGCTTGACAAAATTTTTGTTTCAACCAATCAGAGAACGCCGATGTTTGTTCGGCATCGGGCATAGACCAACATGTTGGTTATGCTCACGAACAAGCCCAACGATGTGCCGAAGTGGACACGCCCATCGGGAACGCCCATCGCAAGGCCTTCCGATGCAAAACATCGGCTTGTGTAGCCACTCCTTCACGCTCTCTAACTCACATAAAAATAACTCTATGGTTTACAGTGGCTTGATTTTGTTGCACTCACCACTTCCTCGAATGGCATTGAAGAGCTACAAGTGATCCTGGCTAAACTTGTACATCAGCAGATAGCGGGCAATACGAGGCTCCATCAGCTGCACAACAAGCCCCCATACAGTGTCAGGTCCACACACTAAGCCTTTCATACACACATTTCTGTCTAACAAATAGATTATATTAATTCAAAATAAATAACTGCATAACCTATGAACATGTAATGGTTTAGACTAAAGGGGGACCAAATCAGCGAGTCTATTACGTTGCTTTGTTACAACGACGAGTTGTAAAGTGTATAAGCACAACAAACTATTCAATAGTGGAATAAGATGAAACACTAAAACCAAGCAAGCCTCAGCAACACTTCATACCATCTACATAGCCAGAGAGGCAAATTATCAACAGTAGTGAGAGAAAGTGGGTAAGCCCCGGCGTCTTGTAAAAAAGACCCAACGCATTCCGTACTGCTTATCCGTAATGGCTGCTTATAGCCCCTGGCCATTACAGATCGACTGTTTAAATTGTCAAACAGTAGATCAACAGTCCAATAATAAAGTAACCACATGCGTGTTCAGTGACACATTCACTACCTCCACAAGTTATCTAGTGACACATTCACTACCTCCACAAGTTATCCAGTGACACATTCACTACCTCCACAAGTTATCTAGTGACACATTCACTACCTCCACAAGTTATCTAGCTGACCACCGTCCTATGATTGCAATAGTCTGTCAATATTGAACACTCCTAAAACTAAATTACCTTGATGAACTCTACTGTTGGTTCACAGTCTACAAATTCTCTCACCCCCCCCCCCCCCTTCCAGCTCCTTCAATGCCAGAAGAGCGTCTGCTACGGAGTTAGACAACAATTGTGTAGCAAGTGAGACCTAACAAAACAAGATATGATAATTTGGAGTTGCCCAACAGAAAATATGCATAAATTAATGATTTTGCAATGTATGAAAATCTTCACCAGACTGAATATGATCGTAAATAAAAAACTCATTTAGACAAAAAATACCTTCCTTTTATTTTAAACAAAATTGATATGCCTTGCGGATAACTTATTCGCTAGCCTCAGTTCCATAGTTTTCTGCATCATATTTAGTAGAGCATTATGTCGCCACTGAGTCTGGCCGCTGGGAGAGTTGACAACTCCATATGAATGTAACATATTACGCACCAGTTTCACCGTGTGGGAGGGATCCAGTAATGGTCAAATGAGAAGACTCCTCAATAAAGAAATAAGGCATCAAGTTGTTACTATCAGTCAACTTGGCACCCAAGAGTCAACGCATTGTTAAGTTTGTGGCATGACCATCCATAGTTATGTAATCAATAATGAATGCTCTCTCATTCAAGCTGTGGAGAGTAAGATTCAAAAGCTTCTATTGTGTAGCAGCTTGGAGACCTCTTGTAAGACAGTAAGCAACAGGTGCTTTCCAAGAAGCAACTAGTCCTAAAATAGGACTCAACTATTATACGAAAGCAAAATAATACAAACTTTGATTTAGGTGAAACTGTTAAAGCGATAAAGCTGACGATTTGCAAATATCCATCAGTACAAGTCAACACAAACACTAAAGCCCCAGAAGCCTCCCTTTCCTGCTCTTCAGGGCCGTCACCCAAGTCAACCTACCCAGCCATCTGTTTTCACTGTTGGTCATACAAGAGCTGTTTTCTTATACTCCAGGCATCAATCACCAGACAACATCTACCACAGAGTAATCAAACCAGGTAAATTCAAATTCACACTTGTCAAAATTAAATAACTCGTGTATAACTCTGATGCTTTTATTATTACTATCTGATATCCCACTATTTGACAGGCTAACAACATGTTTTATATAAAAAAGCAGTAACAACACATGCTTACTGCGTATATTTCTGCAGATGGTCAACCGTATTCTGCATGGCCTCAAACAGTTCTTTAGAGGTTCTAGCGGAAAACAGTAACTGCGGTCCTGTGAATAGTAAGCAACTTCATTTTTTTAATTAACAAATAATACATTATATTAACTAAAGGATGGCTCAAATTTCTTAACAGGAGCACTAAAATTTAAATTAGCGGTAAAAAAGTGATACTACTGCAGCATTATGTAGTGCATATAAGATAATGGGTGACATAGCTGATGTTATATTGTAGGTAATGGGTGACATAGCTGATGTTATATTGTAGATAATGTGTGACATAGCTGATGTTATATTGTAGATAATGGGTGACATAGCTGATGTTATATTGTAGATAATGTGTGACATAGCTGTTGTTATACTGTAGATAATGTGTGATATAGCTGATGTTATATTGTAGATAATGGGTGACATAGCTGTTGTTATATTGTAGATAATGGGTGACATAGCTGATGTTATATTGTAGATAATGTGTGACATAGCTGATGTTATATTGTAGATAATGGGTGACATAGCTGATGTTATATTGTAGATAATGGGTGACATAGCTGATGTTATATTGTAGATAATGGGTGACATAGCTGATGTCATACTGTAGATAATGTGTGACATAGCTGTTGTGATATTGTAGATAATGGGTGACATAGCTGATGTTATATTGTAGATAATGGGTGACATAGCTGATGTTATATTGTAGATAATGTGTGATATAGCTGATGTTATACTGTAGATAATGGGTGACATAGCTGATGTTATACTGTAGATAATGTGTGATATAGCTGATGTTATACTGTAGATAATGGGTGACATAGCTGATGTTATACTGTAGATAATGTGTGACATAACTGTTGTTATACTGTAGATAATGTGTGATATAGCTGATGTTATATTGTAGATAATGGGTGACATAGCTTTTGTTATATTGTAGATAATGTGTGACATAGCTGATGTTATACTGTAGATAATGTGTGACATAGCTGATGTTAAACTGTAGATAATGTGTGACATAACTGTTGTTATACTGTAGATAATGTGTGACATAGCTGATGTTAAACTGTAGATAATGTGTGACATAGCTGATGTTATATTGTAGATAATGTGTGACATAGCTGGTGTTATATTGTAGATAATGTGTGACATAACTGATGTTATACTGTAGATAATGTGTGACATAGCTGATGTTATATTGTAGATAATGGGTGACATAGCTGATGTTATATTGTAGATAATGTGTGACATAGCTGGTGTTATATTGTAGATAATGTGTGACATAGCTGGTGTTATATTGTAGATAATGTGTGACATAGCTGATGTTATATTATAGATAATGTGTGACATAGCTGGTGTTATATTGTAGATAATGTGTGACATAGCTGGTGTTATATTGTAGATAATGTGTGACATAGCTGATGTTATATTATAGATAATGTGTGACATAGCTGATGTTATATTGTAGATAATGTGTGACATAACTGATGTTATATTGTGGATAATGTGTGACATAGTTGTTGTTGTATTGTAGATAATGTGTGACATAGCTGTTGTTATATTGTAGATAATGATTGACATAGCTGATGTTATATTGTAGATAATGATTTACATAGCTGATGTTATATTGTAGATAATGATTGACATAGCTGATGTTATATTGTAGATAATGTGTGACATAGCTGATGTTAAACTGTAGATAATGGGTGACATAGCTGTTGTTATATTGTAAATAATGTGTGACATAGCTGATGTTATATTGTAAATTATGATTGACATAGCTGATGTTATATTGTAGATAATGATTGACATAGCTGATGTTATATTATAGATAATGTGTGACATAGCTGATGTTATATTGTAGATAATGGGTGATATAGCTGATGTTATATTGTAGATAAAGTGTGACGTAGCTGATGTTATACTGTAGATAATGTGTGACATAACTGTTGTTACTTTTGTAGATAATGGGTGATATAGCTGATGTTATATTGTAGATAATGTGTGACATAGCTGATGTTATATTATAGATAATGTGTGACATAGCTGATGTTGTACTGTAGATAGTGTGACATAGCTGTTGTTATACTGTAGATAATGTGTGACATAGCTGATGTTGTATTGTAGATAATGTGTGACATAGCTGATGTTATATTATAGATAATGTGTGATATAGCTGATGTTATACTGTAGATAATGTGTGACATAGCTGTTGTTATACTGTAGATAATGTGTGACATAACTGATGTTATACTGTAGATAATGTGTGACATAGCTGATGTTATATTGTAGATAATGTGTGACTTAGCTGATGTTATATTGTAGATAATGTGTGACATAGCCAATGTTATATTGTAGATAATGTGTGACATAGCTGATGTTATACTGTAGATAATGTGTGACATAGCTGATGTTATACTGTAGATAATGTGTGACATAGCTGATGTTATATTGTAGATAATGTGTGACATAGCTGATGTTATATTGTAGATAATGTGTGACATAGCTGATGTTATATTATAGATAATGGGTGACATAACTGATGTTATATTGTAGATAATGGGTGACATAGCCAATGTTATACTGTAGATAATGTGTGACATAACTGATGTTATATTGTAGATAATGGGTGACATACCTGATGTTATATTATAGATAATGTGTGACATAGCTGATGTTATATTGTAGATAATGGGTGACATAGCTGATGTTATATTGTAGATAATGGGTGACATAGCTGATGTTATATTGTAGATAATGTGTGACTTAGCTGATGTTATATTGTAGATAATGGGTGACATAGCTGTTGTTATATTGTAGATAATGTGTGACATAGCTGATGTTATATTGTAGATAATGTGTGACATAGCTGATGTTATATTGTAGATAATGGGTGACATAGCTGATGTTATATTGTAGATAATGTGTGACATAGCTGATGTTATATTGTAGATAATATGTGACATAGCTGTTGTTATATTGTAGATAATGTGTGACATAGCTGATGTTATATTGTAGATAATATGTGACATAACTGTTGTTATACTGTAGATAATGTGTGACATAGCTGATGTTATATTGTAGATAATGGGTCACATGGATGTCATCTCTTTTATATCGAGTGGATTTAACATATACTTCCCGATGGCTATAGTCCTCCTGTGTATCGCTACAGCATTGAAACTGGGGTCAAGGTTACTCCATTGTATCGGCTTTGAACAGTTTATAGATGATGACATCACACAGGATATTGTAGATGAAGGAAGGAATCATGTTAGGAGAGGTAACACAAGATTGCTTTATATGTAATTTGTGGGCTTTGCCTCTTTGTTATAAAAGGTACGAAAAGCATCTTTACTTCAGTTTTACCAAAGAGCTAAATTTTAACATCAGTTGTTACTGAAATCTCTTCTTCACTTTCACAAAATTACCTGAAGCATTCAACAGGTGGAAGTTACCTGAAGCATTCAACATGTGGAAGTTACCCGAAGCATCCAACAGGTGGAAGTTACCTGAAGCATTCAACAGGTGGAAGTTACCTGAAGCATTCAACAGGTGGAAGTTACCTGAAGCATTCAACAGGTGGAAGTTACCTGAAGCATTCAACAGGTGGAAGTTACCTGAAGCATTCAACATGTGGAAGTTACCCGAAGCATCCAACAGGTGGAAGTTACCTGAAGCATTCAACAGGTGGAAGTTACCTGAAGCATTCAACAGGTGGAAGTTACCTGAAGCATTCAACAGGTGGAAGTTACCTGAAGCATTCAACAGGTGGAAGTTACCTGAAGCATTCAACAGGTGGAAGTTACCTGAAGCATTCAACAGGTGGAAGTTACCTGAAGCATTCAACAGGTGGAAATTACCTGACGCATTCGACAGGTGAAATTTACCTGAAGCATTCGACAGGTGAAAGTTATCTGAAGCATTCAACAGGTGGAAGTTACCTGAAGTATTCAACAGGTGGAAGTTACCTGAAGCATCCAACAGGTGGAAGTTACCTGAAGTATTCAACAGGTGGAAGTTACCTGAAGTATTCAACAGGTGGAAGTTACCTGAAGCATTCAACAGGTGGAAGTTACCTGAAGCATTCAACAGGTGGAAGTTACCTGAAGTATTCAACAGGTGGAAGTTACCTGCAGTATTCAGCAGGTGGAAGTTACCTGAAGCATCCAACGGGTGGAAGTTACCTGAAGCATTCAACGGGTGGAAGTTACCTGAAGCATTCAACAGGTGGAAGTTACCTGAAGCATTCAACAGGTGGAAGTTACCTGAAGTATTCAACAGGTGGAAGTTACCTGAAGCATTCAACAGGTGGAAGTTACCTGAAGCATCCAACAGGTGGGAGTTACCTGTAGCATTCAACAGGTGGAAGTTACCTGAAGCATTCAACAGGTGGAAGTTACCTGAAGCATTCAACAGGTGGAAGTTATTAATACTTAACCAAGGAACTGATGAAGTTTTGTTGGTTTGCTCGTTCGTCTCTTGTATTTTATTTTCAGAGCGTTTGAATTATTTATGTCGCAGGAAACTTCAAAAATCCTTTTAAGATTTCATCAAATCAAAATCAGTTGGCAAGAAATAACGAGATGTGGAGGTGTGTTTGAGAAAGTCAATGGCTTCTATGGTTACCAAAAACTTCAGAGTGAAATGAAATGTCGCCATTTTCACTTTTGTACTTTCGGTATGTTTTGGCACGGAAACCCATATTTTTTCAGAAAAAAAGTGCAATAAAGTTCCCATAGGTGAGGTCATAAGAGGTACTTTTTGTTATAAAAAATGATATTTAGTATGCAGCTCATCGTGCATTCTGCTGCAGACTTGACGTCTATATTTGATGGTAAATTATGTGAATGTATTGTTGTTTGTTACAGAGAAAGGTCAACTGGATAGAGACACAGCTCGTGTACAACGTCGCTCAGATTGGGAGAAAACTATAAACAGTTCACAAATAGGTAATAGCTCCATCTCTCTCAAGCGCTGGAATAATTATGAAAACATTACCTCAGCACAATCCAGTAAGAAAGCAGAATTATCTGCATGCAGCCCTTTTGTATATCTACAGATAACTGTATGCGTTTGTGTGAATGTTATATATTCTCTTATATCTATTGGTCTGTTGTCTGTTACAGCTGGAAGACATAACCCTGATGTCTCTGGTTCTACTAGTGGCAGCACTAAAGGCAGCAGTAGAGGCAGCGCTGACCGTGTAGAACTACTAAGTGATCAGGATGTAGTAGATTATGATTCCAATGCAGAGTATGAGCAAAACTTACCAAATACAACTCACTCTAGAGGAATATTCAATGATCTCTAACTTGTAGTCTGGGAAACAGAACAAATAAAGTTATAGATATGTCACTTCTACCTGCATTGCTTTCTTTCTACCTGCATTGCATTCTTCCCACTTGCACAATCTGTGTAGTTTTGTCCAAGCTATAGTCCACCTTTCCTGTATGTGTCGGTTTTTTCTTACCTGGGCTATGTTATATAATAAGCTGTGTATTTATTTATTTGATGTACTACCACAGGTGCAATTCTTTTATGTTAGCAATATGTTTATTTATTTTTGTTTATTGTTGAATCTTGTATTGTGAGAGAAATAACTAGTCAAACTCTAGAGGTGTTAAGTAGTTATGATATAGAAATCAAATATAATATATTAAAGGTAGTAAAACAAGTAGGCGTTGTTTCAATTCTTTGAGTGTTTAAGACTTTCTCTATAAACTTGAGTGCAAAGAGTAATTCTTATACAGCAAGCTTATTTCTACATCGAGTCTCTAATGCCCATTCATCTACATTTTATGAGAGCTCCTCTCGCATAGATTCAGCTAATTCACAGACATTGCATCACTTCCTGTACAGTTTGCTCATACACAAATATCTGTAAAAGCTACCATGAAGGGTGTTTACTAACTGAATAATAATGTTAATGATTTTATTATTAAAAAAATTCTGGTCTCACAAATAATAATTAAACTTTTATTTCTTTACCTTCCTAGCATTGCTTTCTTGTAACATCACTGAAGGGGCTCTACGAAAATTTCATGCTTCAACATCTTGAAACCATAAAACATTTACACAAAAGCTTTTATTGTTGCAAAACTGAAACATCTACATATCTAGCAACAAAAAAGGCTTTTTGCTTGTTTGTCAGACACTGTGTGTGTGTATTTGTCTGTCTGTCAGACACTGCATTACGTATTTGTCTGTCTGATACTGTGTATGTATTTGTCTGCCAGTCAGACACCGCGTGTATGTATTTGTCTGTCTGTCAGACACTGTGTGTATACTTGTCTGTCAGTCAGACACTGCTTGTACGTATTAGTCTGCCATTCCAGTAGAATAGACACCTAAACTCCTACACTGAGGGAAATAAAAATTGTTCTGGCAATGTTTACTATGCAGATCTTTCTCCAATGTGTTGATGTAAAACATGCAGGCATCAATGCTGTCGACTATAACTTGTATGAGTTGTGCACAGGCACATACTTTGGTTTTTAGGACTTTAAGAGCCTACCCAGCAAGAACCCCTTTATTTTGTCCCCCAATAATGGTGATTATATTTGATAGGCTGGCCAGCGCATCTAAGCAGACGTACATGAGGGCAAGGTTTTCCACGAATTACCCCGATGTTAGGTGGGTGTGTGAGCCAGTGAATGTGCAGCTACTTTTAAACTCCCACCAGCATTGCTAATCCCAGCAGAAACCAAGCAGCCAAGGAATTGTAAGACTCCACACTGCTCTAAAAGTTCTACAGCTAGAAGCCATCCTTGATGTTGAATATGACTCATAATCTCCTTGTTGAGACTGGCTGCAAAATTTTGCAGTTCGCTTTGGTTTTGGTCAACATTGGTAATGCATTATGTAACTTTAACAGGAATATACTAAAATGGTTTTTGCCTTTTTTCCAACTATTAAACTTTCATTCCCAGCCCCATCCAGGCTATGGGTAGAGCAGTACCACAACATGATTGCTGAGTATATCTTTTTTACAAAAGTGTGCTGGCCACTATTTTTCCCAAACAATACGGAGCATCCATCAGTTGTAAACTCAGTCCACCTCCCCACCAGCATTTCATTGAAAGTTTCATATTGTGATGAGCATATCAGTAGGCAATTTGTGATAGCTTGAGCAGTGCCACCTTCATTTAGATCTAGAAGGATGGTTATTGGGGATTGGTTGATAATGGTTATGATGTAGATAGAGTGCTGGTGTGGTGGAAGGAGTTGTACTATCAGCCAATGTGACTGATCGTTTGTGTTTTGACTTGAGGACAGAAGAGATTAGCTTTTTTTTATTTTTGGTGATATGTGTATCTTGATATTGAAAAGTGTTGCATTGAAGTGAAACATTGTTCTTGTTTTTATCCATTTCCTTCAAAACTAATAACTATAGCCAGGCTGTTGCGGTTAAATCGCAAATGAAACTGTTAGCTAATCAAGCTGATAACACGGGATGCTAGTTTTTTGAGAAGGCTCTTGAGAGCCTTTTCAAAAACACTGATTCTTCGAAACGGATCCATACAGCCTGCTGCATAAAAAACACTGCATCCCACCAACATTAGACAATACAACCGATGATAATGTCGCCTTGTCATAATATCCAGGGTAATAGAAGTGAAAATTCAAACAAACATGAGAGCTACAGCTTTTCTCTCACACCACACTATCAATTGAGTATGGGGTAATCATAGATGACGCATTGTGCAGGATTTTAGGATAACGATGTCTGTTACCTCGGTAGTCACACGCACCACCTCTAGGTAGGCAGAGTCGTCTACTTAACTGGGCTAGCTCGCTGGCAGACAACCTGTATCACTACCTATTCTTCAGCATTGTCTGCCTGAAGGAAGGCCCGATAGGCAATGTCTGCCAGGCAAGTCCATCCTTCGTCTGCCAGTCGCTCGACAACAACAAGGCTTTTGAACCAGTAGGTCATCAAAGCAGTTGCCTTCAGGAGTGGTAGAGCTGTCTGTCCTTACGTTGTAGTGCAGAAAGGTTCATGAGAAACTTGAGTGAGTGCAAGCTGTATGTTTTATTCAAAGAACAAAAAGCCAGCAGTGCCTCAGCGATTGCACTGAGGAGTGAAAGGCTCACCAGCTGTATCTATATAAAAGGTTACATAACATTTCTTTGTGTAACAGGAAGCCCTAATAACACATACAAAAGAAGGGTGGGCTAGTGAAAGGCAACGTAAATGAGTATAAGAAAGGCTTTAGTGATGCATAAAAGTGGCTACTAAAAGAAAGGGGTACAGTATGCATGTCATGTACACAGTTTTAAATAGCTCGTAAAAAAGGGCAGCAATCGTAGCAGCTAATGTTCATGCCACAGGCCTAATGCAGAAAATTTGGTGGATTTTGGACCATTTTTCGGAATTTTATGTTGTGTTTTGTTGTTGGTGTGTTGAAGGTAAGTCATGATTTCACACACCTGTCTTCATGTGCTGACCTGCTGACTCAAAAATAATTTGAGCACCACCCCATCAAGAAATCACCAAAAATTATACCCTCTGGGCTGTCGATACTGACCTTTTTTATTCCAATCTGATTACTACCTGAGAAGCAGCAACCGCGTGTTTCCAAAGTTTTGCTTGCAAATGGCCTGTCACGCAAAATTTCTTCACATCACCCGAGTCTCCTAAACTAACAAATCCTAACCCGCGAGGGTGAAGAAAAGTCCTCATCTCAACTTTGCAACTACGGGCACTCGTATTAACCCGTATTAGTGTTGTGAGGATCCACAACACATTACTGCCGAAAAAAATAGAAACGATGAGCCCGGTAATAATTAATCATTTTACCGCTTCCCAACTGTTTGACGAGAGCGCTCGGTCAGTACAATCAGTACGTGAAGGCTGCATGGTTTAATTTTTTGGCAAATCCTCGAAGCCCCTTTTGTGTAATACTCAGAAAGTTTCGCGGGCTCTTACGTGTGACCAATAATTTTATAGCTGAGATGAGTACCCATGCCCACCCCCGTTGATTAGAGCTTTTTAGTTTAGGAGACTCGAGTGATGTGAAGAAATTTTGCATGACAAGCCATTTGCAAGCAAAATTTTGGAAACATGCGGTTGCTGCTTCTCAGTTAGTGGTCAGATTGGAATAAAAAAGGCCAGTATCGACAGCCCAGCAGGTATAATTTTTGGTAATTTCTTGATGGGGTGCTGCCCAAATTATTTTTGAGTCAGCAGGTCAGCACATAAACACAAATGTGTGAATTCATGATTTACGTTCAACACACCAACAACAAAACACAACATAAAATTCCGAAAAATGATCCAAAATCAACCAAATTTTCTGCAGTAGGCCTGTGGTTCATGCTCAGTCAGTTGCCCTCTAGTAGATATGATTTCTCTATAACAGCTAGATGGTAGAAATAAGCAGTGTACAAGTGTTACCAAAGGAATAGCTAGAGTCATTTCCTCTACAGTATGCCACATATTTCTTTCACAGTGTTTTGCAAATGATAGAAAAAAAATGTTGTTGTGTTGACGGACTAAAATAAAGAAATCCCAATACGAAGTTATTGGATTGTTCACAGACTTGGAAAAAGCTTATGAGCACATAATAAACGCATTTACAGAACGCAGTGGCAGAAGTTACCCAATCACATCGAACTTCCGGCAACACCGCCCACCGAGTGAATCTGCCTAATGGCCACCAAGTGACCTGCACCACTTACAGTCTTGTAGATAAAACAATCAGTCCTCTTTGTGCAAGAATTTGTGCTTTACTGTTGTTTGTGAAAGTGGTACGTAAAACTCATGGCGATTTGTTTTTATACAAGTTTCAAGCCAAGTCTATGGGTATCAGAACTGACAAACTTACTGAAAAGAAATTGTTATAACAATTATTATTATTATTATAATTATTATTATTATTTGAATAATAATAATTATTAATAGTAGTTATTACTATTATAAATAATAATAAATTTATTAATAAATAACTTAAAATAATAATAAATGATAATTATTATGATTATTCCTATAGTAAACAGACTTGATAGTGATAATCATTATTATTAACAGTAATACTACTGGTTAGTTATTATTACTGCTTATTATTATGAGGCTAGTAATGAATTTATTACTAGCCTCGATAATAAGCAGTAATAACTAACCAGTAATACTGTTAAGAATAACAATAAACAAATTAATAGTTCTCCTTTCGATGTTACTACTATCATTTTTTATCGTCTAACGTGGTATACTCACTAATAATAGTCAGTGCATTCTATCAGTCAATAACCGAAAAGCAGGCCACCACTCCTGGCATGGGCCCCTGAGGATTTTTGCAAACATGTTCTGCCAACAGTAAAACTTCGATTACACTTCAAATAGCATTTATTCATTTATACTCACTGAAACTATCACTAACTGCCTTACCAGTTGTAAACATGGACCCCTTGGAATTCTGCACATTCTAGTCAATCAATGGCCTATTATCAACCTCTGTTTTTGGGGTGGTTGATAATAGGTCACTGATTGACTAGAATGTACAAAATTCACAGGGGCCCATGGTTGTAAATAGCAATCAATACATATCATCAGGCATAAAGTGCCCTTACCCAAAGCCATGTTTTCCTTGGTCCCTGTTGGTATCTCTTTTCATGGCCGCCTCCTCCCATGGTTGCTTTCTTTCGTGGTCGCCTCCTCCTCATTTGTGGTTACCTCTTCGCAATTACTAACAATTTTGTCAATGATAATGCAGACATCGACAAAAACTATCAGGGGTGATAAGCTGTTGTTTGTGGTAATAATAAAATCAAGTAACAATTTTATTAAATAATACCTAACCAATAATAATTAACATGATAAAAACCTATCATTTTTCTATCATTTCGAACTACCAATGATGATTACATCGTCCTACAAAGAAGAATTCAACGTTTGTTCTAGGATGTGTCGACATTCATTCCTGGTGACATAATAACTTTCATTTCAACGCTCATTCCAGGAAGAAAATATATAATCATCTTTTCCCAAAGTAGACAACTCCTGGGGTGAAAGTCAAAATCATTTTTTTGTATTGCTGAGAATGAATGTAAACACGCGCATGATCGAAAGTCAAAATGTTCTTGTTTATAACGGAGACACCTGTCGACGTTCATTCCAGGATGTGTTTACCCTCAATCCCGCTGTGTCTGCATTCTTCCTGTCAATGTTCATTCCTGTCTGCTTTTGTGCCAAGTCCTGTTTGGTGGTGAATTTTTTTGAAGTTGAAACGAACGTAGACAAGGATTGTCGACGTCAATTCGAATGTCGACAGGGATTAATGCAGACGGAGCTGGAATGAATGTCGACTACGTTAGAGATAAGAAAAATTCTGCTTTCATGCTTAAAAGTGTCGACATTCATTCCTGGCGATATATAAACTATCGTTTCAATGTGTGTTCCAGGAATGAAAGAAATTATTGTTTTTTTCCAAAAAATACAACGGCTGAAATGGAATTCACAATGATACTTTATATGTTGCCGAGAACAAATTTAGACACTTCCGAGAATAAACATTACAATTTCTTCTTTGTAGAATAGTTGGCATTCGTTTCAGGTCTGTTGACTTTCATTCCAGGCTGTGTCCATGTGCATTCCCGTTATGTCTGCGCTAATTCCTGTCATCGTTCATTCCATTTCCGGAATTTTGCTATGACTATTTTTAACAGTATTATCACAGCTGTTATAAACCAAGTTACTGCAGCATGTAAACAACAATAAAGCAAGCAAAAACGGCAGTAGCTATTAATAAGTAGTAATAATCAGTAATAATAAAAAATATTTTTCTCTTAGCAATGAGAGTAACTGAAATGGAGAGATGTGAAACTTCTTGAAGATAATAATAATAAATTTCTGAATCGAATACGTATTTTGGAATGAACAGAGACACACCCTGGAATGAATTTCGACATACCTGGAATGAATGTTGACTATGCAACAAACCAGAGAATTTTGACTCTCATTCCCGGATGTGTCTTCGTTCGTTCTCGGCGATATATAACATATCAGTTCGACTTTCATTCCCAGAATTGTCTACTTTGGAAAAAAACGTTAATTTATTTTACTCCTGGAACGAATGTCGAAACAAAAGTTTGAATGTTGCCAGGAAAAAATGTCGACATTATCTAGAATGAACGTCGAATATTTGTGTCATTATTGTATTAGTGATACCCAAGACCGAATAACTAAGTAGTAGTTTGTCTCTTGGAGTTCCATGATACACCAGCTGTGGTATTACATGGTACCAACACATCACATGACACACCAGCTGTGGTATTACATGGTACCAGCCCATTCCATGGCACACCAGCTGTGGTATTACATGGTACCAACCCATTCCATGACACACCAGCTCTGGTATTACATGGTACCAACACATCCCATGACACACCAGCTGTGGTATTACATGGTACCAACCCATTCCATAACACACCAGCTGTGGTATTACATGGTACCAACACATTCAATGATATACCAGCTGTGGTATTACATGGTACCAACACATTCCATGACACACCAGCTGTGGTATTACATGGTACCAACACATTCCATGACACACCAGCTGTGGTATTACATGGTACCAACACATTCCATGACACACCAGCTGTGGTATTACATGGTACCAACACATTCCATGACACACCAGCTGTGGTATTACATGGTACCAACACATTCCATAACATACCAGCTGTGGTATTACACTGTACCAACACATTCCATGACACACAGCTGTGGTATTACATAGTACCAACCCATTCCATGACACACCAGCTGTGGTATTACATGGTACCAACACATTCCATGACACACCAGCTGTGGTATTACATGGTCCCAACACATTCCATGACACACCAGCTGTGGTATTACATGGTACCAACACATTCCATGACACACCAGCTGTGGTATTACATGGTACCAACACATTCCATAACATACCAGCTGTGGTATTACACTGTACCAACACATTCCATGACACACAGCTGTGGTATTACATAGTACCAACCCATTCCATGACACACCAGCTGTGGTATTACATGGTACCAACACATTCCATGACACACCAGCTGTGGTATTACATGGTATCAACACATTCCATGACACACAGCTGTGGTATTACATAGTACCAACCCATTCCATGACACACCAGCTGTGGTATTACATGATACCAACACATTCCATGACACACCAGCTGTGGTATTACATGGTATCAACACATTCCATGACACACAGCTGTGGTATTACATAGTACCAACCCATTCCATGACACACCAGCGGTGGTATTACATGGTACCAACACATTCCATGACACACTAGCTGTGGTATTACATGGTATCAACACATTCCATGACACACCAGCTGTGGTATTACATGGTATCAACACATTCCATGACACACCAGCTGTGGTATTACATGGTACCAACACATTCCATGACATACTAGCTGCAGTTGTGTGTCAGTGTCTGTCTCGTTTGTTATACAACCTGCAGTTGTGTGTCACTGTCTGTCTCGTTTGTTATACAACCTGCTGTTGTGTGTCACTGTTTGTCTCGTTTGTTATACAAGAAACAATATGACAGGTTTGTTATGTTGACAGACAACAATGGACAAAACTCAAGCATCAGTGGAGTGTGGATTTTGTTTGAGAAAAGATGAGGCATTACCACAACCTAAGACCCTACCTTGTACTCACGTGCACTGTTTACAGTGTTTGAGTGGCTTTTATGAGGAGAATCACCTAATAGTATGTGCAGCGTCGGGGTGTGGGTAAGTGTCCCCTATATGTATAGTTATAGTTCACAGGCTATAGTATATATACTTATATATAAGTTATACTACAGTTACTATACAATATATATATATAACACAGAGAGGTGTTTGCTGGGGCTCCATATACTCTCCCATCACATGATATGCCAGGAGAAGACAATAAATGGTGTGATATTTGTGTTAGGAAGAAAAAGTCTAAGGAGGAGGCTGTCAGCTATTGTACATTATGTTGTACAAAGTTATGTAACAGACATGTAGATGTAAGTTATTGTATCTGTCGATTGTTGTGATTGGTTGTTTGTTCTCTCTGTTTACTGATTGGTTGATTTCTCTATATCACATACCTAACTATGGCAGCTGACAACATTAGAGGCATTTGCTTTCAAAAGCGTATGAACGACTTTGAAATAATCGAAACATTTAGCAAAGCGTCTTTTATATAGAAAATAATTGGGTAAATGTAGTAAATCGGCCTAAAACCTCATCTAAAAACTGGCTCAGGGATAGTTCTAGTGCTTTCACTGCGATGCGCTTGGCTTTGGTGGTATTGCATTATCTAACACCAACCACAGGTGGGTAGTGTTGGATAACGTAATGCCCCCAAATCCGAAGTGAAAGCACTAGAACTAGCTCAGCGATTATAAAAAATAAATTGTCGACCTTAGCACTTTCTGGATTTTATGCAAAACAAACTGTATTTTTTGTCCAACAATCGTATCAAAACAATCAATCAAACAATCGTAACAAAACGTAACATTATTTTGCAAATATTACGCTCGGTTTAGAAATGATTCAAATGATTTTGAAAATTACAAATGCTCTAAAAATAGTATGAGCCAGGGCTGTGGATTTATAGTCTACTGTGCGCTCAGGCATGAATTATTTCGGATAATTTGAACTGTTTCAAAAAAAAAATGAACTAGTTTGAAAAATCTTTGATAGGATTGCAAAGCGCATGACTTTTGAACCAAAAACGATTGCTCTCATTGTCTTTGTAGCCTCTATTCTTGCCATCTAACGTAGATCAATAGAGCAAATTATTTAACTATGTAAATATTTGTTGAGTTCATACTTTGAATAAAATATAATTAGGGTTTATATACTATTTATAGTAATATGGAATTTATTATAATGACGTAAATAAATACTAAATATGATTTATTTCATTTATTTCAATGAAATTTAACTGTCAATCATTCAGTACAAAATATATCAGTCGTAAGTAGACTGAAGATAGAGCATCAATAGAGCGGATCAACTCATCGGCTTGGACTTTCAAAGTGTATGAACGACTTTGCAAAATGTCCCAAAGCTTTGCAGAAGTTCGGACATTTTCAAAAGCGTCCAGATAGTTTGGAAAGCATTCACACCTTCTAAAACCCAAAACACAAAACAATCTGAGCCGCCGTGCCTAGCGATTGATTTATCTGTTAATTGTCCAGTAATTATTCTGCGAGGTTTGCTTTCTGTGTTGTCGGTTTTTGTCAGCCGGACTTCTTTCTCATATTGTAGCATGAGATTTACGTTTGGTATTTTAGTCACACGATGATACGATGGATCAACATATCAAGATAAATATGGATGAGTTTAGAGCTCAGGCTAAGAAACGCCAGACAAAGAACTGCACTACACACACTAACGAACCCTACAGTCTCGCTTGTAAACTTTGTTTGACTCTCGGGTGCATGAAATGTCTGCCTGATATGGATAAATGTGACAATGGTAAGTAATATATGTGTGTACTGGGGTCCTGGTAGGAGTTGTCTCCCTTTACTGATGCTGTCAGAAACAGTCTAGTTGATCGTATAACTTATCAGTAGAAATCACGACACGTTTAACTATTATCCTGATTTGTGACATTTCAAGCAGCTGATAAGACAAAAATGATGTCGTGGAGAAAGCTCAAGGGGTCAATGCAGCCTTTGAATTGGTTTTCATGAAATAATTTTGATTTTCTTCACTCGAAAAGCCTCGATTGAGTTTGCTCATAAATACTCTGTGGTAGAATGTTATGCTGCATGTACACCAGCTGATTGTATTCTGACAGATTATTATCTAGCCGATGGGTTTCTGAAATAGGTCTATAGGTCTATGCTATGGTTATAGGTCTATAGGTCTGTGCTATGGTTATAGGTCTATGGGTCTATGCTATGGTTGTAGGTCTATGCTATGGTTATAGGTCTATGCTATGGTTATAGGTCTATGAGTCTATGCTATGGTTATAGGTCTATGGGTCCATGCTATGGTTATAGGTCTATGAGTCTATGCTATGGTTATAGGTCTATGAGTCTATGCTATGGTTATAGGTCTATGGGTCTATGCTATGGTTATAGGTCTATGGGTCTATGCTATGGTTATAGGTCTATGGGTCTATGCTATGGTTATAGGTCTATGGATCTATGCTATGGTTATAGGTCTATGGGTCTATGCTATGGTTATAGGTCTATGAGTCTATGCTATGGTTATAGGTCTATGGGTCTATGCTATGGTTATAGGTCTATGCTATGGTTATAGGTCTATTGATCTATGCTATGGTTATAGGTCTATGGGTCTATGCTATGGTTATAGGTCTATGGGTCTATGCTATGGTTATAGGTCTATGGTCTATGCTATGGTTATAGGTCTATGGGTCTATGCTATGGTTTTAGGTCTATGGGTCTATGCTATGGTTATAGGTCTATGGTCTATGCTATGGTTATAGGTCTATGGGTCTATGCTATGGTTATAGGTCTATGGGTCTATGCTATGGTTATAGGTCTATGGGTCTATGCTATGGTTATAGGTCTATGGGTCTATGCTATGGTTATAGGTATATGGGTCTATGCTATGGTTATAGGTCTATGTGTCTATGCCAGACTTTTGTAGTATCCTAACAACCAGGGTTTTGGTTTTCTTAGTATCAACGTCTACCAGCTCCACATTGAACAGTGCCACCTCCCTATTATCTGGTTGTTATCTACAGATCTATGTGTGTGGTTAATTGTGTAATTTTGTAGTATTGTTACTCGGGATTTCCCAGGTTTTGCATCACCGTTTTTTCAATTCCAAAGTTAGTTTGTTCCACAACCAACTTTATATGATATGTATAACAGGCACCTCTCACAAGCTGCTGCCACTAGCTGACTGTGTTGCTGCCCTACTCAAAGAAGGAATCAGTGCTGAGATGTTGGCCAAAGAGGACCAGTATGAGAGACTATTCAAAAATACATCAGAAATTAGAGCTGAATATGATAACAAAACATCACAGATGGTAGAATTGATACATCAAACTAGGGATGCGCAGGTTTGACTTTAGACTATCCAATCATACTTTGATTAAATGATACTGTAGGAGGCAGCGCTGACTCAATGACACATTTCTGTTGTAGATAAATGCACTCAAGAGTAAATACAAGAAACTAGAGGAAGAGCTGAGAGAGAAAAGACAAAAAGGGAGAGTAAATATGGCTGAGTTTATGGAAGACATTGTACTTAAGAAATGGACTCAAATAAGAAATCAGAGACAACTGATAGAGACAAGAGTAAAACATAGTCACCAGGTAGATGTTTGTATGAATAGTTTGTATGTTTCACATGTCTAGTGGTAAGGCTGGTTCACACGACGCGTGAAAAGTCACTCTACCGTGAATTGAAATTTTGTAATAGCTATAGCGGCGACACACCCTCATTCTGTTGTTGTTCACACACAACGTCTCCGTGCGATAGCGTCCTTGCTGTCAACCAATAGAACGGGATCCTGGCAGTTTTTTGTGCGTAGCTATTATTAAACAAACCGGAAGCCCAAACCACAGTAATCGTTCAAAGGTGCGCTTTCATTAGTTTATGTTGGCAAGCTCAAATATACCCGAAATACGAAACTATGGTTCTACCCTTGAACATTATAATCAATTTTTTTTCAACTGAATAAACCAATTTTTTCTAAAAAATTACTTCCGCAAGCTTTATTGATTTTTTGAGCGTTCTCAACAACATCATTTTTGTCATACTATTTGCTCAAATTTCCTCACACCAGAATAATAGTCAAGCAAGTCGTGATTTCTAATGATAAGTTCAACGTTCGACTGAGCTACTTCCAGTTGCATCGCTAAAGTGAAACTACTATGCCGGGACCCCATTGCAGTGTACGCTGTACGCAGGATCGTTGTACTACTAGTGCTAGTACGCACAAATGATTGAATAAGCAGAATGAATTAGTTATGATCAGTACATTAGAAATATGGGTATCAAAAGCAATCGGAACATCACCATGTGTTATGATAGAGTAAAATTTCAATAAAATCAAAATTATAATTGCATACTCCTTAAAATTAATACCCAAAAATTAATAAATGTCTTACATAGATGTTGCTGGTAATAATAAAAATACAATAATAATAATTACTAGTTAGGTAATTAAATGATCAGATCAACATTATTATGCCATAAAAATAAACTTAAAATTAGAATACTATCAGATGGTATTGACCGTTGCTTATAATAATAAATACATACTTTATTTCATGTCATGTCGTCTTTGATTAATAATGAATAATATAATTTTTTATTAATTTAAAACTATCAATTATTCTTTTTTTATGACATATTTATCACCATCAGCACTTCCATCTAGCTGGTGTGTATCTGAGAGATATTCTAGTATATAATAAATCAAACTACTGTTTGCGGCTTTTTTTGTCATTTCATCACCAATCCAATGATCAGCCAACTCTTGCATTGCTATACGCATACAGCGCGCCCTTGGCTATTAACGATGTTTGATTGTCCAATCAGCTAACGCGACGGTGACTGTTTGCTAATAGAGCGGAGACAAAGTTCAACATGTCAGACATCCAACGCCCATACTATTTCACGCCAACGAGCGCGGTCGAGCGATGAGTAATCGCAGTTTTATTTTTGGCTACCACTAAAACAGTCACTGAACACGTCGTGTGAACCAGGCTGTAGAGTTCTAGAATGTGCACTAGTCAATAACTAGGGCTTTACTAGTGCTTTAGCCTTAGAGCATCACTGTGGACATTGATATCTATTCATAGACTGAGTACCCAAAGGAGCACAATGTCATTAGGTAATAAGTAGATGGGTGCGGCTTTGTATAGACAGTTGAATAAGTTAACTCATTTATAAAGCCTTAGTGCTATTGTCTTCTGTTGTGGGGTAGGCACCCCTCCCCTTCCAGCTGTACCAAGTATTACAATATACAGCTATCAGCTACTTACACGTTTATCTACATTTTATTTACAGGCAGATTTTGTGAAGGGATACAGAGAGCTAAAACAACAAATACAAAAGTTTGTTGTAGAACAACTACCTGCGCTAAAACTTACTGATCAGCAGGAACTGAGGCTAAAGGGTGAGTGACTAGACTTGTTGTACCTCAGCTACCTCAGTAATATTTACATCGGTGTAGTTGGAATAGCTGTGATAGATATATCTGGCAGTGAGCCAACACAGTTTAATTATCTTGTATGAAACCATTGAGTATAACCTCACATACAAACATTATATTGTTGTATTGTTTTTTATTTAACTCTACAAATGTATTATATCTACTGAACACTATATTATATGTATGTGTGATACAGTTAACTGATTAATCTATAGTGTCTGAGGTTAAGATTAATCTATAGTGTCTGAGGTTAAGATTAATCTATAGTGTCTGAGGTTAAGATTAATCTATATCATCAGCTGTTGTGTCACTATCAAATCTAACCAGAGTCATAATATTGTAGGTGAGTGCAGGGAGATGGAATTAGAAGTTGTCTGCTCAGATGACCTGGTTGTAGCCGGTGAGAAAGGAGACACAACTCCACAACATCTCCCACAATCACTCACACAACTCCAGTCCATACAATTACCTGCTCGCCCTCTCTCAGTGTGTCACTACAACGGTAGTACTTATGTCGGGTTGAATAACAATACAGTTACTAAAGTAGACAGTAACTACAAAGTGTACAATTGTTTCATCTCCACCTCTGGTTTCGTGGACTCCATCTCCGTGTACAAAGATAAAATCTTTACATTATCTCGAGGTAGTCCCTGTAAAGTAGGTGTGTACGACATGTCTGGTGGACACATCACCAGCTGGAATCACTCTGATGGCAATACTTCTGTTTTCTCTGCGATGTTTGTCGTAGCTGACCAGGTGGTCATACCAGGCAAAACAAACAATAAAATCATTGTGTATTCTCTCGGCGGTAAAATTCTACGTCACATTCCCTCTCCTCTACCAAGTACTGTAAGTGTTCGTATGTGTGCAGTTGGAGAAGCTTCTGTCGTCTTATCAAATTACTCTGCATCCAGAATATATCTGGTGAACATTACAACTGGAGAGGTGGTGTGGACTTGCTCTGATGTGAACCGACCATATGGTCTGGTACAATATGGAGATTACATATTAGTAACTGCAGGCAACAATACAACAATACACATACTAGACATCACAACAGGTATGTTATTGTATACTATATATATATTGTATACTGCATTGGTTTGTTGTGTTATATATACTTATAGGTAGGTATATAGATGTGGTATGTAGTAGGGAATATACTGTAGATATTACTGATATATTATTGTAGGTAAAATTATATCAGAGATGAGAGACAGCTATACAGCTGGTGATGTGTGGGATCTAGATGTGTACGGTACCACCCTAGTTGTACCTCACTGGAACTCTAAACAGCTTTTACTCTACAAGCTAAATGAGTGAACCAACCATTTCTGTAATCATCACATTGATGTATACTATATATACTTTGATTTTACGAGTTGGTTATGTTTATAATATCCATGTCTATGAGGTGTATGTACTCGAGCGATCAATTTTAGTACCCGCATATATATAACTCTATGGATAGCTCACGGTCCTGTATACAACAGTATGCTCCACTAGATTGATGTAGATGTCTATGAGACATTGTGGGATCTATCTACTACATATATAACTCTATGTATTACATATATATAACTCTATGTATTAAATATATAAATCTATGTACTATATATATAACTCTATGTGTTATATATATTACTCTATGTATTATATATATATATAACTCTATGTATTATATATATAACTCTATGTATTATATATATAACTCTATGTACCATATATATAACTCTATGTAGTATATATAACTCTATGTATTATATATATAACTCTATGTATTATATATATAACTCTATGTATTATATATATAACTCTATGTACCATATATATAACTCTATGTAGTATATATAACTCTATGTATTATATATATAACTCTATGTATTATATATATAACTCTATGTATTATATATATATATTCGATTCTGGTGCTGCCAATCTGAGTGAGCCACCAACACTGACAAGTTACTGACTGTATGTCATCACTACATAAAAAACGTGCATATACAGTAATTGTTTCAAGGCACATTAACCTTTAACCTTTGGATCAGTCACAATAAAAGTATTAATTTACATAAAATTGAGGCAGCCAATATTGGAGTTATCTCCCATGTGTAACCAGTGAGTGGACTCCTTGCTGCAATGGTTAATGTACACACAGCCTTCAGGTTAGGAGTTTTCCTTAGAAGTAGGTGAAAACCTGCCAAGAACTTGTGCAATTTGGTTTAATACTATCCATTCTTCAACGATTCCAGTCAAACTCGCTGCTACAAACTATAGCCTGCATATTATATGGCTGTTGATAGATCGGTGCGATGCAACTGGTAAAATACTATTGGAATCGGTAGCAGGATGTTTCTATGTTGTGATTGGTTGGTCGATCAAGGAATCGGCTTGTGAACTTTTGATTTCGCTCAAAACCCGGCTATAATCTCAAATAAAATGCTAGCAATTACATTGTGATTTCACCGAAAATGAAAGCTGCAAAATCATGCAATCGCTGTAATAGGTTACTTTTTGGTTGTGTTGGTTCAGCAGAGTCTAGACATCATTGTAGTAGTCCTTTGTACTGAAGGCTGTGTTGACTAGACATCACTGTAGTAGTCCTTTGTACTGAGGGCTGTGTTGTCTAGACATCATTGTAGTAGTCTTTTGTACTGATGGCTATGTTGTCTAGACATCACTGAAGTAGTCCTTTGTACTGATGGCTATGTTGTCTAGACATCACTGAAGTAGTCCATTGTACTGAAGGCTATGTTGACTAGACATCATTGTAGTAGTCCTTTGTACTGAAGGCTATGTTGTCTAGACATCACTGAAGTAGTCCATGGTACTGAGGCTATGAATGATATAACAGCTCTACTGTCATACCCAGCTAGTCTTATATTAGCCACATAACACCTGGAACTGTTCACTTCCACCATTACCTGACTTACTGCTGGCTGGTTATTGAGGAGTAAGTCATTTCTGAGCACCTGTTCTAGCTGCCATATGCCTGTGTCAGCTATTTCACTTTATATAGTATTTGTCACAAAACAAACCTTCTTGGTCCACAGTCTATTGTGTGAGACATGGCAGTGATAATAGATGTATTATTTCAGCAACGAACCCTCTCTACACATAGAGACATGTGAGCTGTAGTGATTCCACTTTATCTAGTATAAAATGGCACACATTGATACTGCAGGTTATCTCATTGTTGCTTAAAGTGGTTGTGAGATACCAGTAATTGGCTTGTCTTGAGCAGCTGCTTCCAATTACAGGCCTGGACATGTGTAACTTGCTGTAGAGGAGTTGCGTTCTCGCCCTGATCTATCATATAAAAACAACCTCTGCTGACCTAGACGATAATATTTTACAAAAGCCGAGCAAGCCATAAAACGCGATAAAGGCAAGCACTAAAAAATTAGCTTGGTTTGGTAGTTGTGGAACGATCTACAAAGACTCACTCTGCGAACACTACGCTGAATATAAATAATTACGTTTGCACTCATGTTTATATTTTTTACGCTTCTTTGGAAGAAAACGACTGATATTGAAATTAGGAGTTATCCTCTTTTTAAAACTTTGGTATTCATGCAAGGAGGAGGATACCATCTGTATCAGCACAGATCTTTGATAATCGAGGTTTTAAGAAAGAGTTGTCCCATATTTTGTCATGTGGAGCAAACTCTACACATTACTTGCATTTTTCAGTTACCCCTACCACCACACCCTCCCTGATTTTATCGATGGGGTATTGTATCTCTTTGATTTTAATGAGAATCAGCAATCAGAGATTATTTATTTCAATTCAAACCTATTGATTTCTCACAAATAATAATTGGTATTGCGATCTGATTTTACCAATATTTTACTTCCACCAATCAACCTTTAACATTCATTTCATCCTTTAAAGTTACTGCTGGACTGTTCTTCAATTCAATTTCTAGTGCAGATCGGGTTTTACTTAGTAATAGGGCATGTTAAAGTGTATCCCACAATGCATCATTTTGGAATTCCCAGGAATACTCAATGAATGATATCATATAAGAGTTTGACTGGGTAATCCCAGTCAAAAATTACATTATCGGACTGTTGCTAACCAATCCTATTGGCTACACTACAAGTTGAGGTCAGCGTACTCAAGTCTAGGCTAGTCAACGATCGGGTTAAAACTGTTGACAAGCAATTCAACTGTCACCCACCAGCTGTTCGACATTCCAAAACTGGACAATCAGTTCAGATTCTGTTGTAATTAATGAGCACCATTTAGCTAGGATTTGATGTGGTTATACACAGCCAGGGTGGATGGTTTGGTATATTCAGCACTTTAGAGTACACTGAGACTTGAAAAGTGGACTCAGTGAAATGGTTATCAGACATAGACTGGGAACCATAAAGTGACCAGTTCAGGGGTACAACCTGGTGCTGCCTATCAAATTAGTCAAGTCAGCAGCTGATATAGCTGATGCGTTGACAAGCATATGCCAGAGTTGGGGAATCAACTTATTTGGGAGTTATCCCTCCTACAAATGAAGACATCACTGTGATACAAAAAGATCAGAGTGAGCTGTATTTTGCTGTTTGGATTACTGCATACACTGCAGAAAGAATACTTTGTCGTTGTACAGACAAGAAAGTTGTCAAAGAGGTAGTGAAATCTTACCAGATGTGCAGAAATGTCCACCCAGGGACTTCAAATTGGAGCACAGTACTTGAGATGTTCCAGAGATGTGACAATGACTCATGCCCCATGTACATCTACTGATTACCTCTTGATTGGCCTTACTGATTGCTTGATTTTGCAGCTACTGTTTCGAAATAAATTGCCAAACAATCGATAGCGTCAGATTTGAGGTGATCAACAGGTTTTGATCTACGTCACAAGACAGGTAGACACGTTTTGATTTGACCAATCATAGCACTGCTTGCGGTTGTAATGTTTCCAATAAAAAAGGTTTCTCAGGTGCAATTATTTATACAAAAAGATTCCCTCTTAAGTGTCCCGTTTATGTTGTTTGAAAGCATTTTATGGCTAATTATGACATAAAATATTGCGAGTTTAATCAGTAGGTATTGTACTAGAATGCCAATTGGAAAAAAAATAGGCAAACACCTTGACGCCACCTCCAATCGGTAAGGACAAATCGGTAGCTATTCAGCAGAAGTACATGTAACATTACTGCTGGCATCACACATGTAAACTCACAGCCATACCTAACGCTCATAGCCTGTGGTCCAAGTATGTTTACCTTGTGCCTTAAACTACCAAGTTGAACCTCTGTAACTGTCAAAGAACAAGGACTGTGTACCAAAGAAACGCTTGAACCAAAGAAATCTTAAAACAATAAAATGGAGATCAAGTATTTAGTTTGTGCGGACAGAACAAGAGGTATTGGAATTGTTGTGAGAAATCATCCTATAATAAACAGACTGACTGTTTGATCCAATGAAGAAATAAAAGAGTAGAGTTTTTAGTACGATGACTTTTCAATCTGTGTGGACTTGCATGTATTATTGGACTCGTTGTGAGGATTGAGTAACTAGTTGTTATAGCAACCGCTGCAAATAACTAACAGTAATCACTACTGAAAGAAAACAAACAACTATGAAAGATTGTTGCAGTCGACACGTACTGGAAGAAAATACTATGACTCATAAACTAAAAGACAATTATTTATTTTCATCCAAACCATATGTATTGGCAGGGTGTGATTTTTTTGTGATTTATCTACCCCTACGTTAAGGAGAAAAAAACTACAAGCACAAAAGTTTGGTTATAAAATAATTCCCAAATTTAGACAAAACTGGATGGATGAATAGACTGTTTGAATGGCAGTTTCTGACTATTTCAGTGAAAGAGGCAAACATGCTTATAACACACAGATACACTCACTCATGTTTTTCACTTTACGTTGTATAAATGTGGAGATATTTCACTCCCGCGGTTACCAGTAGTGAATGTTAGACTGGGCTCCCTTGGCCCCCAGGAGTCCATTCACAGGTATAGCGGTCTGTTGGAAAGTTCTTTCTAAAAATAGCCGTACAAACTTTTGAGGAAAGACTGTGACGGAAAATGCTATCCATTCATGTGTACAACATTGCAATTGTTTGAAGCTTCGTAACCTTATATAAAACCTGAGGTGAACTCTCTCTCTCTTGAGACCTTCCCTGCAAGTAATACAAGGGATAGAGAAGATCCTTTGTCATGTTGTGGGTGAAGATTGAAACAAGTACAGCTGTACCTCATCACAAGGTCCACTGACTAGTTTTATTCTGGTACTGAGGCTAGGTTTTGTAAATGGCAGATATCTAGCTTTCCTGGAATCCAACTTCATCAAAAAGTCTAATAATAAAAAATCAAACACGAGTATGATTCAACCAGGCTCCAAAAGTAGAATGTAACATTTTATCAGAAAATGCTTTACATGCAAACTTTTGAACTTGTCATGTTGCTATTTTTGTCTCTTCATACAGAAGGCATCATGAAAACCCGGCATTTGATGATGCAATAATTATTGGCTTTACGTGTATGTTAGCTGTTTTACATAGAGTTGCTATTGTAACTGCACCCGACTGTTTACGGTTTGAATAATATACTGTATTTAAAGTTTTAAAGTTTTTGAAAAAGTTTAGATAGTTTGAAACATTTTAGATTCTTCCAAAGTTGTTCCTGTAGTTCCAAATAACTAATGCTATTCCTAAAGCGTTTATATGGTTTGTGATTTGCATCATCGTCTAAATAATTTCGAAACGCCTGAATGATCAGAAAAAAACTGCAGACTTTCATTTTTGTTAGAGAGGAAACACAGTTTTATTGTTTGAAACTTTGAAACAAGCCAGGCTGATATAAACTCACTGAAATCAGTAAGGTCGTGTTCATTTCATTAGAGATTGTATTGCATCTCCAGCGTCATTGTAAAGTAGAAAGCTGTCTATGCAAAGTGCTTCCACTATTTCAGAGGCTTTCAGGGGCCGTCGAAAGAGAAAGCATTCATGCAATGAGCCACCATTTTCCCTTCACCTCCAGGTCTGAAGCATCCATCCCCACCCAACCCACAAATGTAGCCCTAAATAACTTTATCTGTAGGTTTGAGTGGGATTTCCTGCAGTGATATGTACTACAAGGATTTGAGTAGAAGATCTGTGAGTTTCCTCTCAACTCCACTAATGAGCCTTTACAACTTTTGTTACATAATTTGTACTGCATAGCAGATGTGTATAAAACCTGTGGTATAATGTTCTTGTATGACTGACTCCTCAAGTTCTTGCTACATCAATGTAAGTAATAATGTCTACTTTCCTGTGGAGGTAAATGTTATGGAGTTGTCTACACAATCAGTGAGTTTTGGTTCTTCTAGGTCAGCTATAGGTAATGTATCTCCAATTAACAGCTAGCTAGGTGTATAAAACTATTTTAATGATGATTATCATCATCCTAAATGTAATAAGTATTATGTAATGAAATTAGTTTTGTCATCATTTGTACTGTTGATTATAAAGTATCATTAGTTACATAATTATCATTGTTATAATTATTGCTAGTAACTACCACACCAACTACTCTATTATCACCGCATACAAAAAGTTATAATTATGTTATAATTAACAAAAGATGATGCTCATAGTTCATACACTTCGCAAGGCTTTTGTTCCACATTAAAAATAATTGTGAAAATGCAGTAAATATATCAGCCTTGGTAAACTGTATAATTGTTTTGTTTGCTAATAATCTAAATGGCTTTGCATTGATTGAAACAAAAAAAAAAGATTGTTTAAACGTTTTAGAAATCGTAGGAACCATTTTAAATTAGTCTTAGCTGTTCTACAATTATTGAAACTTGTTGAAAAGTTTGCAAAAGTTTGGTTTTCGGACCAAAAATAGGCTTTCTCATTTTCTTATAAGCTCTATAAAAAGCCTTAATAGGCGTAATGATCAATAGTTGTGAAAGAAATCATTTAATCATAAACACGATTGTTGGATATAGTATCAAAAACTACCTTTTTAAGAATATGAAGAGTTTTGGTTAATTAATTGTAGTAGCAACAGATAAAATAACAAAAACTATATTTTCAATTGTTTCATGCAAACCTTTTTATCAGTGCTCGGTAAAATAATATTGCTATTTTTAAGCAAACCAAGAATGTATAATGTAAACTGGATTAAATTTTCAAATCGTACGATTCACTTCACAAGCACTTTCAAAAGCCTTCAGATGTTTTACAAAACAAAACACAAATTATTCTGAACCAGCATAGTTTGCTCTGCAACATATCTATTCTTTATTTCTAGGCCAAGTTGAAGTTTGATATATTGTTGTTGCCTGGAGTACTTATGATATCCAAGTAAGAAGGCAGCAAGATGAATAGCCCTGTCATTGACTACAGACATAGAAGTCAGCGCTACCAATTACATCAACGTATCATCAGCCTCATTGTGTGCATATGTTGTTGGGTGATCTATCCCAGTCTACTGTTACACAGAGCTATTTTGGTGATACTCATTGCATTTATTGTAAATCTGTGGTGAGTTTTATGTTGTTTTGGTTGCACGCAAGTGGTTGGATATTAAATACAAAGTTTATTGTTAGGCACGCCCACTGAAATAAACATCTCCTACATTGGTAAAGTCATGCTATATCAGCGACACGTGCATGCCCGGCGGCCATCTTGGTACCTGCTACTATGTATCCTAGCAATGATGATGCCAAACTAACAAGTGCTAAAATTACAACTCCAACATGCGTAAGATTATTCCCAAGTAAGTTAGCCAGCCGAATTCAACCACCAGCCATACACATCTACATGTGTGGAATATACTGCACTCAAAGGCTGAACCACTCTACCATCCAGTGCTTATACCTAGGTTCTTTGTGCGTGACAATGTATTAAACAGCTAATTGAATGTTACAAATCAATGAGTGTTCATAATACAACACTTGTATCCACTTTGTATACATATATTTATTCCTATAATTAACAGAATTATGTACCAATCAAAGCAGACAAATGGCTTCATGTTTTATGAGCAATGCATGACAGGCCTCAATACACATTGAGAAGTGTAAGTAAATAAATTAACAAAAAAGTATAAAATATATAAACAAAAGTTATAATAATGTTGAAGAGTTTAAAATCAATCACTTCTAAAATGAGAGTATACGGCACAATTAAAAGAGCTCTACTGGCCCTTGATGGCTTTTGTGTTCTTGTGACGAATGTTGCTTTCGTACAACTTGAGATTGTGCAGCTTGGCCTTAGGATGTTGCAGTAAATCGTAAAAGGTTCCTACTACTAGCTGAATCAATGTTACGGGGTGGTTTGATATGCCATCCATGGTCTCAACAATGTGATCTCCAGGAACTAACAAATCATTTGGGCCAACATCCTGCAAAAGCTTCGACTGAACAGACAGCATTTAATGTTTTTGGTGACAGCATCTAAACCAGAGCTCAGCTGAAAGAACTACTGAAATAAGACCATCTGATTGGAATATTAGACCTCCATTGTTTGTCAAATGTAAGAAAATGAAATAGTGGCCACATTTCTGACTGGGTGTTGCAGAGACCAATGCTACGCAACAGTCGCCACAGCTCAATTTCGTAATTAAAGTTTTCTAACAACCAAACCACAAATATAGACTAAAACATTGCCTACAATTGATGGGAGATCGGCGATAAAACCTGATTCTACTGAGCACATGGACTGTTCAAATAGCTGGACCAGGTTGTCATTCTGTGGAATGATGTTAGGAGGTACATAGCAGTCGCTGCCAGCTTGTATCATCTCCGTGTGACTCTGAGGTACGACATTACCGGTAATTCCTCCGTCTGATTCAGCACCATATCTGCTAATCAAATGCCTAAATGCAGCTTTGGAATGACTGACATTAGGGTTGTTGTTCCATCCACCTAAAATAAACGTAAGAACATTTTATATTAGCCTGAAATACTGGAATGGATATTGGTAGTGCTGGGTCAGTTTGGCTGCCTGCCAGGTTTTGGTTCTGGGCTGCCTGCACTCAGTTTTTGTGTTTATTTTTAATCTCTTGCCGTAAAAGTCAACAATAAGCGATGATGATAGAAATGAAAAATATATTTTGTTAACATTTGAGCGGCAGAATGACTAGAGACATGCTCAATTATTGATATTTTCAAGTCCTGGGACAGGTACTCATGCACACATAAAAGGCTAGTCTATAAACTTAGGGCCTTTCGCTGGATTTCCACCAGCACATGATGCCTGTACACAGGACATTTATAGATAAAACATCATCTGGCTCTATTCTTGCTTGACTCAAAGCCAAAAAAATAAAAAGTTGAAAACACACCAAAACTTTTGGTTTAGCCAGTAAAACTAATACCAACCCACCCCAACCCTTGGGCATACAAACCTAAACTTTCAGGCCGACGAGCTACGCTCTATAGCTCACATAAAAATAACTCTTTGGTTTACAGTGACTTGATTTTGTTGCACTCACTACTTCCTCGAATGGCATTGAAGAAGAGCTACAAGTGACCCTGGCTAAACTTGTACATCAGCAGACAGCGGGCAATACGAGGCTCCATCAGCTGCACAACAAGCCCAGATACAGTGTCAGGTCCACACACTAAGCCTTTCATACACACATTTCTGTCTAACAAATAGATTATATTAATTCAAAATAAATAACTGCATAACCTATGAACATGTAATGGTTTAGACTAAAGGTGGACCAAATCAGCGAGTCTATTGCGTTGCTTTGTTACAACGACGAGTTATAAAGTGTATAAGCATAACAAACTATTCAATAGCGGAATAAGATGAAACATTAAAACCGAGCAAGCCTCAGCAACACTTCATACCATCTACATAGCCAGAGAGGCAAATATTCAGCAGTAGTGAGAGAAAGTGGGTAAGCCCCGACGTCTTGTAAAAGAGACCCAATGCATTCCATACTGCTTATCCGTAATGGCTGCTTATAGCCCCTGGCCATTACAGATTGACTGTTTAAAATGTCAAACAGTAGATCAACAGTCCAATAATAAAGTAACCACATGCGTGTTCAGTGACACATTCACTACCTGCACAAGTTATCTAGCTGACCACCATCTTATGATTGCAATAGTCTGTCAATATTGAACACTCCTGAAACTAAATTACCTTGATAAACTCTACTCTTGGTTCCCAGTCTACAAATTTTTTCACACCCCCCCCCCCAAGCTCCTTCCATGTCAGAAGATTGTCTGCAATTGTGTAACAAGATATGATAATTTGGAGTTGCCAAACAGAAAATATGCATAAATCAATAATTTTGCAATGTATGAAAATCTTTACTAGACTAAATATGATTGTAAATGAAAAATTCATTTAAACAACAAATACCTCCGTTGTAATTTGAAAAAAATTGATATGCGTTATCTGCTAGCCTCAGTCTTATGTAGTAGAGCAGTATGTGGCCACTGAATCTGGCCACTGGGAGGGTTGACAACTCCATATAAATGTAACATATTACGCACCAGTTTCACAGTGTAGGAAGGATCCAGTAAAATGAAGATCTAATGAGAGGACTCCTCAATAAAGAAATAAGGCACCAAGTTGTTACTATCAGTCAACTTGGCACCCAAGAGTCAACACATTGTTAAGTTTGTGGCATGGCCATCCATAGTTATGCAAACAATAATGAATCCTCTCTCATTCAAGCTGTGGAGAGTATGATTCAAAAGCTTCCATTGTGTAACAGCTTGGAGACTTCTTGTAAGACAGTAAGCAACAGGTGCTTTCCAAGAAGCAACTAGTCCTAAAAAGGACACAACTATAATACGCACGCAAAATAATAGGAATTCCCATTTAGGTGAAACTGTTTAAGTAAGCGATAAAACTGACGAGTTGCAAATATCCATCGGTACAATACAACATAAACACCAAAGCCTCAGAAGTCTCCCCTTCCTGCTCTTCAGGGCCGTCACCCAAGTCAACGTACCCAACCATCTGTTTTCGCTGTTGGTCATACGAGAGCTGTTTTCTTATACTCATGGCATCAATCACCAAACAACATCTACCACAGAGCGATCAAACCAGGTAAATTCAAAATCACACTTGCCAAAATTAAATAACTTATGTATAACTATGATGCTTTTATTATTACTATCTGATATCCCACTATTTGACAGGCTAACAACATGTTTTATATACAAAAGCAGTAACAACACATGCTTACTGCGTATATTTCTGCAGATGGTCAACCGTATTCTGGCCTCAAACAGTTCTTTAGAGGTTCTAGCGGAAAGTAGTAACTGCGGTCCTGTGAATAACCATCCAGCAACTTCATTTTTTTAATTAACAAATAATACATTATATTAACTAAAGGATGGCTCAAATTTCTTAGCAGGAACACTAAAATTTAAATTAGCGGTAAAAAAGTGATACTACTGCAGCATTATGTAGTGCATAAAAGATAATGGGTGACATAGCTGATGTTATATTGTAGATAATGGGTGACATAGCTGATGTTATATTGTAGATAATGGGTGACATAGCTGTTGTTATATTGTAGATAATGGGTGACAAAGCTGATGTTATACTGTAGATAATGTGTGACATAGCTGTTTTTATATTGTAGATAATGTGTGACATAGCTGTTGTTATATTGTAGATAATGTGTGACATAGCTGATGTTATACTGTAGATAATGGGTGACATAGCTGTTGTTATATTGTAGATAATGTGTGACATAAATGATGTTATATTGTAGAAAATTTTTGACATAGCTGATGTTATATTGTAGATAATGTGTGATATAGCTGATGTTATATTGTAGATAATGTGTGATATAGCTGATGTTATATTGTAGATAATGTGTGACATAGCTGATGTTATATTGTAGATAATGTGTGACATAAATGATGTTATATTGTAGATAATGTGTGACATAGCTGATGTTATATTGTAGATAATGTGTGATATAGCTGATGTTATATTGTAGATAATGTGTGATATAGTTGATGTTATATTGTGGATAATGTGTGACATAGCTGATGTTATATTGTAGATGATGTGTGATATAGCTGATGTTATAGTGTAGATAATGTGTGACATAGCTGATGTTATATTGTAGATAATGTGTGACATAGCTGATGTTGTATTGTAGATAATGTGTGACATAGCTGTTGTTATATTGTAGATAATGTGTGACATAGCTGATGTTACACTGTAGATAATGTGTGACATAGCTGATGTTATATTGTAGATAATGGCTGACAAAGCTGGTGTTATATTGTAGATAATGGGTGACATAGCTGATGTTATACTGTAGATAATGTGTGACATAGCTGTTGTTATACTGTAGATAACGTGTGACATAGCTGATGTTATACTGTAGATAATGGGTGACATAGCTGTTGTTATATTGTAGATAATGTGTGACATAAATGATGTTATATTGTAGATAATGGGTGATATAGCTGATGTTATATTGTAGATAATGGGTGACATAGCTGATGTTATATTGTAGATAATGGGTGACATAGCTGATGTTATACTGTAGATAATGGGTGATATAGCTGATGTTATACTGTAGATAATGTGTAATACAGCTGATGTTATATTGTAGATAATGGGTGACATAGCTGATGTTATACTGTAGATAATGTGTGACATAGCTGATGTTATATTGTAGATAATGTGTGACATAGCTGATGTTATATTGTAGATAATGGGTGACATAGCTGATGTTATATTGTAGATAATGTGTGACATAGCTGATGTTATATTGTAGATAATGGGTGACATAGCTGTTGTTATATTGTAGATAATGTGTGACATAGCTGATGTTATATTGTAGATAGTGTGTGACATAGCTGATGTTATACTGTAGATATTGGGTGATATAGCTGATGTTATATTGTAGATAATGGGTGATATAGCTGTTGTTATATTGTAGATAATGTGTGACATAGCTGATGTTATATTGTAGATAATGGGTGACATAGCTGATGTTATACTGTAGATAATGGGTGACATAGCTGATGTTATACTGTAGATAATGGGTGACATAACTGATGTTATATTGTAGATAATGTGTGACATAGCTGATGTTATATTGTAGATAATGGGTGACATAACTGATGTTATACTGTAGATAATGGGTGACATAGCTAATGTTATATTGTAGATAATGGGTGACATAACTGTTGTTATATTGTAGATAATGGGTGATATAGCTGATGTTATCTTGTAGATAATGGGTGACATAGCTGATGCTATATTGTAGATAATGCGTGACATAGCTGATGTTATATTGTAGATAATGTGTGACATAGCTGTTGTTATATTGTAGATAATGGGTGATATAGCTGTTGTTATATTGTAGATAATGTGTGATATAGCTGATGTTATACCGTAGATAATGTGTGACATAGCTGATGTTATATTGTAGATAATGGGTGACATAACTGATGTTATATTGTAGATAATGTGTGACATAGCTGATGTTATATTGTAGATAATGTGTGACATAGCTAATGTTATATTGTAGATAATGGGTGACATAGCTGATGTTGTATTGTAGATAATGGGTGACATAGCTGTTGTTATACTGTAGATAATGTGTGACATAGCTGATGTTATATTGTAGATAATGTGTGACATAGCTAATGTTATATTGTAGATAATGTGTGACATAGCTGATGTTATATTGTAGATAATGTGTGACATAACTGATGTTATATTGTAGATAATGGGTGACATAGCTGATGTTATACTGTAGATAATGGGTGATATAGCTGATGTTATATTGTAGATAATGGCTGATATAACTGATGTTATATTGTAGATAATGGGTGATATAGCTGATGTTATATTGTAGATAATGTGTGATATAACTGATGTTATATTGTAGATAATGGGTGACATTGCTGATGTTATATTATAGATAATGCGTGACATAACTGATGTTATATTGTAGATAATGTGTGACATAGCTGATGTTATACTGTAGATAATGTGTGACATAGCTGATGTTATATTGTAGATAATGTGTGACATAGCTGATGTTATATTGTAGATAATGTGTGACATAGCTGATGTTATATTATAGATAATGTGTGACATAGCTGATGTTATATTATAGATAATGTGTGATATAGCTGATGTTATATTATAGATAATGGGTGACATAACTGATGTTATATTGTAGATAATGTGTGACTTAGCTGATGTTATATTGTAGATAATGGGTGACATAGCTGATGTTATATTGTAGATAATGTGTGACATAACTGATGTTATATTGTAGATAATGTGTGACATAGCTGTTGTTATATTGTAGATAATGTGTGACATAACTGATGTTATATTGTAGATAATGTGTGACATAGCTGTTGTTATATTGTAGATAATGTGTGACATAGCTGTTGTTATACTGTAGATAATGTGTGACATAACTGATGTTATATTATAGATAATGTGTGACATAGCTGTTGTTACATTGTAGATAATGTGTGACATAACTGATGTTATACTGTAGATAATGGGTGACATAACTGATGTTATATTGTAGATAATGGGTCACATGGATGTCATCTCTTTTATATCAAGTGGATTTAACATCTACTTCCCGATGGCTATAGTCCTCCTGTGTATCGCTACAGCATTGAAACTGGGGTCAAGGTTACTCCATTGTATCGGCTTTGAACAGTTTATAGATGATGACATCACACAAGAGATTGTAGATGAAGGAAGGAATCATGTTAGGAGAGGTAAAACAAGATTGCTTTATATGTAATTTGTGGGCTTTGCTTTGCCTCTTTGTTATAAAAGGTACAAAAAGCATCTTCGCTTCGTCAGTTTTACCAAAGACCTAAGTTTTGACATCAGTTGTTACTGAAATCTCTTCTTCATTTTTGTGAAGTCACCTGAAGCATTCAACAGGTGGAAGTTACCTGAAGCATTCAACAGTGGAAGTTACCTGGAGCATTCAACAAGTGGAAGTTACCTGAAGCATTCAACAGGTGGAAGTTACCTGTAGCATTCAACAGGTGGAAGTTACCTGAAGCATTCAACAGGTGGAAGTTACCTGAAGCATCAAACAGGTGGAATTTACCTGAAGCATTCAACAGGTGGAAGTTACCCGAAGCATTCAACAGGTGGAAGTTACCTGAAGCATTCAACAGGTGGAATTTACCTGAAGCATTCAACCGGTGGAAGTTACCTGAAGCATTCAACAGGTGGAAGTTACCTGAAGCATTCAACAGGTGGAAGTTACCTGAAGCATTCAGCAGGTGGAAGTTATTAATACTTAACCAAGGAACTGATGAAGTTTTGTTGGTTTGCTCGTTCGTCTCTTGTATTTTATTTTCAGCGGGTTTGAATTATTTATGTAATAATACGCAGATGATAGAGTTTCTAAGCCTTTTACAAACTCAAAGCGCCATGTAACGAAACACCTTGAAGGTTAACAGTTCATATACTTCCCAAATCTCAGCTATTCTATGCCGAAAGAAACTTCAAAAATTCTTTTAAGATATCATCAAATCAAAATCAATTGGCAGGAGATAGCGAGATGTGGAGGTGTGTTTGAGAAAGTCAATGGCTTCTATGGTTACCAAAAACTTCAGAGTGAAATGAAATGTCGCCATTTTCACTTTTGTACTTTCGGTATGTTTTGGCATGTAAATCCATATTTCTTCAGGAAAAAAAGTGCAATAAAGTTCCCATAGGTGGGGTAATAAGAAGTACCTTTTGTTATAAAAAATGATATTTAGTATGCTGCTCATCGTGCATTCTGCTGCAGACTTGACATCTATATTTGATGATACATTATGTGAATATATTGTTGTTTGTTACAGAAAAAGGTCAACTGGATAGAGACACAGCTCGTGTACAACGTCGCTCAGATTGGGAGAAAACTATAAACAGTTCACAAATAGGTAATAGCTCCATCTCTCTCAAGCGCTGGAATAATTATGAAAGCATTAGCTCAGCACAATCCAGTAAGAAAGCAGAATTATCTGCATGCAGCCCTTTTGTATATCTACAGATAACTGTATGCGTTTGTGTGAATGTTATATATTCTCTTATATCTATTGGTCTGTTGTCTGTTACAGCTGGAAGACATAACCCTGATGTATCTAGTACTACTAGTGGCAGCACTAAAGGCAGCAGTAGAGGCAGCGCTGACCGTGTAGAACTATTAAGTGATCAGGATGTAGTAGACTATGATTCCAATGCAGAGTATGAGCAAAACTTACCACATACAACTCACTCTAGAGGAATATTCAATGATCTCTAACTTGTAGTCTAGGAAACAGAACAAATAATGTTATATATATGTCACTTCTACCTGCATTGCTTTCTTTCTACCTGCATTGCATTCTTCCCACTTGCAAAATCTGTGTAGTTTTGTCCAAGCTATAGTCCACCTTTCCTGTATGTGTCGGTTTTTTCTTACCTGGGCTATGTTATATAATAAGCTGTGTATTTATTTATTTGATGTACTACCACAGGTGCAATTCTTTTGTGTTAGCAATATGTTTATTTATTTTTGTTTATTGATGAATTTGGTTTTGTGAGAGAAATAAATAATCAAACTCTAGAGGTGTTAAGTAGTTATGATACAGAAAGCAAATATAATAAATTATATATTAGATACTAAATAAATATAATATATTAAAGGTAGTAAAACAAGTAGGTGTTGTTTCAATTCTTTGAGTGTGTTTAAGACTTTCTCTATAAACTTGAGTGCAAAGAGTAATTCTTATACAGCAAGCTTATTTCTACATCGAGTCTCTAATGCCCATTCATCTACATTCTACGAGAGCTCCTCTTGCATAGATTCAGCTAATTGCACAGACATTGCATCACTTCCTGTATAGTTTGCTCATACAAAAATATGTGTAAAAGCTACCATGAAGTGTGTTTACTAACTGAATAAGTTTAGTAATGTCAGAAAAGTTTAATTATTAAAAAATATCTGTCTCACAAATAACAATATAATGATTAAACTTATCTTTCATTACCTTCCCAGCAGTGCTTTTTTTTAAACATCACTGAAGGGGCTCTATGGAAATCTCTTGTTTCAACATCTTAAAACCAGATAACAAGTACACAAATGCTTTCATTGTTGTAAAACTGAAACATCTACATATCTAACAATGAAAAACATTATTTTTGCTTGTTTGTTTGTTAGACACTATGTGTATGTATTTGTCTGCCTGTCAGACACTATGTGTATGTATTTGTCTGCCATTCCAGTAGAATAGACACCTAAACTCCTACACTGAGGGGAATAAAAATTGTTTTGACAAAATTTATTATACAGATCTTTCTCCAATGTGGTGATGTAAAACATGCAGGCATCAATGCTGTCGACTATAGCTTGTATGAGTTGTGCACAGGCACATACTCTGGTTTTTAGGGCTTTAAGAGCCTACCCAGCAAGAACCCCTTTATTTTGTCCCCCAATAATGGTGGTTATATTTGATAGGCTGGCCAGCGCATCTAAGCAGACGTACATGAGGTCAAGGTTTTCCACGAATTACCGCGATGTTAGGTGGTCGTGTGAGCCAGTGAATGTGCAGCTACTTTTAAACCCCCACCAGCATTGCTACTCCCAGCAGAAACCAAGCGGTCAGGGAATTGTAGGATTCCACACTGCTCTAACAGTTCTACAGCTAGAAGTCACCCCTGATGTTGAATATGGCTCATAATTTGATAGCTTGAGCAGTACCACCATCTTTCAGTTTAGTTATATTTAGAAGGATGGTTATTGGGGATTGGTTGATAATGGTTATGATGTAGATAGAGTGCTGATGTGGTGGAAGGAGTTGTACTCTCAGTCAATATGACCGATCGTTTGTGTTTTGACTTGAAGACAGAAGAGATTAGCTTTTTTTCATTTCTGCTGATACGTGTATCTTGATATTGAAAGGTGTTGCATTGAAGTAAAACATTGTTCTTGTATTTATCCATTTCCTTCAAAACTAATAACTATAGCCAGGCTGTTGCGGTTAAATCGCAAATGAAACTGTTAGCTAATCAAGCTGATAACACGGGATGCTAGTTTTTTGAGAAGGCTCTTGAGAGCCTTTTCAAAAACACTGATTCTTCGAAACGGATCCATACAGCCTGCTGCATAAAAAACACTGCATCCCACCAACATAAGACAATACAACCGATGATAATGTCGCCTTGTCATAATATCCAGGGTAATAGAAGTGAAAATTCAAACAAACATGAGAGCTACAGCTTTTCTCTCACACCACACTATCAATTGAGTATGGGGTAATCATAGATGACGCATTGTGCAGGATTTTAGGATAACGATGTCTGTTACCTCGGTAGTCACACGCACCACCTCTAGGTAGGCAGAGTCGTCTACTTAACTGGGCTAGCTCGCTGGCAGACAACCTGTATCACTACCTATTCTTCAGCATTGTCTGCCTGAAGGAAGGCCCGATAGGCAATGTCTGCCAGGCAAGTCCATCCTTCGTCTGCCAGTCGCTAGACAACAACAAGGCTTTTGAACCAGTAGGTCATCAAAGCAGTTGCCTTCAGGAGTGGTAGAGCTGTCTGTCCTTATGTTGAAGGTGCAGAAAAGTTCAAGATAAACTTGGGTGAGTGTAAGCTGTATGTTTTATTCAGGGAAAAAAAAACCAGCAGTGCCTCAGCAATTGCACTGAGGGGTGAGAGGCTCAGCAGCTGTACTTATATAGAAGGTTACATAACATTTCTTTGTGTAACAGGTAGCCCTAATAACACATACAAAAGAAGGGTGGGCTAGTGAAAGGCAACGTAAATGAGTATAAGAATAGCTTTAGTGATGCATAAAAGTGGCAACTAAAAGAAAGGGGTACAGTATGCATGTCATGTACACAGTTTTAAATAGCTCGTAAAAAAGGGCAGCAATCGTAGCAGCTAATGTTCATGCCACAGGCCTACTGCAGAAAATTTGGTTGATTTTGGACAATTTTTCGGAATTTTATGTTGTGTTTTGTTGTTGGTGTGTTGAAGGTAAGTCATGATTTCACACACCTGTCTTCATGTGCTGACCTGCTGACTCAAAAATAATTTGGGCACCACCCCATCAAGAAATCACCAAAAATTATACCCTCTGGGCTGTCGATACTGGCCTTTTTTATTCCAATCTGACCACTAACTGAGAAGCAGCAACCGCGTGTTTCCAAAGTTTTGCTTGCAAATGGCTTGTCACGCAAAATTTCTTCACATCACCCGAGTCTCCTAAACTAACAAATCCTAACCCGCAGGGGTGACGAAAAGTCCTCATCTCAACTTTGCAACTACGGGCACTCGTATTAACCCGTATTAGTGTTGTGAGGATCCACAACACATTACTGCCGAAAGAAATAGAAACGATGCGCCCGGTAATAATTAATCATTTTACCGCTTCCCAACTGTTTGACGAGAGTGCTCGGTCAGTACAATCAGTACGTGAAGGCTGGATTGTTTAATTTTTTGGCAAATCCTCGAAGCCCATTTTGTGTAATACTCAGAAAGTTTCGCGGGCTCTTACGTGTGACCAATAATTTTATAGCTGAGATGAGTACCCGTGCCCACCCCCGTTGGTTAGGGCTTTTTAGTTTAGGAGACTCGAGTGATGTGAAGAAATTTTGCGTGACAAGCCATTTGCAAGCAAAACTTTGGAAACACCCGGTTGCTGCTTCTCAGTTAGTGGTCAGATTGGAATAAAAAAGTCAGTATCGACACCCCAGCAGGTATAATATTTGGTAATTTCTTGATGGGGTGCTGCCCAAATTATTTTTGAGTCAGCAGGTCAGCACATAAACACAAGTGTGTGAATTCATGACTTACCTTCAACACACCAACAACAAAACACAACATAAAATTCCGAAAAATGGTCCAAAATCTACCAAATTTTCTGCAGTAGGCCTGTGGTTCATGCTCAGTCAGTTGCCCTCTAGTAGATATGATTTCTCTATAACAGCTAGATGGTAGAAATAAGCAGTGTACAAGTGTTACCAAAGGAATAGCTAGAGTCATTTCCTTTACAGTGTGGCGCATATTTATTTCACAGTGTTTTGCAAATGATACAAAATAAAATGTTGTTGTGTTGACAACTAAAATAAAAAAATCCCAACACGAAGTTATTGGATTGTTCACAGACTTGGAAAAAGCTTATGAGCACATAATAAACGCGTTTACAGAACGCAGTGGCAGAAGTTACCCAATCACATCGAACTTCCGGCAACACCGCCCACCGAGTGAATCTGCCTAATGGCCACCAAGTGACCTGCACTACTTAGAGTCTTGTAGATAAAACAATCAGTCCTCTTTGTGCAAGAATTTGTGCTTTACTGTTGTTTGTGAAAGCGGTACGTAAAACTCATGGCGATTTGTTTTTATACATGTTTCAAGCCAAGTCTATGGGTATCAGAACTGACAAACTTACTGAAAAGAAATCGTTATAACAAAAAAAAATTATTATTATAATTATTATTATTGTTATTATTATTATAATAATAATAATTATTATAATAATAATTATTAATAGTAGTTATTACTATTATAAATAATAATGAATTTATTAATAAATAACTTAAATAATGATAAATGGTAATTATTATGATTATTCCTATAGTAAACAGACTTGATAGTGATAATCATTATTATTAACAGTAATACTGGTTAGTTATTAGTCAGTTACTGCTTATTATTATGAGGCTAGTAATGAATTTATTACTAGCCTCGATAATAAGCAGTAATAAATAACTAACCAGTATTGTGAAGGACCGGCGCCATCTTACATTGCACTACACACTAAGTTACAATTCTACGTACAGTCTAAGCCGACTACATTATACAGTTCTATGTTTGCATTCTAAAGACAATAACTCTATGTACATTTGTATATTCTTACCTTACCATTCAATCGTATATGTTTACCATGTGCTATTCACTCATGCATTTATCCTAGCTACACCCACTGTTTGCCATTAGCCCATTCTAGCCAATCACTCATGCAATTATTCTAGTCACACCTACTGTATTTGTATTGGCACACTCTAGCCAATTGGCTGTGCTAGGTGTGGCTTCCTTTGTCTGTCAATTTTGTATTACATAACTGTTCTTATAAATACTGATGTCATGGTTAATAAAGTCAGAGTCAGCTTGCACACTCTCAGAAGTTTCTTTGTTCTCTAACAATAATAACTTCACTGCGCTAAGTACATGCTCGTACGACAAACACTATTACTCGAGTAGTAATATACAAGCAGATCAGCCTGAACCTCTGCTGGCCGAACCTAGCTCTGACTAGTTTGCCCTTCAAAGTTCGGCCTCTGGCTTGCACTGAAATAGCTAACGCAACCGACAGCTAGACAGTAGACTAGGATGGTAATGCACCACTCCCAAGGATACTAGTCGACCTGTGGGCGGGTTGTATTGCTCAAGCGATAGACACAGTTTGCCATCACAGTTCGGGAGGTTGTGCAGGTAGGCCGAGCTACCAACTCACACCCCCACAGTGAAATCCTGCACAGTATTACTGTTAAGAATAATAATAAATAAATTAATTAATTAATAGTTCTCCTTTCGATGTTACTACTATCATTTTTTATCGTCTAACGTGGTATATCCACTAATAATAGTCAGTGCATTCTATCAGTCAATAACCGAAAAGCAGGCCACCACTCCTGGCAGGGCCCCTGGGAATTTTTGCAAACATGTTCTGCCAACAGTACAATTTCGATTACACTTCAAATAGCATTTATTCATTTATACTCACTAAAACTATCACTAACTGCCTTACCAGTTGTAAACATGGGCCCCTTGGAATTCTGCACATTCTAGTCAATCAATGGCCTATTATCAACCTCTGTTTTTGGGGTGGTTGATAATAGGTCACTGATTGGCTAGAATGTACAAAATTCACAGGAGCCCATGGTTGTAAATAGCAATCAATACATATCATCAGGCATAAAGTGCCCTCATCCAAAGCCATGTTTTCCTTGGTCCCTGTTGGTATCTCTTTTCATGGCCGCCTCCTCCCATGGTTGCTTTCTTTCGTGGTCGCCTCCTCCTCATTTGTGGTTACCTCTTCACAATTACTAACAATTTTGTCAATGATAATGCAGACATCGACAAAAACTATCAGGGGTGATAAGCTGTTGTTTGTGGTAATAATAAAATCAAGTAACAATTTTATTAAATAATACCTAACCAATAACAATTAACATGATAAAAACCTATCATTTTTCTATCATTTCGAACTACCAATGATGATTACATCGTCCTACAAAGAAGAATTCAACGTTTGTTCTAGGATGTGTCGACATTCATTCCTGGTGACATAATAACTTTCATTTCAACGCTCATTCCAGGAAGAAAATATATAATCATCTTTTCCCAAAGTAGACAACTCCTGGGGTGAAAGTCAAAATCATTTTTTTGTATTGCTAAGAATGAATGTAAACACGCGCATGATCGAAAGTCAAAATGTTCTTGTTTATAACGTAGACACCTGTCGACGTTCATTCCAGGATGTGTTTACCCTCAATCCCGCTGTGTCTGCATTCTTCCTGTCAATGTTCATTCCTGTCTGCTTTTGTGCCAAGTCCTGTTTGGTGGTGAATTTTTTTGAAGTTAAAACGAACGTAGACAAGGATTGTCGACGTCAATTCGAATGTCGACAGGGATTAATGCAGACGGAGCTGGAATGAATGTCGACTACGTTAGAGAAAAGAAAAGTTCTGCTTTCATGCTTAAAAGTGTCGACATTCATTCCTGGCGATATATAAACTATCGTTCCAATGTGTGTTCCAGGAATGAAAGAAATTATTGTTTTTTTTTCCAAAGAATACAACGGCTGAAATGGAATTCACAATGATACTTTATATGTCGCCGAGAACAAATTTAGACACCTCCGAGAATAAACATTAAAATTTCTTCTTTGTAGAATAGTTGGCATTCATTTCAGGTCTGTTGACTTTCATTCCAGGCTGTGTCCACGTGCATTCCCGTTATGTCTGCGCTAATTCCTGTCATCGTTCATTCCATATCCGGAATTTTGCTATGACTATTTTTAACAGTATTATCACAGCTGTTATAAACCAAGTTACTGCAGCATGTAAACAGCCATAAAGCAAGCAATAACGGCAGTAGCTATTAATAAGTAGTAATAATAATTAATAATAAAAAATACTTTTCTCTTAGCAATGAGAGTAACTGAAATGGAGAGATGTGAAACTTCCTGAAGATAATAATAATAAATTTCTAAATCGAATACATATTTTGGATTTTAATGAATGGATAAATCAATGTTATTGTAACGATAAGATATTTTTTGAACCAAAAAAACGAAAGCCATGATGAGATTGATAAATAGTAATTAATGAGAAACTATATATGAAACCAACATTTTGTTTGTGTTTTTTCTATCATTCCAGAAGTTAAATGCCTAAACCTCTGTGCTCCGAGAAATAAAAACTGTTCTAAAGAGAATTGGAACAAACGTAGACAGGAATGAACATCGACATTAATGAATGCAGACATGGCTGGAATGAACAGAGACACACCGTGGAATGAATTTCGACATACCTGGAATGAATGTTGACTATGCAACAAACCAGAGAATTTTGACTCTCATTCCCGGATGTGTCTTCGTTCGTTCTCGGCGATGTATAACATATCAGTTCGACTTTCATTCCAGGAATTGTCTACTTTGGAAAAAAACGTTAATTTAGCTTACTCCTGGAACGGATGTCGAAACAAAAGTTTGAATGTTGCCAGAAAACAATGTCGACATTTTTTAGAATCAACGTCGAATATTTGTGTCATTATTGTATAAGTATGTGGTATTACATGGTACCAACCTATCCCATGACACACCAGCTGTGGTATTACATGGTACCAACACATCCCATGACACACCAGCTGTGGTATTACATGGTACCAACCCATTCCATGGCACACCAGCTGTGGTATTACATGGTACCAACCCATTCCATGACACACCAGCTGTGGTATTACATGGTACCAACACATCCCATGACACACCAGCTGTGGTATTACATGGTACCAACCCATTCCATGGCACACCAGCTGTGGTATTACATGGTACCAACCCATTCCATGGCACACCAGCTGTGGTATTACATGGTACCAACACATTCCATGACACACCAGCTGTGGTATTACATGGTACCAACACATTCCATGACACACCAGCTGTGGTATTACATGGTACCAACACATTCCATAACACACCAGTTGTGGTATTACATGGTACCAACCCATTCCATGACACACCAGTTGTGGTATTACATGGCACCAACACATTCCATGAGACACCAGCTGTGGTATTACATGGTACCAACACATTCCATGACACACCAGCTGTGGTATTACATGGCACCAACCCATTTCATGACATACCAGCTGTGGTATTACATGGTACCAACACATTCAATGACACACCAGCTGTGGTATTACATGGCACCAACCCATTCCATGACACACACAGCTGTGGTATTACATGGTACCAACACATTCAATGACACACCAGCTGTGGTATTACATGGCACCAACCCATTTCATGACACACCAGCTGTGGTATTACATGGTACCAACACATTCCATGACACACCAGCTGTGGTATTACATGGTACTAACCCAATCCATGACACACCAGCTGTGGTATTACATGGTACCAACCCATTCCATGACACACCAGCTGTGGTATTACATGGTACCAACACATTCCATAACACACCAGCTGTGGTATTACATGGTACCAACACATTCCATGACACACCAGCTGTGGTATTACATGGTACCAACACATTCCATGACATACCAGCTGTGGTATTACATGGTACCAACACATTCCATAACACACCAGCTGTGGTATTACATGGTACCAACCCATTCCATGACACACCAGCTGTGGTATTACACGGTACCAACGCATTCCATGACACACCAGCTGTGGTATTACATGGTACCAACACATTCCATGACACACCAGCTGTGGTATTACATGGTACCAACACATTCCATGACATACCAGCTGTGGTATTACATGGTACCAACACATTCCATAACACACCAGCTGTGGTATTACATGGTACCAACCCATTCCATGACACACCAGCTGTGGTATTACACGGTACCAACGCATTCCATGACACACCAGCTGTGGTATTACATGGTACCAACGCATTCCATAACACACCAGCTGTGGTATTACATAGTACCAACACATTCTATGACACACCAGCTGTGGTATTACATGATACCAACACATTCCATGACACACCAGCTGTGGTATTACATGGTACCAACCCATTCCATGACACCCCAGCTGTGGTATTACATGGTACCAACGCATTCCATGACACACCAGCTGTGGTATTACATGGTACCAACACATTCCATGGCACACCAGCTGTGGTATTACACGGTATCAACCCATTCCATGACACACCAGCTGTGGTATTACACGGTACCAACGCATTCCATAACACACCAGCTGTGGTATTACATGGTACCAACCCATTCCATGACACCCCAGCTGTGGTATTACATGGTACCAACGCATTCCATAACACACCAGCTGTGGTATTACATGGTACCAACCCATTCCATGACACACCAGCTGTGGTATTACATGATACCAACCCATTCCATGACACACCAGCTGTGGTTGTTTGTTATACAACCTGCAGTTATGTGTCACTGTCTGTCTTGTTTGTTATACAACCTGCAGTTGTGTGTCACTGTCTGTCTCGTTTGTTATACAACCTGCAGTTGTGTGTCACTGTGTGTCTCGTTTGTTATACAACCTGCAGTTGTGTGTCACTGTCTGTCTCGTTTGTTATACATCCTGCAGTTGTGTGTCACTGTCTGTCTCGTTTGTTATACAACCTGCAGTTGTGTGTCACTGTGTGTCTCGTTTTTTATACAACCTGCAGTTGTGTGTCACTGTCTGTCTCGTTTGTTATACAAGAAACAATATGACAGGTTTGTTATGTTGGCAGGCAACAATGGACAAAACGCAAGCATCAGTGGAGTGTGGATTTTGTTTGAGAAAAGATGAGGCATTACCACAACCTAAGACCCTACCTTGTACACACGTGCACTGTTTACAGTGTTTGAGTGGCTTTTATGAGGAGAATCACCTAATAGTGTGTGCAGCGTCGGGGTGTGGGTAAGTGTCCCCTATATGTATAGTTATAGTTCACAGGCTATAGTATATATACTTATATATAAGTTATACTACAGTTACTATACAATATATATATATAACACAGAGAGGTGTTTGCTGGGGCTCCACATACTCTCCCATCACATGATATGCCAGGAGAAGACAATAAATGGTGTGATATTTGTGTTAGGAAGAAAAGGTCTAAGGAGGAGGCTGTCAGCTATTGTACATTATGTTGTACAAAGTTATGTAACAGTCATGTAAATGTAAGTTATCGTATCTGTCGATTGTTGTGATTGGTTGTTTGTTCTCTCTGTATGCTGATTGGTTGATTTCTCTATTTCACATCCCTAACTATGGCAGCTGAAGACATTAGAGACTTTCACTTTCAAAAGCGTATGAAAGACTTTGAAATAATTTAAACATTTTGCAAAGCGTGTTTTACATGACAATAATTTGGTAAATATAGAAATCGGCCTAAAAAATTTATTTGATAACTGGCTCAGTGATTATAATAAATAAATAGTCGGCCTTGGTAGTTGTGGGATTTTATGCAAAACAAACTGAATTTCCTGTCCAACAATCGTAAATTTCTACAAGACGTATCATTATTTTGCAAAGCATATGCGAGGTTAAGAAATGATTCAGACAATTTTAAAAATTACAAATCGTATAAACTCTTCAAAAATATTATGAACCAGGGCTGTGGATTTATAGTCTACTGTGCGCTCAGACGTGAACTATTTTCTAATAGTCTACACTGTTTCAAAATAATCTGAACTATTTTGAAAAAAATTTTTGATCGAATTACAAAGCGCATGACTTTTGAACGAAAAACGATTGCTCTTGTCTTTATAGCCTCTATGCTTGCCATCTAACGTAGATCAATAGAGCAAATTATTTAGCTATGTAACCATTTGTTGAGTCTCTAAAGTTTATACTTTGAATAAAATATAATTAGGATTTGTATACTATTTATAGTAATATGCAATTTATTATAATGGCGTAAATAAATAATAAATACGATTTATTTCATTTATTTCAATGAAATTCAACTGTCAATCATTTAGTACAAAATATATCAGTCGTAAGTAGACTGAAGATATGTCATCGATAGAGCGGACCAGCAAAGTCGCTTGGACTTTCAAAGTGTGTGAACGACTTTGCAAAACGTCTAAAAGCTTTACAGAAGTTCGGACAGTTTCAAAAGCAATCAGACAGTTTGGAAAGCATTCACACCTTCTAAAACCCAAAACACAAAACGTTCTGAGCCACCGAGCCTAGCGATTGATTTATATGTTAATTGTCCAGTAATTATTCTGTGAGGTTTGCTTTCTGTGTCGTCGGCTTTTGTCAGCTGGACTTCTTTCTCATATTGTAGCATGAGATCTACCTTTGGTATTTTAGTCACATGATGATACAATGGATCAACATATCAAGATAAATATGGATGAGTTTAGAGCTCAGGCTAAGAAACGCCAGACAAGGAACTGCACTACGCACACTAACGAACCCTACAGCCTGGCTTGTAAACTTTGTTTGACTCTCTGGTGCATGAAATGTCTGCCTGATATGGATAAATGTGACAATGGTAAGTAATATATATGTGTAATGGGGTCCTGGTAGGAGTTGTCTTCCTTTACCGATGCTGCCAGAAATAGTCTAGTTGATCGTATAACTTATCATTAGAAATCACAACACGTTTAACTATTATCTTGATTTGTGATAAGACAAAAATGATGTTGTGGAGAAAGCTCAAGTGATCAATGCAGCCTTTGAATTGTTTTTCATGAAATAAATTTTGATTTTCTTCACTTGAAAAGCCTCAATTGAGTTTGCTCATAAATACTCTGTGGTAGAGCGTTATGGTGCATGTACACCAGCTGATTGTATTCTGACAGAAGATGGGTTTCTGAAATAGGTCTATGCTATAGTTATAGGTCTATGAGTCTATGCTATGGGTATAGGTCTATGGGTCTATGCTATGGTTATAAGTCTATGGGTCTATGCTATGGTTATAGGTCTATGTGTCTATGCTATGGTTATAGGTCTATAGGTCTATGCTATGGTTATAGATCTATGTTATGGTTATAGGTCTATGGGTCTATGCTATGGTTATAGGTCTATGCTATGGTTATAGGTCTATGGGTCTATGTTATGGTTACAGGTCTATAGGTCTATGCTATGGTTATAGGTCTATGGGTCTATGCTATGGGTATAGGTCTATGGGTCTATGCTATGGTTATAAGTCTATGGGTCTATGCTATGGTTATAGGTCTATGTGTCTATGCTATGGTTATAGGTCTATAGGTCTATGCTATGGTTATAGGTCTATGTTATGGTTATAGGTCTATGGGTCTATGCTATGGTTATAGGTCTATGGGTCTATGTTATTGTTATAGGTCTATAGGTCTATGGTATGGTTATAGGTCTATGGGTCTATGCTATGGTTATAGGTCTATGGGTCTATGCTATGGTTATAGGTCTATGGGTCTATGCTATGGTTATAGGTCTATGGGTCTATGCTATGGTTATAGGTCTATGGTTCTATGCTATGGTTATATGTCTATGGATCTATGCTATGGTTATAGGTCTATGGGTCTATGCTGTGGTTATAGGTCTATGGGTCTATGCTATGGTTATAGGTCTATGGTCTATGCTATGGTTATAGGTCTATGGGTCTATGCTATGGTTATAGGTCTATGTGTCTATGCTATGGTTATAGGTCTAATGGGTCTATGCTATGGTTATAGGTCTATGAGTCTATGCTATGGTTATAGGTCTACGGGTCTATGCTATGGTTATAGGTCTATGCTATGCTTATAGGTCTATGGGTCTATGCTATGGTTATAGGTCTATGGGTGTATGCTATGGTTATAGGTCTATGGGTCTATGCTATGGTTATAGGTCTATATGTCTATGCTATGGTTATAGCTCTATAGGTCTATGCTATGGTTATAGGTCTATGGATCTATGCTATTGTTATAGGTCTATGCTATGGTTATGGGTCTATGCTATGGTTATAGGTCTATGCTATGGTTATGGGTCTATGCCATTGCTATTGACTTGGAAACAGTAAAACATGGCTCGTCATTTGTTCAACTCGTATTTCATGCACTAATTGATTTGAAATTGATCTTATCGGCTCAAGTTGAAATTGTGTGCCGGCCCATTCCATTGTTCTTTTTTAACAAAGAGAGACATTGTGTTTTGCCCGATTATTGTCAAACAATTGATTGATCACTAATCAGTGATCTTTTCAGCCCCAATTGCGTTGGTGTACATGCATCATTAGTTTCTCATTTCGAGCTTGAATGAGTTTGCCAACACAACTTAATGAGGATGCGCCCTGGTAGTGAATTACTGCGGTGTAGCCTATTTTCACCGTTCATAGAAGTATAGCTATTGCCGCACAAAACGTAGGTCTCTATCTATACCTCTATATCACAGTCTCTATCTATAGCTCTATGTCACAGTCTCAATCTATACCTCTATGTCACAGTCTCTATTTATACCTCTATGTCACAGTCTCTATCTATACCTCTATGTCACAGTCTCTATCTATACCTCTATGTCACAGTCTCTATCTATACCTCTATATCACAGTCTCTATCTATACCTCTATGTCACAGTCTCTATCTATACATCTATGTCACAGTCTCTATACCTCTATGTCACAGTCTCTATCTATACCTCTATGTCACAGTCTCTATCTATACCTCTATATCACAGTCTCTATCTATACCTCTATGTCACAGTCTCTATCTATACCTCTATGTCACAGTCTCTATCTATACCTCTATGTCACAGTCTCTATCTATACCTCTATGTCACAGTCTCTTTCTATACCTCTATGTCACAGTCTCTATCTATACCTCTATGTCACAGTCTCTATCTATACATCTATGTCACAGTCTCTATATAGTAGGCTAGTACAAAAGAATTAAATGCAGCCAGTACTATACATCCCAGACCTACCCGCTACTTGTGACTCTTTTGTTGGCTGTTTTATGAATATAAAATAATATCCAATTATGACATCACCGAGTGCACCAAACATGTGGTTTGTCACTAATAAATGTCAACTGTTTACTTTTGTTTTTATTATAATAATAATAATTATACAAAAACATCTTTTGAGTAAAATTTGAAACTTGTAGTTATCACACTTAATACCAAACTTGTTACTCGGGATTTCCCAGGTTTTGCATCATCGTTTTTCTAATTTCAAAGTTAGTTTGTTCCACAACCAACTTTATATGATATGTATAACAGGCACCTCTCACAACCTGCTGTCACTAGATGACTGTGTTGCTGCCTTACTCAAAGAAGGAATCAGTGCTGTGATGTTGGCCAAAGAGGACCAGTATGAGAGACTATTCAAAAATACATCAGAAATGAGAGCTGAATATGATAACAAAACATCACAGATGGTAGAATTGATACATCAAACTAGGGATGCGCAGGTTTGACTTTAGACTATCTAATCATACTTTGATTAAATGATACTGTAGGAGGCAGCGCTGACTCAATGACACATTTCTGTTGTAGATAAATGCACTCAAGAGTAAATACAAGAAACTAGAGGTAGAGCTGAGAGAGAAAAGACAAAAAGGGAGAGTATATATGGCTGAGTTTATGGAAGACATTGTACTTAAGAAATGGACTCAAATAAGAAATCAGAGACAACTGATAGAGACTAGAGTAAAACATCGTCATCAGGTAGATGTTTGTATGAATAGTTTGTATGTTTCACATGTCTAGTGGTAGAGTGGCTTCTAGAATGTGCGCTAGTCAATAACTAGGGCTTTACCAGTGCTTTAGCCTTAGAGCATCACTGTGGACATTGATATCTGTTTATTTGTGACTTTAAAGTAACAAATATTCATAGACTGAGTACCCAAGTGAGTACAATGCCATTAGGTAATAAGTAGATGGGTGGGGCTTTGTATAGACAGTTGAATCAGTTATATCATTTATAAAGCCTTAGTGTTATTGTCTTATGTTGTGGGGTAGGCACCCCTCCCCATCCAGCTGTACCAAGTATTACAGTATACAGCTATCAGCTACTTACACGTTTATCTACATTTTATTTACAGGCAGATTTTGTGAAGGGATACAGAGAGCTAAAACAACAAATACAAGACTTTGTTGTAGAACAACTACCTGAGCTAAAACTTACTGATCAGCAGGAACTGAGGCTAAAGGGTGAGTGACTAGACTTGTTGTACCTCAGACTAGGTTACCTCAGTAATATTTACATCGGTGTAGTTGGAATAGCTGTGGTAGATATATCTGGCAGTGAGCCAACACAGTTTAATTATCTTGTATGAAACCATTGAGTATAACCTCACATACAAACATTATATTGTTGTATTGTTTTTTATTTAACTCTACAAATGTATTATATCTACTGAACCCTATATAATATGTATGTGTGATACAGTTAACTGATTAATCTATAGTGTCCGAGGTTAAGATTAATCTATAGTGTCTGAGGTTAAGATTAATCTATAGTGTCTGAGGTTAAGATTAATCTATAGTGTCTGAGGTTGAGATTAATCTTTAGTGTCTGGGGTTAAGATTAATCTATATCATCAGCTCTAGTGTCACTCTCAAATCTAACCAGAGTCATAATATTGTAGGTGAGTGCAGGGAGATGGAATTAGAAGTTGTCTGCTCAGATGACCTGGTTGTAGCCGGTGAGAAAGGAGACACAACTCCACAATATCTCCCACAATCACTCACACAACTCCAGTCTGTACAATTACCTACTTACCCTCTCTCAGTGTGTCACTACAACGGTAGTACTTATGTCGGGTTGGTTAACAAAACAGTTACTAAAGTAGACAGTAACTACAAAGTGTACAATTCTTTCATCTCCACCTCTGATTGGGTAGACTCCATCTCCGTGTACAAAGATAAAATCTATACATTATCTCATCCCCGTAAAGTAGGTGTGTATGACATGTCTGGTGGACACATCACCAGCTGGAATCACTCTGGTGGCTATCCGTATCCTATTTTCCACAGTTTTTTTGCGATGGTTGTCGTAGCTGACCAGGTGGTCATACCAGACATAACAAACCATAAAATAATTGTGTATTCTCTCGACGGTAAAATTCTACGTCACATTCCCTCTCCTCTACCAAGTGCTACAATTGTTCGTATGTGTGCAGCTGGAGAAGCTTCTGTCGTCTTATCAGATATATCCAGAATATATCTGGTGAACATTACAACTGGAGAGGTGGTGTGGACTTGCTCTGATGTGAACCTACCACTTGGTCTGGTACAATATGGAGATTACATATTAGTAACTGCAGGCTACAATACAACAATATACATACTAGACATCACAACAGGTATGTTATTGTATACTATATATATATTGTATACTGCATTGGTTTGTTGTGTTATATATACTTATAGGTAGGTATATAGATGTGGTATGTAGTAGGGAATATACTGTAGATATTACTGATATATTATTGTAGGTAACATTATATCAGAGATGAGAGACAGCTATACAGCTAGTAATGTGTGTGATCTAAATGTGTACGGTACCACCCTAGTTGTACCTCACTGGAGCTCTCAACGGCTTTTACTCTACCAGCTAAATGAGTGAACCAACCATTTCTGTAACCATCACATTGATGTATACTATATATGCATTGATTTTGCTAGTTGATGATGTCTATAATATCCATGTCTGTGAGGTTTAGTCTATTGTATGTACTTGAGAGATCAATGTTAGTACCCACTATATATATAACTCTATGGATAGCTCATGGTCCTGTATACAACAGTATGCTCCACTAGATTGATGTAGATGTCTATGAGACATAGTTGGATCTATCTATTATATATAACTCTATGTACTACATATATAACTCTATGTACTACATACATAACTCTATGTATTATATATATAACTCTATGTATTATATATATAACTCTATGTACTACATATATAACTCTATGTATTATATATATAACTCTATGTATTATATATATAACTCTATGTATTATATATAACTCTATGTACTATATATATAACTCTATGTACTATATATATAACTCTATATATTTTATATATAACTCTATGTATTATATATATATACAATTCTGGTGCTGCCAATCTGAGTGAGCTTTGCTAAAAATTAACGTGACTCCACCAACACTGACAAGTAACTGACTGTATGACATCACCATATAAAAACATGCATATACAGTAATTGTTTCAAGGTACATTAACCTTTGACCTTTGAATCAGTCACAATAAAAGTAATGATTTACATAAAATTGAGCCAGCCAATATTGGAGTTATCTCCCAAGTGTAGCCAGTGAGTGGACTTCTCACTGCAATGGTTCCGGTACATATAGCCTTCGTATTAGGAATTTTCCTTAGAAGTAGGTGAAAACCTGCCAAGAACTTGTGCAACTTCGTATTCTGCTATCCATTCTTCAGCGATTCCAGTCAAACTCGCTGCTACAAACTATAGCCTGCATATTATATGGCTGCCGATAGATCGGTGTGATGCAACTGGTAAAATACTATTGGAATCGGTTGTATGACATTTGTGTGTTGTGATTGGTTGATCAATCAAAGAATCAGCTTGTGAACTTTCGATCTCGATCCAAACCCGGCTATAATCTCAAATAAAATGCTAGCAATTACTTTGCGATTTCACAGGAAATGAAAGCTGCAAAATCATGCAATCGCTGTACTAGGTTAATTTTTTGTTGTGTTGGTTCAGCAGAGTCTAGACATCATTGTAGTAGTCATTTGTACTGAAGGCTATGTTGACAAGACATCATTGCAGTAGTCCTTTGTACTGATGGCTATGTTGACTAGACATCACTGTAGTAGTCCTTTGTACTGATGGTTATGTTGACTAGACATCACTGTAGTAGTCCTTTGTACTGAAGGCTATGCTGTCTAGACATCATTGTAGTAGTCCTTTGTACTGATGGCTATGTTGTCTAGACATCATTGTAGTAGTCCTTTGTACTGAAGGTTATGTTGTCTAGACATCACTGTAGTAGTCCTTTGTACTGAAGGCTATGTTGACTAGACATCACTGTAGTAGTCCTTTGTACTGAAGGCTATGTTGTCTAGACATCATTGTAGTAGTCCTTTGTACTGAAGGCTATGTTGACTAGACATCATTGAAGTAGTCCTTTGTACTGAAGGCTATGTTGTCTAGACATCATTGTAGTAGTCCATTGTACTGATGGCTATGTTGACTAGACATCATTGTAGTAGGCCTTTGTACTGATGGCTATGTTGTCTAGACATCACTGAAGTAGTCCTTTGTACTGATGGCTATGTTGTCTAGACATCATTGTAGTAGTCCTTTGTACTGATGGCTATGTTGTCTAGACATCATTGTAGTAGTCCTTTGTACTGAAGGCTATGTTGTCTAGACATCACTGAAGTAGTCCTTTGTACTGATGGCTATGTTGTCTAGACATCATTGTAGTAGTCCATGGTACTGATGGCTATGTTGACTAGACATCATTGAAGTAGTCCATTGTACTGAAGGCTATGTTGACTAGACATCATTGTAGTAGTCCATTGTACTGAGGGCTGTGTTGTCTAGACATCATTGTAGTAGTCCTTTGTACTGATGGCTATGTTGACTAGACATCACTGAAGTAGTCCTTTGTACTGATGGCTATGTTGTCTAGACATCATTGTAGTAGTCCTTTGTACTGATGGCTATGTTGTCTAGACATCATTGTAGTAGCCTTTGTACCGATGGCTGTGTTGACTAGACATCATTGTAGTAGTCCTTTGTACTGAAGGCTATGTTGACTAGACATCATTGAAGTAGTCTTTTGTACTGATGGCTATGTTGACTAGACATCAATGTAGTAGTCTTTTGTACTGATGGCTATGTTGACTAGACATCAATGTAGTAGTCCTTTGTACTGAAGGCTATGTTGACTAGACATCACTGTAGTAGTCCTTTGTACTGAGTGCTATGTTGACTAGACATCACTGTAGTAGTCCTTTGTACTGAAGGCTATGTTGTCTAGACATCATTGTAGTAGTCCTTTGTACTGAAGGCTATGTTGACTAGACATCACTGTAGTAGTCCTTTGTACTGAACGCTATGTTGTCTAGACATCATTGAAGTAGTCCTTTGTACTGAAGGCTGTGTTGTCTAGACATCATTGTAGTAGTCCTTTGTACTGATGGCTATGTTGACAAGACATCATTGTAGTAGTCCATTGTACTGATGGCTATGTTGTCTAGACATCATTGTAGTAGTCCATTGTACTGATGGCTATGTTGACTAGACATCATTGTAGTAGTCCTTTGTACTGAAGGCTATGTTGTCTAGACATCATTGTAGTAGTCCTTTGTACTGATGGCTATGTTGTCTAGACATCACTGAAGTAGTCCTTTGTACTGATGGCTATGTTGTCTAGACATCATTGTAGTAGTCCTTTGTACTGATGGCTATGTTGTCTAGACATCATTGTAGTAGTCCTTTGTACTGAAGGCTATGTTGTCTAGACATCACTGAAGTGGTCCTTTGTACTGATGGCTATGCTGTCTAGACATCATTGTAGTAGTCCATGGTACTGATGGCTATGTTGACTAGACATCATTGAAGTAGTCCATTGTACTGAAGGCGATGTTGACTAGACATCATTGTAGTAGTCCATTGTACTGAGGGCTGTGTTGTCTAGACATCATTGTAGTAGTCCTTTTACTGATGGCTATGTTGACTAGACATCACTGAAGTAGTCCTTTGTACTGATGGCTATGTTGTCTAGGCATCATTGTAGTAGTCCTTTGTACTGATGGCTATGTTGTCTAGACATCATTGTAGTAGCCTTTGTACTGATGGCTGTGTTGACTAGACATCATTGTAGTAGTACTTTGTACTGAAGGCTATGTTGACTAGACGTCATTGAAGTAGTCCTTTGTACTGATGGCTATGTTGTCTAGACATCATTGTAGTAGTCCTTTGTACTGATGGCTATGTTGTCTAGACATTGTAGTAGTCCTTTGTACTGATGGCTGTGTTGACTAGACATCATTGTAGTAGTCCTTTGTACTGAAGGCTATGTTGACTAGACATCATTGAAGTAGTCCTTTGTACTGAAGGCTATGTTGTCTAGACATCATTGTAGTAGTCCATTGTACTGAAGGCTATGTTATCTAGACATCATTGAAGTAGTCCATTGTACTGAAGGCTATGTTGTCTAGACATCATTGTAGTAGTCCTTTGTACTGATGGCTATGTTGTCTAGACATCATTGTAGTAGTCCATTGTACTGAAGGCTATGTTGTCTAGACCTCATTGTAGTAGTCCTTTGTACTGATGGCTATGTTGTCTAGACATCATTGTAGTAGTCCTTTGTACTGATGGCTATGTTGTCTGGACATCACTGAAGTAGTCCATGGAACTGAGGCTATGAATGATATAACAGCTCTACTGTCATACCCAGCTAGTCTTATATTAGCCACATAACACTTGGAACTGTTCAAATTCCACCATTACCTGACTTACTGCTGGCTGGTTAATGAGGAGTATGTCATTTCTGAACACCTGTTCTAGCTGCCATTTGCCTGTGTCAGCCATTTCATTTTATATAGTATTTGCCACAAAACAAACCTACTTGGGCCACAGTCTATTGTGTGAGATATGGCAGTGATAATAGATGTATTATTTCAGCAACGATCCCTCTCTACACATAGAGCCATGTGAGCTGCAGTGATTCCACTTTATCTAGTATAAAATGTCACACCTTGATACTGCAGGTTATCTCATTGTTGCTTAAAGTGGTTGTGAGATACCAGTAATTGGCTTGTCTTGAGCAGCTACTTCAAATTTCAGGCCTGGATATGTGTAACTTGTTGTAGCGGAGTTGTGTTCTCGCTTTGATCTATCATATAAAAGCAACGTCTGTTGACCTAGACAACAATATTTTACAAAAAAAGTGCGAGCCATAAAACACATTAAAGGCAAGCACTCAAAAATTGGCTTGTTTTGGTAGTTGTGGAACGATCTGCAAAGACTCACTCTGCGAACACTACGCTGAATAAAAATAATTACGTTTGCACTAATGTTTATATTTTTTATGGTGCTTTGAAGAAAAATTCAAATTGGAGTTATCCTCTTTTTAAAACTTATGTACTCATGCGAGGAGGAGGATACCAGCGATATCAGCACAGGCCTTCAATAATCAAGGTTTTAAGAAAGAGTTGTCCCATAATTTGTCATGTGGAGAAAACTCTACACATTACTTACATTTTCGGTTACCACTACCATCACACCACACCCTCCCTGATTTTATCATTTGGGTAATTGTTTGTTTTGTTTGTTCTGTGCCTCGTGGGCAACCCTAAAAATGGGTCTCATAAGCAGAGCTTGTGTGAGCAGCACTCTATACCCATACCTGCCGTTACACTGGCTACTCTTCCAAAAAAGCAGAGGGGAACTTTACTGGCATGACTTCAGAGTGCAATTAAACTAGGGACCACGATATTTTTATGCCCATATCCAACCAGGCAGAGCATGTAGGAAGCCAAATATCTCGCTCACAGATAACCGTGCTTGGAATCAAACCCCAGATCCTGGACTGAAGTGCAAGCACTTTAACTGCTAGACCACACGTGATTTTAATGAGAATCAGCAATCAAGGATTATTTATTTCAATTCAAACCTATTTATTTCTCACAAAATTATTTTAACGTAATTTTCTATTGCGACTTGATTTTACCAATGTTTAACTTCCACCAATCAACCTTTAACATTCATTTCATCCTTTGAAGTTACTGCTGGACTGTTGCTCAATTCAATTTGTATTACAGATCAGGTTTTACTTAGTAATAGGGCATGTTAAGGTGTATCCCACAATGCATCATTGAGTTTGACTGGGTAATCCTGGGAATTCCAGTCAAAAGTTGCATTATGGGAAGGTTGTTAACAAATCCTATTGGCTACACTACACGTTGAGGTCATCGTACTCAAGTCTAGGCTAGTCAACGATCTGGTCAAAACTGTTGACAAGCGATTCAACTGTCACCCACCAGCTCGTCGACATTCCAAAACTTGACAATCAGTTGAGATTCTGTTGTAATGAATGAGCACCACTTAGCTAGGATTTGATGTGGTTATACACAGCCAGAGTGGTTGGTTTGGTATATTCAGCACTTTACAATACACTGAGACTTAAAAAGTGGACTCAGTGAAATGGTTATCAGACATAGACTGAGAACTATAAAGTGATCAGTTCAGGGGAGCAACCTGGTGCTGACTATCAAATTAGTCAAGTCAGCAGCTGATATAGCTGATGCGTTGACAAACTTACGCCAAAGTTGGGGAATCAACTTGTGTGGGAGTTATCCCTCCTACATATGATGACATCACTGTGATACAAAAAGTTTTGAGTGAGCTTTATTTAGTTGTTTGGAATACTGCATACATTGCAGAAAGAATACTTTGTAGTTGTACAGAGAAGAAAGTTGTCGAAGTGGTAGTGAAAGCTTACCAGATGTGCAGAAATGTTGACCCAGGGGCTTCAAAATGGGATCACAGTACTTGAGATGTTCCAGAGAAGTGACAATGACTAATGCCTCATGTACATCTACCGATTGCCTCTCAATTGGTTTTACTTATTGCGTGATTTTGCAGCCACTGTTTCGAAATAAATTGCCAAACACTCGGTAGCGTCCTATTTGAGGCAATCGGCAGGTTTTGATCTACATCACAAAATCGATAGAGAATTTGTAATATGACAACTCTTGCGGTTTTAGTTTTTTCAACAAAAGTATTTCTCAAGCCCTAGTATTTATACAAAAAGAGTCGCTCTTAAGTGTCCCGTTTCTGTTGTTTGAAAGGATTTTATGGCTATTTATGACATAAAGTATAGCGAGTTTAATCGGTAGGCATTGTACAAAAATGGCAAGTGGAGAAATATAATAGGGCAAACACCTTGACGCCATCTCCAATCGGTAAGGATAAATCGGTAGCTATTCGGTTGATGTACATGCAAAGGTATGGCTACACTGCACTGATATTTTGATACCGATGTATGTTTACCTTGCACCTAAAGCAACCATGTTAAACATCTGTAACTGTCAAAGAACAAGGACTGTGTACCAAAGAAACGCATGAACCAAAGAAATCTTAAAACAATAAAATGGAGATCAAATATTCAGTTTGTGCGTACAGAACAAGAGGTATTGGAATTGTTGTGAGAAACCATCCTACAATAAAAAGACTGATTGTTTGATCCAATGAAGAAATAAAACAGTAGAACTTTAGTACGATGACTCTCCAATCTGTGTGGACTTGTATGTATTATTGGACTCGTTGTGAGGATTGAGTAACTAGTTGTTATAGCAACCGCTGCAAACAACTTACAGTAAACTCTACTGAAAGAAAACAAACAACTAACAGTAAACACTACTGAAAGAAAACAAACAACTATAAAAGATTGTTGCAGTCGACACATACTGGAAGAAAATACTATGACTCATAAACTAAAAGACAATTATTCATTGACACTCAAACCATATGTATCGGCAGGGTGGGTTTTTTTTGTGATTTATCTACCCCTACATTAATGAGAAAACAACTACAAGCACAAAAATTTACTTTGAGACCAAATGGCAAATTTAGACACATAGTGGATGAATAAACTGTTTGAATGGCAGTTTCTGACTATCTCAGTGAAAGAGGCATACATGCTTATAACACACAGATGCACTCACTCATGTTTTTCACTTTACGTTGTATAAATGTGGAGATATTTCACTCCCGAGGTTACCAGTAGTGAATGTTAGACTGGGCTCCTTTAACGCCCAGGAGCCCATTCACAAATCTGTGGTCTTTTGGAAAGTTCTCTCAAGGAGCTCTTTAAAAATATCCATAAAGACTTTTGAGGACAGACTGTGATGTTGCAAGATGCTATCAATTCATGTGTACAACATTGCAATTGTTTGAAGCTTCATAACCTTATATAAAACCTGAGGTGAACTCTCTCTCTCTCTTGAGACCTTCCCTGCAAGTAATACAAGGGATAGAGAAGATACTTTGTCATGTTGTGGGTGAAGAATGAAACAAGTACAGATGTATCTCATCACAAGGTCCACTGACTAAGTTTATTCTGGTACTGAGTCTAGGTTTTGTAAATGGCAGATATCTAGCTTTCCTGGAATCCAACTTCATCAAAAGGTCTAATAATAAAAAATCAAACACGAGTACTATTCATTCAGGCAGCCATCAAAGGCTTCAAAAGTAGAATGTAACATTTTATCAGAAAATGCTTTACATGCAAACTTATTGAACTTGTCATGTTGCTATTTTTGTCTCTTCATACAGAAGGCATCATGAAAACCCAGCATTTGGTGATGCAATAACATTAGCTTTATGTGTATGTTAGCTGTTTTACATAGAGTTGCTAATGTAACTGCACACGATTGTTTACGGTCTGAATAGTATACTGTACTGTATTCAAAATTTTTAAAATTTTTCGGAAAAGTTCAGACAGTTTTAAACATTTTAGATTATTCCAAAGTTGTTTCTGTTTTCATCACCGTCTAAATAATTTCGAAAACGTATGCATGATAAAAACAAAGCTGCAGACCTTCATGTTTGTTAGACAGGAAACACAATTTTATTGCTTGAAACTTTGTAACAAACAAGACTGATACAAACTCAGTGATATCAGTAAGGTCGTGTTCAGCTACATTTCATTAGAGATTGTATTGCATCTCCAGCGTCATTGTAAAGTAGAAAGCTCTCTATGCAAAGTGCTTCCACTATTTCAGAGGCTTTCCATGGCCGTCGAAAGAGAAAGCATTCATGCAATGAGCCACCATTTTCCCTTTACATCCAGGTCTGAAGCAGCCATCCCCACCAGTAGTAATATATGAGCAAATCTCCCTACCAAGTGTTTTTTTGTGGATCTAACCTTGGGGTTGAGGCAATGGGTTATGGCGTTGAATGAATTCGCCGAGTTTATATTGTATTTTACTTGAGGGGTATTTGAGTGGCATTTGAGTGGCATTTAAGTGGCATTTGAGTTTTGATTATTTTTTTACTTATTTTGAACTTATATGACATATAGATTTTTAATGTATGGCATTTGATTTTTTTGATAGTTTTTAATATTGTATATAAATGAAAACGTATTAAGATTGTATGGTTATTGGAAGTTAAGATGTCGACAGAGGATGATGTTGAGATGAGACCGATGAATGAAGTTGATACTATTGATGGTACTGAACGTGATATGATAGATGTTTTACCGAGTATGAAGCGTAAAGCATTGATAATTATGATAATTTTGGTATTTGTCGTAGGGCTTTCCACTTTTGGAGGTGTTACTGAGTTTAGTATGTATGAAGAAGCTATGGAAAAAATACAAAAAGCGAGAAACTCTCCTGTTGGAATCATAAATGAAACTACTGTTGATTGAAGAACATCTTTTTATGATGAATGGGAAACCTGAAGATTATGACCCGAGGATGCGATCTCCTTTTACAGCAATGATTGCAGGACCAACTGGATCGGGAAAGACGCAAGCGATTTTTCGAATGATTGAAGCTAGTCAGACTATAGCACACCCTCCACCAACAGAGATTCACTACTGTTATGGAGCCTACCAAAAAGCCTTTGATGATGTATCAGGAGTGATTTTTCATGAAGGCATGATAGATATAACAGTGAGTTTTCCCAGAGATGGTAAAAATCGATGGTTGATAATTGATGATCTTATGGATGAAGTTTCTGGTAAAGCCGATGCTAATGCTTTGTATACAAAACATAGTCATCATTTGAACATAAGTGTGTTTTTTATTGTTCAGAATCTGTTTTTAAAAGGAAATCGTACAATTTCCTTGAATAGTCATTATTTTTTTCTTTTTAAAAACCCTAGAGATGCTTCTTCTATTTCCTATTTGGCTCGACAATGTTTTCCATCAAAAGTAAAATATGTACAAGAGGCTTTTGAAGATGCGACAAAGAAACCATACTCTTATTTACGAATAGATACGACTCAACAAACGAATGATCAACATAGACTATTGGGAAATTTTACATCAGTTCTCCCTATGATATTATATGTACCCAAGTAAAAGGATATAAATACAATTACTATTCGCTTCACCTCAATCATATTTTGTTATTCAACGACGCAACACGAAAGCGTTATAATGTCTAAAGCTTTGGAGAAAAAATTAACAAGAAATGCAGCTGTGTTGTTATCGCTCAACAACGCAACCTTTGCTATTCAAAAGTCTGTTATAGCCAAAGCCAAAAAGGAGTTTATTATGACTCTAATGGAATGCGCTAAAGCTATTATAAATGGAACGATACCATTGACATCATCTCAGTATAATGAGTTGCAGCGAAACGTGAAGGATATTAGCGCTTTAGTAAGAAAATCAACGTTAGATGATAAGAAAGCTGTATTGCAAAAAGGAGGATTTTTAGGCGCTCTACTAGGACCTATCATCAGCAATATAGTTCCTGGGTTACTTAAAAGTGTGCTAGGTGGAGGGAGAAGATAAAGATGAAACTCTCAACACGAATGATGCGAAATAGAATGGCGATTTTAGCTCTGGATGATCTGAGTAAGAAAGGAAAAATCGCTATAGTCGAAAAGGCCAACTCAGATTTGTTTCAATCATTGATAGAAAGTGTTAAAAATATTATATTAGGTAATGTTCCTCTTGATTCTGAGCAGTTTATTGAGTTGCAGCGTTACAAGAAGGAACTACATAAACTTAGTGGTAGAGGGACAGTTGATGATAAGCGTAAAATTTTGATTCAGAGTGGTAGAGGGAATCTTTTGGATGCTATTATAAAACCTATTGTATCTGTTTTATCATCAATAAAAAGATGAATCGTCAGCCTTTAACATTCTCCAGACGTAATTTTATACTCACTGAAGATGAATACTATAGATTAACGGAAAGAAAGGATAATAAAACAGTGGTAAAGGAAGAGAAAACCAGACCTCCATTGTATTATAATCCTATGGAAGCTATAACAGTAAGAAATATGAAGCGAAAGCGAAATGATCTACTGGAAACGGCTTATGATTCTGACTTATCCTCATACGAAAAGTTAGATGAAAATGTTGAAAACCTACGTAGGTATTTGTCTGATGTCAAAAAGATTAAAAACAACCAAAACCAGACACAAAAGGATAGTTGGAATCTCATTAAGAAAAAAAGGATAGAGTCTACTTTTCCTTTGGCCAATAGCACAGTTATTGATAATAAACTTAATGTCTTTTCACCAAATGTTGATAAAGACAATGAGTTAGAATCAGTGAAAGTGGTTGATGATGATGATGATATTGGGACGGAATTAATAAAAGGAAGGTTGTTTGATACTGAAGACACAGCCTTACTAGGAAGTACATTTATTACTGATGGAGAAGATGAGCACGATAGTGAAAGCGAAAATTTAAAAGAGTTTGAAAAAAAAGCAGCTGATTTAACAACAAAAAAGAGTGATCAAACGATCGCTGTCAGAATGTTGAATAATCTGAGTAAAATTGGTAGATTCGACTCGGAGAAGAACAGACTGAAAATTGGAGAACGTTGGTTGAATCCTAAGACTTCCAAAACTTTACTACGAGACGTTCTAACCGAAGGAGGTAAAATAGAATCGGGAAATACCAATTACAGTAGATTTAAAAGCCTGCTAACTGATGAAGGAATCACAACTGTCAGAAAATCTCCGCGTCAAACACGTAAGACTCAGAAGAAAAAGTTGGTCGTTCCCGGTACTAATTCATGGACATCGACACGCTAAAAGAGTTGTATTACAATCCTGCATTACATACATCTCTACGAGGAGCTAGACCTTTACTGAAAGCTCGTAGAAAACGAGAGGGAGAAAAAAGAATCCGTGAATGGTTGAGTGGTGAGGATGCCTACACGTTACATAAAAAAGTTGTAACCAAGTTTAAGCAACGCCCTACAATTGTGCCTGGAATAGGGGAACAGCTACAGGTAGATTTGATGGATGTTCGATCTCGAAGAGATGAAAATAATAATACAGCATTTTTACTGACTGCTATTGATTCTTTATCTAGAAAAGGTTGGGCTGTGCCGCTCATCAACAAATCAGGACCGGTAGTAGCAAGAGGATTGAGAAGAATACTAGAAGGGGAAAATTATAAAGCTTTACAATCTGATAAAGGTAAAGAGTTTGACAACGTCAATGTCAAGACTCTGCTGGCGGAAAAAAAAATCAAGCGCTTTACAACCGAAAATGAAACGATAAAGGCATCAATGGTGGAGCGTTTTAACAGAACTTTAAAAGAGAAGATATATAGATATTTGACATATAAAGATGATGATAGATACATTGATGCTTTACCAGAAATAGTTAATGCATACAACAACACAATTCATGTCGCTATAGGTATGAGACCAAATGATGTGAATTTTCAAAATCAAGAACTTGTATGGAATCGTGTGTATGAAGGAGGTGAACATAGTTTAACTCAAGAAGCAAAACTAAAGATTGGGGATTATGTGAGAATAAGTAAGGCAAGAGGAGTGTTTGAAAGAGGATACACCCCGAATTGGACGATTGAGATTTTTATAATCACTGATGTACTTATTGATGAAAAACCTGTTGTATATAGGGTGAAAGATTTAGCTGAGGAAATGATTGATGGCACCTTTTACGAAAAAGAGTTGCAAAAAGTAAAAAAACCCACGATTTTCAGAATTGAAAAGATACTGGGAAGAAGAATGAGAAGAGGTAAAAGACAGATTCTGGTTAAGTGGTTAGGTTATGGAGAAAAGTTCAATGAGTGGGTAGATGAATAGTTTATAAGGAAACAACACTTGATATAATCATCATACATTGGGAAAATGTCGATGCTGATAACTTTACCCTCAAACTCTAGTGGTGAAGAGTTTCCTGATAATAACAATTCCGAATTTACAGTGAGACTGTATAAATATTTGGTTATCAATGGCGGTAAATGGGAGGTAGCTCTGCTAGATATGACTTATTCTAATAATTGGAAAAATGTTACCGAAGGGAAAATATATCTAGAAAAGACTAATGTCTCTGGTAAAAGCGAAAAGTCCTTCATCCTAATCGGTAATGGAAGATATGATAGAATAGAGGAGTTGGAGGAGATTATACAAAAGAGAATGAATGAAATGGATTTAGACAAGAAATTCGCCATCTCCTACAACAAGATCACCAACACCGCTTTACTAGCTAACAGTGATCCTGATACTGCCATAAGCTTTTCCAAAGATATAGCATATATTTTTGGATTTGAATCAAAAGCTACATACCCTCGTGGTAGATACAATAATATCACACCTCCTGATATAAATTCCGGTTTAACATCCCTGTATGTTTATTCCAACATTGTTGATAATAGAATGGTAGGAGATACGAATGTACCTTTATTGAGAGTAGTTCCAGTTCAAGGAAAGAAGAATAGTGTTGTGTATCAAGAATTTAAAAATCCTCACTATGTTGATGCTTCATCACTAAATAGTGATATGATTCAAGTACTTATAACGAGTGACGACGGTCAACGAATACCATTCGATGGTGGAAAGGTTGTGTTGACGGTTCACTATAGAGAGAAAACATTATAATGAGTTTGGTACGATACACCCCTGAGGATTCAAAAGATTTTTTTGATGAGTACTACAAGATGCAAGCTGGAAATGGAATTGGAGTGTATAGTGGACGACGAGTGATGCCTAATATGAGAGGAAATGGACTTGGTAGTATTTTTTCAAGTTTACTCAAATCTGCAGCACCAATGCTGAAAAGAGGTGCAATTAGTTTGGGGAAAAGAGCACTGACTGTAGGTGGAAATGTAGCGCGTGATGTCATCGATGGACAAAGTTTTGCAGCGTCAGCAAAGAAGAGGGGGATGGCAGAGTTGAATGATCTGGGGGGAGATGTGTTCAATGCAATCCGTCCAGATAGTATGAAAAGAAGAAAAACAAGAGGTGGAAAGAAGAGGAGAGGTGTTGGTAAACGTGGTATATTTTAATAGCTGTAGAATCCGGTATAAAGACAGCTGAGCTTGATATCTATATTCATTAAGCGGTAACGCTTCAAGCATTCATCACTCGCAAAAGATGGCTAGCCTAAATGGAACAACAGGTAATAAGTTGGAAGGTTCTTCCTACAACATAAATCCAACATTGGATGTATTTGCTACGGAACCAACAAACATATCGGTAGAAAGATCGGAATATGTGGTCATCAGACCTGATAGGTTAGATCCTTATGGTAGTATTGAGTTAACCTTGTCAGGGAGCACTGAACATTACACAGATCTCTACAACTCATTTCTGCAAGTTGAAGCCACGGTTGTTCAAGATGATGGAGCCGATATTGATGGTAATGATGATGATGCAGCTGTGTGGATGGGGGATTCAATGCATACATTATTCAGCGAGTTGAAAATGTCGATAGAAGGAACCACCGTTGAATACGCTAACAACTACGGTTTACGCTCCTACTTTTCACAACTACTCGAAAACAGTGCAGAAAGAAAGAAATATCAAGGTAAGATGGAAGGATGGCTGTATGACGATTCAACTAGCAAAGACGCTGCTGATCACAAAACCGCTGATAAGAAAAAGAGGAGAGCTCTAATCATAGCTGGAAAGACAATAGAATTAACTGGAAAACCTCATCTCGCATTATTTCAGCAGAAAAAACTAATAATACCAGGTCCTACTATGCAGCTGGAGTTTGAGCGTGCCTCTGCCAAACTAGCTTTGTTTGCTGCAGATGAGTCACCTGCAGGAGGGGCGAAGATTAGAATTGATAAATTTGAACTTCATCTTTGTAAAGTTAAGGTGAATCCTACAATACAAAACTCCCAACTCAGTTTGGCGTTGGAAGGTCACAACTACATTTATCCTGTTGATCGAAAACGGATAAAACTATATGGAATTCGTGCTGGTGTTGCGCAGATCGACATCACTTTGGAAGAAAACAAACAAAAACCTAAACAAATTTATTTAGGTTTAGTTGATCACAACGCAATGAACGGACGTTTCGCCTTAAATCCATATAGAATGCAGCATGCTAGTGTTGATAGCATTGTATTGAGAGTTGGTGATTGCCCGATTGGAAGGAGATTTGAACCAAATTATGCTAGAGGAATTTTTGGAAGAGAATATCATCAGTTTCTACACGCTACCGGAACTTTGCTTGAAGGTGATAGTCTTGGTATTACGAAAGAACAATACCTTGATGGTACTACACTTTATGGATTTGATTTGACTGGTGATTTTCTTAAAGAAGGTTTTCACTCTATGAAAAATGTCACAACAAGTGTGGAAATTCGTTTTAGCACTAACACGACTGATGGATTATCCCTGGTAGCATACTTTGTAAAAGACGGTGTGTTGGAGATGGATAGCATTCTTCAATTAACTATCGGAGGAGACGCAGTGCTTTAAACAGAAAGTTAGAGATGAATACCATACAAATTCGTTCGATCTTATCTTCAGACGTTTTATGTCAAAGCGTAGGGATTCATGTTGGAGCTAGAGAACAGTTTTGGAAGCAAATTTGCAATTTTCCAACAGGATGTTTCGTATTCAACACCCATTATTCTCATCAACCCGGGGAGCATTGGTTGGCTGTGTACGCTAATGATTCAGAGGTAGATTTTTTTGACTCGTTTGGACGTTCTGTTTCCTTTTACCCAGATGTAAATGAAATACTAAGTATTCACGGAGGATATGGAACAATACAAAGTAATGAAACACAACTACAAAGTTTTTTGTCAACTGTATGTGGCGATTATTGTGTATACTTTTGTTTACTGAGAAGTAGAGGGTGGAGTATGGATGAAATTGTTAGAAGTTTACGAGATATAGGAGATAGTGAGATGAGAGATCACTCAATACGGAGATTCATCATACAGACATATCCTAACTTCGAGTTCATTCGAGATAATACAGTAGAAGGGATAGATGGAGTACATATACAAGGAACTAATTTACTAAGTAAATTGTTAAAATAGATTATTATACTTGATTTTTATTTGTTATGATAAATAAAATGAATGAAATACAACTTATCTCATTATTTGCACTAAACACTACAAAACCTATAAAAACTATTATTTTGTAATGTTTCAAGCAAGAAATAAATAAGTTCTTCTCATTTTCTTCCTCAGGAGCGCTCTGTAGCTATATCTAAAAGACATAGTAACTAATGACTCTATCATACATAGTTATATGAATTAATTTTACAAGAAATACTTCGGAGCTTTTTTTTTAAAATAGATATGAAAACTTACCATCATAGAAGGCGAGTCACATCCTTTGTGTTATCGATTAAGACTTTGATGTACTGTTCTGGACAATTCTCTTTTTCATTTTCATCAAAGTAGGAGAGACAGCTGTGTTGCAGCGAAGTATCAAACAGTTCTGAGGTTTGAATGAAAGCTTGAAGAGCCGAGAGTAGAATGATATCATAGGAAATCATGTTGTTCGTATTTTGTCTTAGTCCTTTGAATACGATTACACCGCTTTTTTCAGCCACCACAGATGAAGCTATTTGAGCAAGGATGCTAAGATCTCCAATCAATAGCTCTCCATTCACCATGCATCTGTAATTAGCCACTATAATATCAGCAGTCTTGTTCCAACGAGTATCACATTTTCTTAGCATTCCAGGATTCTCATAAGCTATAACACTTCCTGGCGGAAAATCGTGTAGGTGAGCGACAGTGAAATAAGCCTGTATTTGTCTCAAACTCTTGTTGTACAATGAGTTGAATGGATCGTTGATCTTTCGATTACACCCTTGAGATTCAGCAGTACGAAAAATCGCATCTCCTGTCTTTCCTTTCCCCATATAAATTAAAACAATTGGACGTGTTTGCTTAGCTTTATTAACAAGCAGTCCTATTTCGGTTGAAACATCACTCTTCACCCGAGTTCTCTTTTTATCCTTTCGGTAGTTGTAAATGATGACACACTTTGATTCATCACGGAATTCAACAGACAACACCTCCATAACCGTTGGTACTGGTAGTTCGCAGATTTCCACGGGCTCTTCAAGTTTTTCTAGACTATCTGGAGAGAGAGAGTTTATTAACCCGGCGCTCTTGTAGGTGAGAGTGGTTAGTTCATTACTTCCAGCATCTTGAAAGGGTATTCTGACGTGACGAAAAAGCGTTTCGTCTCCAACAGCCGACAAAGCTGGTTTTTTGCACTTCAAGCCAGTTTCAATATCATCTTTTGTCAAATCAATGAAAGATCGTTTTCTCATCGATGTTCTTTTTGAAGACAGCTTGTTAGTAGGAGATGTGAATGAAGTAAAATCTTGTTGGGATTCTGGTTCATCAACCACCAATTGACTTTCTGCCATATCAAAGATAGGAGAAGGTGATGGGGAAAGGGTTTGCTGAGATCCTGCTTCTTCATTCATCGGTTGACTTCTTTCGTCTTGAGTATTCATTCTAAAAAAACAAAACATTTTGTTTAATTTTTCGTAATTAATTTTAAAAGATCATAAAGAACATAAACCTTCAGCTAGTAGTGTTAGCTAACAAAAAATAAATATTTTTACTCTTACCTTTATAAAGAAGATGAGCTCCTAGTTGTTGCAATGGAAGGTTTAGTAGATGTTGCTTCTCCGCTAGCCGTCGTAGAACTGGATGCTTTCTGTGTGAAAACAGTGGCTCTTAAATAGGTAAAGTTGCAGTGATTAAATCCTATGAATCAACCTTTTTTCACGCGAATACATCCCAATGCTCTCGCGGGAATAAATAATTTATATTCACGCGAATGGAAACCGTTGCTTTCGCGGGAATAAAAATTTTATTTTCACGTGAATACAAACCAATGCTTTCGCGGGAATATATAATTTATTTTCACGCGAATGGAAACCGTTGCTTTCGCGGGAATAAATAATTTATTTTCACGCGAATGGAAACCGTTACTTTCGCGGGAATCAACATTTTATTTTCACGCGAATACAAACCAATGTTTTCGCGGGAATAACTAATTTATATTCACGCGAATGGAAACCGTTGCTTTCGCGGGAATAAACATTTTATTTTCACCCGAATGGAAACCACTGCTTTCGCGGGAATAAACATTTTATTTTCACACGAATACAAACCAATGTTTTCGCGGGAATAAAAAAATTTTTTTCACGCGAATACAAACCAATGCTTTCGCGGAAATATATAATTTATTTTCACGCTAATGGAAACCGTTGCTTTCGCGGGAATAAACATTTTATTTTCACACGAATACAAACCAATGTTTTCGCGGGAATAAAAAAAATTTTTCACGCGAATACAAACCAATGCTTTCGCGGGAATATATAATTTATTTTCACGCGAATGGAAACCGTTGCTTTCGCGGGAATAAAAATTTTATTTTCACGCGAATACAAACCAATGTTTTCGCGGGAATAACTAATTTATTTTCACGCGAATGGAAACCGTTGCTTTCGCGGGAATAAACATTTTATTTTCACGCGGATGGAAACCGTTGCTTTCGCGGGAATAAACATTTTATTTTCACACGAATACAAACCAATGTTTTCGCGGGAATAAAAAAAATTTTTCACGCGAATACAAACCAATGCTTTCGCGGGAATATATAATTTATTTTCACGCGAATGGAAACCGTTGCTTTCGCGGGAATAAAAATTTTATTTTCACGCGAATACAAACCAATGCTTTCGCGGAAATATATAATTTATTTTCACGCGAATGGAAACCGTTGCTTTCGCGGGAATAAAAATTTTATTTTCACGCGAATACAAACCAATGCTTTCGCGGGAATATATAATTTAATTTCACGCGAATGGAAACCGTTGCTTTCGCGGGAATAAATTTTTTTCACGCGAATAAAACAGGAATATTTCACGCTAATAACACTATTCTGATAGAGTTTTCGCGTGAGTGTTTTTAATGGTTATAAGCTAAATGAGTAGGAGTGGCTTATACTATATAAGAACAGCTCTCTCTGCATAGAAATCATTCTCTCCAGCAATCAAACATCAACTACTACACCTGATTTCATCAACTACTACAACTGATTTTATCAACTACTACAACTGATTTCATCAACTACTACAGCTGATTTCTTGGTGATAAGGTAAGAACTAATAGAAAAATTATTTAATAGAAGTTAAAATGTAATTATTTTACAACACTGTTTAATCATCCTATACTAATACTTAACATTTTATTTTAGTTCATTATGAGTTCAAAAAGATGCACAATCAAAGACTACCTTCCAAAGATATATCATAGCTATATTAAAGAAAATGTTGAAGTACAGGAAAAGATTGGATATCGCTTGACATTACAAGCTATATTATTATGCGTGACACAGCATTTGCTAACTGTAGCTTCTTTACATGGAGAACTTTCACCGGTACAATACCGACCATATACTACACATAAATACGTTGACAATCCAGTAGAAGTATTTAAGCATATGACTAAAAACAATTTTCAAACAGTTGTAAAAATGTCAAAAACTGTCAGTATTAATGATTACTTGAAGAAAATTCAAAAAAAAGTGTGGAATAAAGAGCTCACTCAAAAGTTGATTTCAATACAATGGTCCACTGAATTATTATATCGTTTTCAATCAGATATGTGTAGATACATACAAACGGATGAAAATCTCTCATCATCCATTTTTTCATTTGAAATGATATTGGAACTATTTCAAGCTCACAATATTTAATATGTTCTCTTTATGTAACCCTACTTAATATACAATAAATGTATATATATTCACACATTGTTTCATTTTTAATCAATGTATTTATTCAATGTAGATGTATCTCCTCTCTCCTCTCTCTCCTCTTTTCCTCTCTCCTCTCTCAAGATGCCATATAAACTCAAATTATGTCTAGAATTATCAAAAACTTAAATGCCATATATTCAAAATCTATATGCCATATAAGTTCAAAATAAGTAAAAAAATAATCAAAACTCAAATGCCACTTAAATGCCATTCAAATGCCACTCAAATGCCTCTCAAGTAAAATACAATATAAACTCGGCGAATTCATCCAACGTCGTAACCCATTGTCTCAACTCCAAGATCTAATCCACAAAAAAACACTTGGTAGGGAGATCTGCTCATATATTACTACTCCCACCCACCCCACAAATGTAGCCCTAAATAACATTATCTGAAGGGTTGAGTGAGATTCCCTGCAGTGATATGTACTACAAGGATTTGAGTAGAAGATCTGTGAGTTTTGTCTCAACTCCACTATTGAGCCTTTACAACTTTTGTTACATAATTTGCACTGCATAGCAGATGTGTATAAAACCTGTGGTATAATGTTCTTGTATGACTGACTCCTCAAATCCTTGCTACATCAATGTAAGTAATAATGTCTACTTTCCTGTGGAGGTAAATGTTATGGAGTTGTCTACACAATCAGTGAGTTTTGGTTCTTCTAGGTCAGCTATAGGTAATGTATCTCCAATAACAGCTATATAAAACTATGTTAATGAGGATTATCATCATCCTAAATATAATAAGTATTATGTAATGAAACTATTATCGTCATCATTTGTTGACTATAAAGTATTATTAATTATATAATTATCATTGTTTTAGTTATTGCTAGTAACTACCACATCAGCTACTCTATTATTACCGCATACAAATGTTATAATTAACAAAGGATGATGCTCAAAGCTCATGAATTTTGCAAGGCTTTTTTCTACGTTAAATAATTGCGAAAATGCAGTAAATATATCAGCCTTGGTAATTGTGGAATTTACATACAATAAAACTGTTTCAGGGTGTGTAAATTTCACAATTACCAAGGCTGATATATTACTGCATTTTCACAATTATTAAAACTGTATTTCCTGTCAAACAACTGTGAAAACTTTCAAACTGTATAATTGTTTTGCAAAAAATCTAGATGGTTCTGCATCAATTCAAACAAAAAAAAGATTGTTTAAACGTTTTAGAAATAGTACGAGCTATTCACAAATCGTATGAACCATTTTAAATTAGTCTGAGCTGTTCTAATTTTATCTAAACTATTTAAAACTTGTTGAAAAGTTTGCAAAAGTATGGTTTTTGGACCAAAAACAGGCTTTCTCGTTTTCTTTGTAAGCTCTGTAAAATGTCTCAATAGGCGTAATGATCAATAGTTGTGAAAGAAATCATTTAATCATAAACACGATTGTTGGATATAATGTCAAAAACTACCTTTTTAAGAATATGAAGAGTTTTGGTTAATTAATTGTAGTAGCAACAGATAAAATAACAAAAACTATATTTTCATTTGTTTGGTATAAACTTTGTTATTAGTGCTCGGTAAAATAATATTGCTATTTGTAAGCAAACCAATAATGTAAGCTGGATTCAATTTTCAAATCGTACTCTTCACTTCACAAAGCACTTTCAGGAGCTTTCAGATGTTTTACAAAACAAAACACAAATTACTCTGAACCAGCATAGTTTGGCTGCAACATATCTATTCTTTATTTCTAGGCCAAGTTGAAGTTTGATATATGGCTGTTGCCTGGAGTACTTATGACATCCAAGTAAGAAGGCAGCAAGATGAATAGCCCTGTCATTGACTACAGACATAGAAGTCAGCGTTGCCAATTACATCATCGTATCATCACCCTCATTTGTGTGCATATATTGTTGGGTGATCTATCTTAGTCTACAGTTACATAGAGCTTTTTTGGCAATACTCACTGCATTTATTGTAAATCTGTGGTGATTTTTATGTTGTTTTGGTTGCATGCAAGTGCTTGGATACTGAATACAAAGGTTATTGTTAGGCACGCTCACTGAAATAAACATCCCCTGCAAGGGTAAGGTCACGCTATATCAGCGGCGTGTAATCCTGGTGGCCATCTTGGTACCTGCTACTATGCATCCTATTAACGATGATGCCATACTAACAAACGCTAAAATTACAACTCAAATATGTGTAAGATTATTCCCAAGTAAGTTAGCCAACCACCAGCCATACGCATCTACAGGTGTGGAATATAGTGCACTCAAAGGCTGAACCACTCTACCATCCAGTGCTTATACCTAGGTTCTTTGCGTGTGACAACTAATGTATTAAACAGCTAATTGAATGTTACAAATCAGTGAGTGTTCATGATACAACACTTGTATCCTGTTTGTATGCATAAATTTATTCCTGTAATTAACAAAATTACGTACCAATCAACGCAGACAAATGGCTTCATGTTTTATGAGCAGTGCATGACAGGCTATCAGTGCACATTGAATAAAGTGTAAGTAAACAAAATAAAAAAGCATAAGATATATAAACAAAAGTTATAATAATGTTGAAGAGTTTAAAATCAAGCACTTCTAAAATGAAAGTATACTACGGCACAATTAAAAGAGCTCTACTGGCCCTTGATGGCTTTTGTGTTCTTGTGACGAATGTTGCTTTCGTACAACTTGAGATTGTGCAGCTTGGCCTTATGATGTTGCAGTAAATAGTAAAAGGTTCCTACTACTAGCTGAGTCAATGTTACGGGGTGGTTTGATATGCCATCCGTGGTCTCAACAATGTGATCTCCAAGAACTAACAAATTATTTTGGCCGACATCCTGCAAAACCTTCGACTGAACAGACAGTAAACGTTTTTGGTGACAGCATATAAACCAGCTGGGCCAGGTTGTCATTCTGTGGAATGATGTTAGGAGGTACATAGCAGTCGCTGCCAGCTTGTATCATCTCCGTATGACTCTGAGGTACGACATTACCGGTAATTCCTCCGTCTGATTCAGCACCACATCTGCTAATCAAACGCTTGAATGCAGCTTTGAAATGGCTGACATCAGGGGTTGTTGTTCCATCCACCTAAAATAAACGCAAGAACATTTATATTAGCGTGAAATGCTGGAATGGATATTGTTAGTGCTGGGTCAGTTTGGCTTCCTGTTAGGTTTTGGTTCTGGGCTGCCTGCACTCGGTTTTTCTGTTTATTGTTTTATCTCTGGCAGTAAAAGTCAACAATAAGATAAATATGAAAGAAATACTTTGTTAACATTTGACCAGCAGAATGACTAGAGATTTCTCATGCTCAATTATTGATATTTTCAAGTCCTGGAACAGGTAGTCATGCACTCATAAAAGGCTAGTCTACAAACTTACGGCCTTTTGCTGGATTTGCACCAGCATATGATGACTGTACACAGGACATTTATAGATAAAACAACATCTGGCTCTATTCTTGCTTGACTCAAAACTGATAAATCCAAAAGTGAAAAATTTTACTGACACCAAAACTTGTGGTTTAGCCAGTAAAACTGATTCCGACCCAGCACTAACTGCAACCCACCCCAACCCTTGGGCATACAAACTTAAACTTTCAGGCCGGCGAGCTACGCTCTCTAACTCACATAAAAATAACTCTATGGTTTACAGTGGCTTGATTTTGTTGCACTCACCACTTCCTCGAATGGCATTGAAGAAGAGCTACAAGTGATTCTGGCTAAACTTGTACATCAGCAGACAGCGGGCAATACGAGGCTCCATCAGCTGCACAACAAGCCCCCATACAGTGTCAGGTCCACACACTAAGCCTTTCATACACACATCTCTGTCTAACAAATAGATTATATTAATTCAAAATAAATAACTGCATAACCTATGGACAAGTAATGGTTTAGACTAAAGGTGGACCAAATCAGCGAGTCTATTGCGTTGCTTTGTTACAACGACGAGTTGTAAAGTGTATAAGCACAACAAACTATTCAATAGCGGAATAAGATGAAACACTAAAACCAAGCAAGCCTCAGCAACACTTCATACCATCTACATAGCCAGAGAGGCAAATTATCAGCAGTAGTGAGAGAAAGGGGGTAAGCCCCGACGTCTTGTAAAAAAGACCCAAAGCATTCTATACTGCTTATCCGTAATGGCTGCTTATAGCCTCTGGCCATTACAGATTGACTGTTTAAAATGTCAAACAGTAGATCAACAGTCCAATAATAAAGTAATCGCATTCGTGTTCAGTGACACATTCACTACCTCCACAAGTTATCTAGTGACACATTCACTACCTCCACAAGTTATCTAGTGACACATTCACTACCTCCACAAGTTATCTAGCTGACCACCATCCTATGATTGCAATAGTCTGTCAATATTGAACACTCCTAAAACTAAATTACCTTGATAAACTCTACTGTTGGTTCACAGTCTACAAATTCTTTCACCTCCCCCCCCCCAAGCTCCTTCAATGTCAGAAGAACATCTGCAATTGTGTAGCGAGTGAGACCAAACAAAACAAGACAATTTGGAGTTGCCCAACAGAAAAAATGCATAAATTAATGATTTTGCAATGTACGAAAACCCTCACTAGAATAAATATGATTGTAAATGAAAACTTCATTTAGACAAAAATACCTTCATTTCATTTTGAACAAAATTGATATGCCTCGCGGATAACTTATTCGCTAGCCTCAGTCCCATAGTTTCCTGTGTCTTATGTAGTAGAGCAATATGCCGCCACTGAATCTGGCCGCTGGGAGATTTGACAACTCCATATGAATGTAACATATTACGCACCAGTTTTACCGTGAAAGGATCCAGTAAAATGAAAGTTTTATGAGAGGACTTCTCCATAAAGAAACAAGGCACCAAGTTGTTACTATCAGCCAACTTGGCACACATTGTTAAGTTTGTGGCATGACCATCCATAGTTATGCAATCAATAATGAATGCTCTCTCATTCAAGCTGTGGAGAGTAAGATTCAAAAGCTTCTATTGTGTAGCAGCTTGGAGACCTCTTGTGAGACAGTAAGCAACAGGTGCTTTCCAAGAAGCAACTAGTCCTAAAAAGGACACGACTATAATATGCACGCAAAATAATAGGAATTTCGATTTAGGTGAACCTGTTAAAGCGATAAAGCTGACGATTTGCAAATATCCATCAATACAAGTCAACATAAACACTAAAGCCTCAGAAGCCTCCCCTTCCTGCTCTTCAGGGCCGTCACCCAAGTCAACGTACCCAGCCATCTGTTTTCGCTGTTGGTCGTACAAGAGCTGTTTTCTTATACTCATGGCATCAATCACCAAACAACATCTACCACAGAGTAATCAAACCAGGTAAATTCAAAATCACACTTGTCAAAATTAAATAACTTATGTATAACTATGATGCTTTTATTATTACTATCTGATATCCCACTATTTGAGAGACTAACAACATGTTTTATATACAAAAGCAGTAACAACACATGCTTACTGTGCATATTTCTGGGGGTCTTCCACCTTTTTCTTTGACAGAGACTACCATAGCTGCATTGATACCTGGACTACTAACATTCAGACTGAGAAACAGACAAAAATCAAACACCAATCTGAGTTGGACAGTGAAACATTCAGTACCGAAACACAAACCAACTGAGAGAATGTGAAGATGGTTCTAGCGGAAAGCAGTAACTGCGCTCCTGTGAAAGAACAGAAACTAAAATAATATCAATAAAAACAACAAAAACATCACCATTAAACTTTGTGGTGAATTATAAATTGAGGGTATCGCAGTTTGTTGAAGACGAACAATCTGACCAGTACGATCCAAACACTCGGCCATGAAGGGCTCACTGCAAACGAGAGCTTTTAGAGCTGGAAATTTGATGCGTCTGCAAATTCTGACCAACAGAGCATGCCTCTCAGGGTCTTTCCTTTGGTCCGGAAATCTAGAATAACCATGAAATGTGAAATGGAAAGATCTTTCGTCCCTAATGTACACTCAGTTAATTATTTACTGCAAAAAAATATTAGCAATCTTAGCAATAAATATGGATGTAATAAAGCGCAATGAGGTTAATAGCAGGCATAATATTAGATTTATGAGTAGAAAGCCACCTTTGTCCCTCTGCTGTACTACTATTATTGCTATAACAGTAGTAAGAGCAGCTAGTTAAAGATCACACGTACTACTACTAGTTGCTTCTTAGGTTTTACCATCAATCAACAATAATTATAGTATAATAAAATTGTCCTGATACTATAAATAACTGCATACTACATGTATATATATAATCTATAGAGTAGTAAGTGGATGGAACTAGATAAAAGTACAGACATTATTTGTTATTATAAATCATCGCATTGGATAATTAAAAATAATTAATATCATAATTATAAGGTACTAAACTGTGGGACTAAGAGAGTGATCGTCACACTGTATCAACAAAATGCAGATTTATATCATTATTTGTATGTAATGATACATGTACACTCGGGAATTGGAACGAACGTAGACAGGAATGAACGTCGACAGGAATGAATGCAGACATAGCTGGAATGAATGTAGACACATCCTGGAACGAACGTCGACAGACCTAGAACGAATGTCGACTATGCTACAAACAAAATAATTTCGTCTTTCATTCCCGGATGTGTCTACATTCGTTCTTGGCAATATATAAAATGTTATTTCGACTTTCATTCCAGGAGTTGTCTACTTTGGGAAAATACGATAATTTATTTCTTTCCTGGAACAAATGTCGAAACGAAACTTTATATGTAGCCGGGAATGAATGTCGACACTTCCTAGAATGAACGTCGAATTTTTCTTCTTTCTAACATAGTCGACTTTCATACCAGGCCTGTCGACGTTCATTCCAGTATGTGTCTAGGTTCATTCCAGTTATGTCTGCATTAATTCCTGTCGACCTTCATTTCTGTCTACGTTCGTTCCGAATTCCGCACACTCTAACAATAATAATAGACATAATTTCAAAAAAAATAATTATAATGACAATTTCCTAATAAATAATGGTTACAGTAGTAACACTACTATTATTTATTATTATTACCACTAATAAGTAGTTTATTTAGTTTTATCGCAAAAAAAGAGTAATCAAAATATCATCATCCCTAATAATAATAATGATTTATTTTCATTATTATAACAATAATACTATAATTATTATTAGTGGAAGTAGATAGTAGTAGTAATAATAAGTAATAACTGATACACTAGACTAGTTACTACCATCTATTGCTATTCTTTCCCTATTAATTAATTAATATAATTAAATTATTAATAATGTATAATAAAAAGAATCGCAGCAGTCCTACAATAATACTTATTTATTATTAATAAATATTATTATTATCGCTATAATAATTATTTATTTGTTATTAATTTTATTTATGTTACGTCGTTTATTAATAATTGTTATTATTATCCCACTTAGTTACTAATAAAAATAATAAAATTAATAATAATTATTATTATCATTATATATATAAATGATAGGAATAATAATTAATATATCATCAATGTATTATCCATATATTTAGACACAGGAGCAGAAGTAGAAGCAGAAGCATTGAGCGATGGATCAAATGTTGGCACTCAGTACATATGTAAAACGATTACACATATTAACGGTGTAATATCAGTCCAATGATATTTGCCACATGTTACAAAAGCAGCAAGTATTAGCGATACACATAATATGTGAATATGAATAGATCTTGGCCGCATAACACTTAATGAGATATGATCAGACAATAAAAAGCATATGAAGTGAAAAAAGTAACAGTCAGGTGGAGACCAATCCAAGTTGTGACATGCCCCTGTTTGAGATAGTTTTAGAACTATTTGACAGCTTCTGGATCAGTTAACGGTGGGTGGCTAATATCCTGTACAGGCTCCGGTAGTACTAGTAACTGGTGTCTGTGGTCTAGAAATCCAAGTGGGTGCTTGATCTATCTCAGGTTGACGAGGTAATGCTGGTGGCTCGAAGTAGGTCGCTGGGTACCTAGGCTTGATGTCATGCTTGTTGTGTCGTATCCGGCAATTCTTCTGATTGACAATCCAGTATGAGTCTGGATGTGGATCTTGGGACTCGATGAATCCTCGTCGCCATTCTGGAAATCCATCTTCTGTGAACTAGATTGGTTGGTTGGGCGTGTAGTCATCCTGTCCTGGTTTGGAGGGTCTGATATGGGCAGCGTTGAGAGTAACCTTCCGCAAAATGCAGGATGATGCGTAGTTTACGAGCCTAAACTCTTTGCAGAACTTTATCCCAAGAATGAGTTCACAGCCTGATCTTGTAGAACCTTGTAGCCTGACGTAGAACCGAGCTTTGTCCTTGATCTTGTTGAATGTCGCTATGACATCGAAGTATCCAAGGTTCTCAAGGTCGATTCCTGAGACACCCCGAAGAGTTGCTTGACTGGGCTTTAAGTGCTGCTCTTCGAGGCCAATTGTCGAAAGGGTAGAGATAGGCATACAGGACACATTGCTCCTGTGTCCACTTTTCCATTGATGGTTGGACATTTAACTACAGATGAGTTGATAGACTTAGGGTGAAACTTGACAGAGGCGAGTACTTTCTGGGGCTGAGGTTTGCTGCTGTTGACAGCACACATGTTGACGTTTTCAAGATCATATTCTTTTTCAGATTCATCAGAGAGTTCGGTAGCCAATGCATTTTGACGCTTGTTGACACAGTTCTGGGCCTTTTTCTTCTTGAAACAGGCTCTCTCAAAGTGTCCCTTGTAGTTGCAGTGCCAGCACACAGCATCCTTAGCTGGACATAAATCTCTGGAGTGAGGCTCTTTGCCACAGTAATTGCAAGTCCTTGGTTTACTTGTCTTGCTGACTGATGATTTTACAGAGTTGTGTGTTGACGCCATTCCTCTGTGACTTCCTAGTTGGGTCCCTGGAGTAAGTAACGTTGACTTGAGAAGATGGTTCATGTTGTCCCAGATGTTTCATCGTGATGTCAACTGCTTCATGACGTCGAAGTAGCTCCAAGCAGTCCTTCATTGTGACATCTTTGCCTCTTCTCGTCAGTTTTCGTCTGCACTACATATCATTGCAGCCATGGATGAGTCTGTCCACAATAAGAAAGTTGGTTCCATCAGGAAAATCAGCTTTCTTGTAGATTTCGATGATCCTGGAGTAGAATGTTGTCATATTCTCACCTGCTTTCTGCCGGACGCTGTAGAAAGCTTCCCTAACCTCTCTGAAAGAAGTCTCATGAGTAAGACATGCAGCTAGTTGGTTGAGAAGTTTCTCTGATGTGCCAAGATTGAGATCTGGATTTTCGTTGCTGGCAGCTTCAATCAGCTGTTCGGCATGTGCACCAACCCAGATGTAGATGTGATTGAGCTTTACACTCTCTTGTTTTGTGGCAAGAGGTCCTCCTATTATTCGTTCCACTTCCTTGCGCCAGAGTTTGAACTGTGGAAATGCGTCACTGAATGTCCAGTCGACCTTGATCTATGGCTCATAAAGTTTAGCCATATTCTTCTAGGGCTCCTCTTCTAGTAGAGTGTACTCCTCTTTAGTGGATGGAAAGTTAAATCCCCCTCCTGTTGGACGCTGAAACCAGTCTTCTGGTGAGCTTAGTCCTCTGGGAGATGTGATGATGGCTCTTCTACTCGTTCTTCAAATGGTGCTGTGTAGGCTCCTCTTCAAATCTTCGAGCAGTCTTCTTTCCTCTTCATTCAATGAGTGAAAGTAGAATATAAGTAGGCAGTCCAGTGCACGTCCAGGGTCACCATGTATTAATTATCCGTATATTTAGACACAGGAACAGGAGTAGAAGCAGAAGCATGGAGCGATGGATCAAAAGTTGGCACTCAGCACATATGTAAAACGATGACACATATTAATGGTGTAATATCAGTCCAATGATATTTGCCACATGTTACAAAAGCCACAGTGAGCCATGTATGATTGGTAACAAACTGGAGTGGTAATAAAAAATAATTAAAAAAAAAGTACAATAATATATATATATAATACTGAAAGTGTGGACACTTCGTTCGCATTTCATTACGGCGCTCTCTCAATAAATGTCACAAATGTCTTGAAAAACATTGTGAATCACTCACCTTTCGCCAATTTTCTAAGAGAGAACACATTCAGCCTACTACTGGTGCATAACAATTTGCACTTTGGTCTATTTTTACCAGTGATTTTTGATAAAGTTTTTAATTTTATACCTAATCTTTTGCTAGTGGCGAATGGCTCAGATGGGATGTGATATTCGCCTAAAATACTCAGCTGCTATTGGCCTAACAGAAGTTTTCGCGACACTGGCTGGTTGTAAGTCAGTGTCACAAATCTTAGGCAGTGTTGGAATTGTTCACGGACTCTTGTATAAGTCCATTGTAATTATGAGATTTCGGACAAGAACTTTTTGGAGCTGAAAACCAGAATATTTGAGTAGCTCAAGCGGATAGAATTATCTCCCCTCGGATGGGGAGATAATTCTATGCTCGAGCGCTGTAATAATCTGGCTAATGAACAGTGCCCAAAATCTCATAATTACAATGGACTTATACAAGAGTCCATGAACAATTCCAACACTGCCTAAGATTTGTGGCATTGACTTACAACCAGCCAGTGTCGCGAAAACTTCCGTTACGCCAATAGCAGCTGAGTATTTTAGACGGATATCACATCCCATCTGAGCCATTCGCCACTAGCGAAAGATTAGGTATAAAATTGAAAACTTTATCAAAAATCACTGGTAAAAATAGACCAAAGTGCAAATTGTTATGCACCAGTAGTAGGCTGAATGTGTTCTCTCTTAGAAAATTGGCGAAAGGTGAGTGATTCACAATGTTTTTCAAGACATTTGTGACATTTATTGAGAGAGCGCCGTAATGAAATGCGAACGAAGTGTCCACACTTTCAGTATTATATATATATATTATTGTAATTTTTTTTTAATTATTTTTTATTACCACTCCAGTTTGTTACCAATCATACATGGCTCACTGTGACAAAAGCAGCAAGTATTAGCTATACACATAATAATATGTGAATATGAATAGATCTTGGCTGCATAACACTTAATGAGATATGATCAAAAAATAAAAAGCATATGAAGTGAAAGAAGTAACAGTCAGTCATCACACATAACAGTAACAGTCATTTATAATAATCAATTATTATTATTATAATTAATAAATAAACTATTATTATTACTACTAACTATTATTATTTAGTTACATTATTATTATGATTATTACAGTGGTATTACAGAAACATTAATAATAACAGTCTACTACGAATTACTTCCAATCATCATAAACTATGATAATAATAATGTTGTTGTTGTTGTTTATTACCAATAATAATAATAATAATAATAATAATAATCTTCTTTATAAACTTTATTATTTTTATTAATTATTTATTTAAACTATTTATTTACATTATCATTTATTCATTATTATTGTTGTTTTTCACAGGGGACGTGATAAATAATTATTATTATAATAATTATAATAATAACTATTTATCACGTCCCCTGTGAAAAAAATACCAGCAGCTTCTTAGCTTCTTCTTTGTTTGAGGAGTTTTGATAATAATAATTGTGATGTAACAACAATTGATGGCCTTTGCTGCTAGCTGTTCGTGAACTAATGGCGATAAATGAGCTTTAAGCATGATCTGACATCATTCACCGAAGGAAAAAGAAGTAGAAATAGAAAATTAGACATAATAATAATAATGTTGTCGATTTTAAATGCTGCGAAAAAGTTTACGGTAGAAGGTATCAAGATGGCCGACCAATGAGCATGCCACAAACTGACCTTGACCATTCCTGTGATGTTCATTTCAGTGGAAACACAGCTAAGATTTTCACAGACACAGGAAAAGTTATAGACTATCAAAATGTAAGACTTCTGAAACCAGTGTTCATCTGACTTATCACCTCTCACTTCCGTTGCATTTCCTAGGGAACATCAACAATAGTTGGGAAGGTCTCGAGGAGTCTTACATGCGCATCTTTGCCAAACAATGTTACAGATGAAAGTAATAATTTTGTTAAACCCGCAGACAGCCAATAGTGGTATAGTTTCATTTGCACGTAGTAGTTATGCACGGATAAGAATAAGGAGTTGGATTACATGAATCCAACCGATTGTCAAAGCAATCCGCTTTTTTTGCATTGTTGTTGTGGATGATCATTTACTACTACTACTTGATGTTGTTGTTGTTGTTGTGCTGTGGCATAACTTACTAACTAAGATAATAATTATAATAATAACTAACTTATTATTATATTTATTTATTAATATTCTTACTGTTTCCGCCACTATTACTATTGTTAATTATTATTGTTCTTATTATTATTAATTATTAATTATTGATAGTTAATTATGAGTTTTATTTTATTCAATGCTCTAGAGTCTGTAAAATTACTTGCGTATACCAGTTTATGCAGACCTCATGTCGAGTATGCTGCCTCAGTATGGGACCCTGTCTAGATTATTTGATGCATGACATTGAAATGGTTCAACACAAAGCCATACGCTTCACCTCAAACATAAAAGACCGAGATAGTATAACAGAAGCTTGAGAAAAGCTAAAACTTGACACTCTTGCCTCAAGATGTCGCAAAGCCAAACATGGTCTTTTGATTAGACTCCTGTCGAAAGAAGAAAATCACAACGCTTTAATCAATGATTATGATAAACTTAGTAACAATAACTGTGATAATATCAGAGATGGGGGCAAATCACGGCTGACTCGAATATTTGAGTATTCGAATATTTGAAACAAATCAAAATTAGCTGATTTGATGATTTGCTGATTTGATTTGATTTGATTTGCCTACCTCAGTGATTTGACTTGATTTGATTTGGTTTTTTTTTTGATTTGAGTCAAATATTTGATTTTCAGATTCAAATCATTTGGTAAAAATTAACTTTTTTTGTTGATAAATAATGCAAAAATTATCATCATAGTTTTGTTATCTTTTTATCTTTATTAGAAGTATTAGCAAAAGATTACTGGGTGGGGTAACAGAGGCCACAACTCATGACAAAAACTACAGTCTATAGTTACGCAATATCCCCGCATGGCGGCTGAGCTAATCATGTTGTTGCCAATATTATTAGATGACTAATTAATTCTGTACAATTACTCAAAAATGGCCTGAAATGAAGGATTGATACGAACATGACAAATGGATGTTTGACTATGTGTACTAGGTGAGTGGTTTGTTTGGTTACTAACAACTTGGTGGAATAATATTATATATTACTCACTCATTTATTTATAATTAATAATAATAATTATTTATTTATGATCATCATTTGTTTGATTTATTATTATTATTATTTTGGATGAATCAATGAATGAATGAATAAATCAATGCCATAGAATAGTCATAGTAGATAGTAATAATAATAGCAACATTAATAAATAATAATAATAATGATGAGGAATGATAATAATAATAATTATTATTATTATTTATCGTTGGTGGTTATTTTATCGCTGTAATATTATTATTGTTAATTAATTATTATTAGTAATAATAATCGTCATGGCATTAATTCATCCACATAACTATGGTAATAATAATAATTATTGTTATTCATGGCTGAATAAGTTGATAATAATAATTATTGATTATGATTATTATCAATCAATGATATCAAACCCTTATTAATTATTATTGTTATTATTATTATTTATTACAATAATAATATATTATTATGGATAATAATAATAACAGTAGTTAGTTACAATAACATTGTTGTTGTAAAAATTGTGGTGTTGATGTTGTTGTTATCATCACCAATGTAGTGTTAGGGACGCCATACGAACGATCGCTACTGATACCTAGTCTTATCCTCACACTGTCTAGTTCTATGCGTACACTCTAGTACAGTTTGTTCTATGTAATTATTATTATCTTTTCCTTAAGCATGTAAACCTATATGTTAGCCATGTGCGTTCACCCAAGCAGATACTTATGTACCACCCACCTCTTTTTACTGGCACACTCTAGCCAATTACTCGTGCAAGGTGTGGCCTCCTTTGTGTAGCAATTTATATTATATAATCATGTATATAAATATGTGTATAAAAGGTAATAAAGTCAGAGCAACTGTGAGCCTCAATTGATGTTTACTACTACACAGACTTTAGCCAGTAGCACAAACGATAAGCACAGGATACAGACTACAGCTTGCACTACCGACTATCAGTGTAGTAAAGAACCTTGGTAGAAAGCAATCGATCAACTCGATCCTTGCTGCGTATTCCCGCTTGTCGGTGTACGGTGCCAAGTAGTTCTACTCACCCGATATTTCGGCACAGACAAGTCGACCTTTGTTGTACCGACTGACTACGAAAACAGCCGAACGGCCATTTCTAGTTGCATTAGTATTCGGCACAAACAAGTCGACCCCTGTATGCACTGACAAATAATAGAAAGAGCCGAACAGATACTTTCAATTATATTTGTGATTGTGGGGAGTTGTGCAGGTGTGCCAACTACCATAACAACCAAAATCCTGTACAGTGGTGGCAGCAGTGGGATTGGAACAGTTCCCAAAAGAAGATAACTCCCACACCAGTACACAAAAAGACAGGAAAGTGACAAAAGAATGGCTACTAGAAGGAGAGCAGTCAGTACCGACAGAGAGGGAGCACCTATGCACATCATGGGCACCCTGACCGACATTCTAGACAGAATGACGGTTACTAACAGTAGAGACAAGTTCCAGGCCCCCAAGTTCAATGGAGAGGGCGACGTTAATTATTTTTTACAGCGCTTCCAGGAGGTAGCAAGAGCCAACAGATGGACAGATAATGAAGCTACCATACACCTCCGACAGTCACTACTAGGCGAGGCCGAACAATGTGGACGCGGCCTGACACAGGAGGCAATCATGCAAGCTTTACAAGCCAGTTTCGGGCTCACCCGAACCGAGGCCCAGAATAGACTAATGCATTATAGGAAGCCGCAGAAAGACACCCTAAGAGAACATGCCCTCACAGTCGAACAGTTAATAGAGGCAGCCTATCAAGACCTCCCACAACGGAACCGGACAGAACTGACACTACAAACATTCCAGAGCACGTTGGGACACACCTATTTGCAAAGGCACCTACTGGCCATTCGGCCTGCTACAGTAGAGGAAGCCATACAAGCCGGCAGTGAATTCTTACAGATTCAACACCAGCCACTGGCGCACACGAACATCAGGATGGTACATGAAGACCAGCCAGAGGAGACACAGCTAACCACCTGCAAAGAGATAGACGACCCCCTGGGAAAATTAATGGCTAATATAGCCGACCTGAGTCGAGAGACAGCCGACCTGAAGGGCAAGGCCAAGGAACCCCCGCTCAAGCGATGCTGGGGATGCCAACGGGTAGGACACCTGAGGAAGGAGTGTAGGACGGCCCCCTGGTCCAACGCCCAGGGAAACGGGTACAGCCCGCAACAGTAGGGCCACCTACTCGTTGCAACAGGGCACCGGAACATAACCAAAAGCGCCAGCACCACCGAACCCAGGCACAAAGAGACACCGCACAGTCCAGATACCTACCTGCACCACCGACCTGTGTTCCACTTAAGAACAGGTATACACCTCTAACAGACGAAGGAGAGGATACAGATGAAGACGACGAGGAACCTACAGAACCTCCGGCCAAGGCTAGGCGAACACAGCACAAAGCCAGTCAGACACCATCGCCACCAGAAGACCCCAAGGCCGACTACCGACCCATGACCATCCACCTCAATCAAATTGAGCACCCCTACAAATCTAGCTACTACTTGCCAGGGCGGGTAGAAGGTAAGGCCGTGTCGTACTTGATCGACACAGGCTGCAATACAAACCTGCTGTCAAAGAAAGTTTTCGACCAGCTACCAAACGGAACAAAGGAGCGCCTACAGGACTATGACTCGCATGGGCTAATGGCAGATGGAACCCACCTACCGTTCTATGGACTAATCACCCTGACGGGCCGCATCCGCCAGGTCAAGTACCGGGAGACCTTTGTCGTTAGTCAAGTCAATGAGGACGTCATATTAGGCATGCCCTTCCTAACGAACCACCAGTGCCAAATGGGGTTTGACAGACCCGTCCTAAGGATCCAAGAACAAGAACTAACTTGCACTGACAGACACGGGAGGAACCTGATTTCCAAGGTCCAAGTGCGCCAGAATACAAGCATACCCCCCCAAGCCGAGGCCACCGTCTCCTGCCACCTCACTGACAGAGACCCCTACGAACAAGGGATAATCGAGAGCCTCGAGGGCGGACTCATGCTCGCTGCTAGCGTGAACGCACCAGACAACCGGGGAAGGGTACTGGTACGCTGTATCAACCCCACGCAAGACGCCCTACACATATCCGCCGGAGAAGTGATAGGCACCTACACTGGCATCAGAAAGGAGGAAGTGCAACCATTCCCCACCGGGGGACCCCAGGTCGGACCCCTACATGGCGACCTCCCCGACCACCTGCAGCCCCTGTTCCAGCAGGCACGACAAGGGTGTAAGAGTACCAGAGAAGAGAGACAACTACGAACCCTCCTTTCAACATATCAGGACGTATTCAGCCGAAACGACAGCGACATTGGGCGAACGCCTCTCGTCGAGCACTCTATTCCCACAGAGCCGGGAACCCGACCCATCCGTTGTCCACCCCATAGGCTAGGACCTGAAAAAGAAGCAGAGGCAGAACGTCAAGTGAAGGAACTTCTGGCCAAAGACTTGATCGAACCGGCTGACGGAGCATGGAGCTCGCCCGTCGTGCTTGTCCGGAAGAAGGACGAATCGTGGAGGTTCTGTGTAGATTACAGAAAATTGAATGATGTTACCCGCCAAGACGCTTACCCTATCCCCAGGATAGACGACTCTCTAGATGCGTTAGCCGGGAGCAAATATTTCTCCACCCTCGACCTAACCAGTGGCTACTGGCAGGTCCCACTAGACCACGACGCTCAGAACAAGTCGGCCTTCATCACACGGAGCGGCCTCTGGAGGTGGAAGGTGCTACCCTTTGGCCTCACCTCAGCTCCCGCCACGTTCCAGCGATTAATGGAGAGGGTCCTGAAAGGGCTACATTGGAAAACACTACTCTTGTACCTCGACGACGTGATCATAATCGCTCCAGACTTCACTACACATATAGAGCGGCTAGGAGAGGTACTCTCCCGACTCCAGCAGGCGGACCTCAAAGTAAAGCCCTCGAAATGTGAGATTCTGAGCCAAAGAGTCAGGTACCTGGGCCACATAGTCAGTGCCGAAGGAGTGGCCACTGACCCCGACAAGGTTGCGGCGGTAGAGAGATGGCAAGAGCCCAAGGACGTCCGTGCCTTACAAGCATTTTTGGGGACTGCCGGGTATTACCGGCAATATCTACCAGACTACGCCACGACAGCAAAACCGCTGACAGTGCTCACCGGAGGAGGCATCCCCTGGAAATGGGGGGAAGCGGAACAACGGGCGTTCGACCAACTTAAGGCCGGACTTAGCCAAGCACCAGTGTTGGGATATCCAGACCCTACACTCCAATACATCCTCGACACGGACGCTAGCGCCGTGGGCCTAGGAGCAGTACTCTCGCAAGTACAAGACGAGAAAGAAAGGGTGATTGCTTATTACAGCAAGACGTTGTCGCCGGCGGAGCGCAATTATTGTGTGACTCGCAGAGAACTCCTGGCGGTGGTAAAGGCCGTCAAACACTTCCGCCCCTATCTGTACGGACAGGAGTTCAAACTAAGGACAGACCACGCCTCACTCCGCTGGCTATGCAGGCGCAAAGAACCATCAAACCAAATAGCCAGATGGCTAGAGACCTTGGCCGAGTTCAGATACCAACTAGAGCACCGAGCTGGATCCCGCCACGGGAACGCTGATGGACTCAGTAGAAAGGACCAGTGCCTCGATTGCAAGCAGTGCAACTCTATAGAACAGCGAGATGGTGGCCCCACCCACACGGAATTACAACAAGACCTCCCGAAGGAACAAGTCAACCTTATGGTCACCAGCCCCACTACCAATGGGAAGGAGTTGGCACAAGCCCAAAGAGACGGGAACCACCCTGTAGCCCGGCTGTATGTAGAAATACAGAACCCAGGAACCTTGACTAAGAGGGAACTCGAAGAAGGCAGTTCAGAGCTTAGGATCCTGTACGACAGGAAGGAAGCCCTGAGTATCCAAGCCGACAAGGTGCTAGTCATGAGATTCGACCAACAAGGCAGAACCAAATTCTGTGCAGTCTGTCCTCCGTCCTGGAGACAGAAAACAGTGTGGGAAGCCCACCAAATGGCACACGCCGGGATACACCGGACCCGAGCACGATTGATGCTGGACTGGTACTGGCCCGGCATGTCCGCTCTGACCCGCAGACTGGTGAACAGCTGCGAGATTTGTCAGGTCGCCAAGAAGAGTAAGAGACCCACCCCACCAGAAGGCCAGAGGCTCTACGCTGGAAGACCATTCCAGAAACTGGCGGTGGACTTGGTGGGCCCCCTCCCACTCACGAAGCGAAAAAATAGATGGATATTGGTGATGACCGATCACTTCACCAGATGGCAGGATGCTATCGCCATACCCGATGCCACGGCCCCTACCGTGGCCAGCACACTGGACGAACGTGTCTTCAGCTACTGGGGCTTGCCCGAACAAATACACACAGATCAAGGTGCACAGTTCGAGTCGACCATCTTAGAAGAGCTGTGCACACTCTGGGGAGTACATAAAACTAGGACCACCCCCTATCACCCGCAAGGAAATGGCATGGTCGAACGCCAGAACCGAACACTCGGAGACGCCCTCAGAACACTCATCCTAACAAAAGGACAAGACGAGTGGGACCAGCTACTACCACAAATCATGCGAGCCTGTAGAGGTACCCCCAACTCTACGACGAAAGAGACGCCAAACATGATGATGCTCGGCCGAGAGGTTCGACTGCCCGACCAGTTGACCGGTTCACCCCCCACCCTGGATAACTACGGGCTGACAGAGCACACCACACAAGTCCAGGAGAACCTGCGACTGGCTCATGAATATGTACGGCAGCAACAGCACCGGATCCGACAGGAGGAAACGGGAGAGCCACCCCGATTTGAAGAAGGGGACTTGGTGGTAATGGAGAACCGCCGGAGAACAAAGGGTAGCAATCCGAAGCTACAACCCAGTTACGTGGGTCCGTACACCGTCACACACGCCTACCTCAACCATACCTACCGGCTGGAAAAGGACGGACAAAGCTTTGTACAAAATGGCCGACGACTAAAGTCATACAGAACATGTGAAGGGACCATCGGCCGAGCCCCCACCAGTAGGGAGCAGGCGGTGCGCCCAAACATGCGCGGGGCCTACAGAAAGAGGCCGCCACACCAGAGAGAGGGGAGACAACACCCAGAGGAGTTACCCACCCCTAGGTCAGAACCCCCAGCAGCAGATATCTACCACCCACCAAGCACAATACAGCCAGAGGCCATGTTATCTACAGCAACGCCACCAGAACCAGAAACCATAGAACCAGCAGAGGTAGTGGAAGAGAGGGCAGTAGAGAGTGCAGAGAATACAAGGCCAACAACACCCAGGGAGCACGAGCCAACTCCAGAACAGATAGTCGAGCAAGCAAATCCACTAGATGAAGAAAGTTGGCCGACACTGCCTCGCCAAACTAGCCCCACTCCAGAAAGACCACAACGAAACAGGAGGCAGCCAGTAAAATTTACTGACTACCACTGTTACCAAGCAAGGAGCAAGAATACCAACTCGAAACCATTACCAACTGAAAGAGCAGAAAAAACTACCCCTAAACCGTGGACGAATATCCAAGAAACTCAAAATCGGTTAGGAATGAAAACATCGACAAAACAATCACTTATTGTCGGTGGGGGTACCGAAACAGGGGTGCAAACAACAACAAAAAAATACGAAGAGAACAAAGAATGGACAACTCCCCAACAGAAAAACGTAGAGTTACGCTCACAACATAGAGATAACCGTAGCGACGCCCCCCAAACACTACGTCACACCACGTGGGACAAGAAAACAAAAGAAGGGGAGGAGAGATTGTCCAATGACAGAGCCGCTAACAATAAGCACTGCGGGAAAAAACAATCACTCTCTCCAGCGACAGCAACACCTACAGATAACAGCATACAGAACATCCTCGCAGCAATTAATTTATTTGAACACAGAATGGCCGAACCAAATGACGGCTACATATCCATCGAGGAAGATGCCGACGTGGCAGCAAGACTAGTGGCAAGAGAGGAGAGACAGAGTAGAAATAGAATACCGCAGAAGGAAATATTTAATGCAGTATCGCCGACACGAGTAAGAAGGGTAGTGATACCAGAGCAAGGATCAGCCAGATGCAGAGAAAGGAAGGAACAAGTGGCAATCCCCCCACCCCCGACAGCAAAGCCAACAGAGGTATGGGTTACCGACGCCACAAAACAAGCCATCAAACAGGCAGCGAAACAAATCTCGACAACAGACGAGTGGGAGTGTACCGTCTGTCGGTTACGACTACCAAGAAAACGAATTGTATACCATACACGACAACACTATGTGTTCTACTTTTGCAAATGTAGCAAAAAGAGTAGTTCACGAGACAGTATACTGAGACACATCAGGCAACAGGACGGGGACCTTGCCCACGGAGGAGATTCTCGACCCCTCTTCGAGGTCGACGCAGCCTCATATGACAGTTTCTGCCAGTACATAAGATGGAAGAAGCCAGCGGCGTTCGGCACACCAATCCCTACTAAAGACAGTGCACCAAGTTCTGGCATTAAACATCGATTAGGACCACGAACAGACGAGCCACCCTCCAAAATCATGAAGTTGGAGCTGCCAGAACTGAAAACAGTTACCGATACCACTAAGGGAGATACTCCTCGACCAAGGGCCGACAGACAGAGTGTGGTAACCAAACAAAGATCACCCAGGAGAGAGGAGGAGAGAAAAGAGGAAAAACGACAACGCATCCAAAGATACGAGGATGAATTATACCAGATCACCAAAGAGGCATACCGACGGCTACAACGCGTCGAGGAGCTCAAAGAGAAGATTAAGAAGGAAAAGAGTACGCTGTAAGGACACCCGTAACAACGTTCTATGTCTACCCCAGTTTTTATTATTGGCATAATGTCGCCAATGGGGGGAAGCGTGTTAGGGACGCCATACGAACGATCGCTACTGATACCTAGTCTTATCCTCACACTGTCTAGTTCTATGCGTACACTCTAGTACAGTTTGTTCTATGTAATTATTATTATCTTTTCCTTAAGCATGTAAACCTATATGTTAGCCATGTGCGTTCACCCAAGCAGATACTTATGTACCACCCACCTCTTTTTACTGGCACACTCTAGCCAATTACTCGTGCAAGGTGTGGCCTCCTTTGTGTAGCAATTTATATTATATAATCATGTATATAAATATGTGTGTAAAAGGTAATAAAGTCAGAGCAACTGTGAGCCTCAATTGATGTTTACTACTACACAGACTTTAGCCAGTAGCACAAACGATAAGCACAGGATACAGACTACAGCTTGCACTACCGACTATCAGTGTAGTAAAGAACCTTGGTAGAAAGCAATCGATCAACTCGATCCTTGCTGCGTATTCCCGCTTGTCGGTGTACGGTGCCAAGTAGTTCTACTCACCCGATATTTCGGCACAGACAAGTCGACCTTTGTTGTACCGACTGACTACGAAAACAGCCGAACGGCCATTTCTAGTTGCATTAGTATTCGGCACAAACAAGTCGACCCCTGTATGCACTGACAAATAATAGAAAGAGCCGAACAGATACTTTCAATTATATTTGTGATTGTGGGGAGTTGTGCAGGTGTGCCAACTACCATAACAACCAAAATCCTGTACAGTAGTTACAGTAACTTCACTTTATTAATTAAGCACTGTAAATAATAATAATAAATAATGATGATGATTAATTATCATGTGGCAATGGATTCAATGATGATAATGATTATTTATATTAATTAATATTGATAATTTAATAAGACTACTGTTTTTAGTAGCAAAGAGTAAAAAATTACCATGTAAGTATGTGGAATGAAAATAATAAAAATTGAAGTTTAGTAGTGATCAAAACAATACACCACAAAAACAAATGACAATTAATTATATAATAATTAATAAGAATATTATTTTTAATTGTTATTGCACTTATTGTGCTGATTATAGATTCTTTATAGTCATAGTTATTACTATTAATCCACAAAAATTGATACTATTGATAATTTTAATGATTTATTATCAATTAATTAAGCAGTGGATAAAAATTAAATAAATTGACTTTATTGTAGCAGTATTGGGCAAATGGCACTGTTTCAAGAATATTGTATTATGATCTATCATTTTCAACAATATTTTTCTGGCATTATTGATTGATTAAATTTACCATTCAGAGCATAAGTACGGCAGTTCATACAGCCCGACCCAATAAATTGATAGTAGTTTGATTGGTAATCAATGAAAGGTGCTTATTACATGTTAGGTTAACATTAGTAAGTGTTATTGTTATTTGCCATTGCATTGTTGTTATATGCTATGCTATTTGATTTAGATTGCAATAGCATAATTAATTTCATTTACTCTAATCATATTCTCCCGCATCATTGTACATTGCTCAACTTTGCTATGTTATAGATATGGATATATGTGCTGGCTACCCTGTGGATCTCTTTTGTCAAAAAAGATTCAATACTCAACAAATCATATCCACCAAGAGTTATTCTTCCCGTGAAATGAGTTGCTCTTTCCGTGAAGTTGAATATGCAGTGCTCCAGCATGCAGTTTTGACTACTGAGGAAACATACAAAGATGAATGAAGACACTTCACATAGAAGAGACAGTTGTGATGAATTTAACCCTGAACCATCTATGTACTAAACGTGATGACCATGTTCTAGTGTAGCGTAGTATAGCTCTAACCAGCGTTCTAATATCTTTGAATCTTCTTGTTAGAAAGTAGTTCACTCTGTGTACTGGTGTGAACAATGAGTGATTTTTTACCACCGCAAGAAATAACTGGTGTTTATAATTGGAACTATTGCTATTGTATATGAAAGAATTTCGTCTATCTCATGGTATGCCTCACTGGCAGGAATGTTTTGTAATTCTCAGCTGATCAGCAATATTTTTATTGGATACAACCCACTGTCCTGCAACAACCAACTACATCACAAAGCTTCATGCTTCATTTTCACCGCATACTCTTATTTGATCTGCAGACATGACATCATGACGTTTTTGTAGAGCCTCTTTATTCTTTAGCTTTACAATAAAAAATATAAAAGAAAACTATATGATTTTGTGTCACATCCAAGTAATATCTGATAGCTGCAAAAACCACCAATTAAACTAAGGTTGTCGTCATGTAGTTTTGCAGCTCGTAACTTCTCAATATCCTATTGCATATGTTCATTATATCCGTCAGAATACTAAACTTGTATAGTGATTACTTTAGTTGCATTAATTCTGATATGAAACTTATTGGAAATTGTGGCAAATTACCTAAAAGAACTATCTATACTTTTTATTATGGAAACAAATCATTATATTTTTAAGTCATATCACCTGTGTTTAGTTTTTTCTAGTGTGTGTGAAAGCTACTACAGCTAAAGAAAGTAATTAAGCAATTAGAAATGAAATGGTGTATATGCATGTAATTTTAAACCATCTGAAGTCTTCCATTAGTCAGCCTCCTGCAGATGGAACAAGAAAAGAAACGTTTGAAAAGATGCACATGTCTTAGAAAATATACCAATATACATTCGCATTCCACTACCAGATTATAGATAATGGAATTTGGAACGAACGTAGACAGGAATGAACGTCGACAGGAATTAATGCAGACATAGCTTAAATGAACGTAGACACATCCTGGAATGAACGTCGACAGACCTGGAATAAAAGTCAACAATGTTAGAGAGAAAAATTCGATGTTCATTCTAGGAAGTGTCAACATTCATTACTGGCAACATTGAAACTTCCATTTCGACGTTCGTTCCAGGAGTAAAATAAATTACCGTTTTTTCCCAAAGTAGACAACTTTTGGAACGAAAATCGAAATGATATTTTATATATCGCTGAGAACGAACGTAGACACATCCAGGCGTGAGAGTCGAAATTCTCTGGTTTGTTGCATTGTCGACATTCGTTCCAGGTATGTCGACATTCATTCCTGGATGTGTCTACGTTCATTCCAGATGTGTCTGCATTCATTCCTGTCTACGTTCGTTCCAATTCCATAGCATAGTTTTGAACCCAGATTCTTTTTTTTCCATACTTTATTTTCGTGTGACTCATTAACATCTAAATGAAGTAGGAGTGCGCAAAGCTGTAAAGGCCTGTTCACAATGCTGTCGCATGCAACCCTCACTTCTGTGGTGACTGACTAGTGAAGGCATGAATAAGTTGTAAGAGCTCAATTTTTATATGGTACAATAAGGTAATTGCGAAATAATATTGGACATGAGCCGCAGAAATGTCAACAGTGACCATCTATGTCAACATACTTTTATATGGGAGTTTGAACTTTAGGCACTTTTCCCCCCACTATTAATGCAGAGAGGATGAAAATAATGGCTTTTGTGTGGTTGTTTTCGCTCCCAGGGCTTGTTTTGAAAAATGATTTGAAACAAATATTTGAAAATCAAATGCAAATATTTGATTTGATTTGAAATTTTTACTGATTTGACTTGATTTGATTTGCCTCGATTTCTCGCGTCCCTGATTTGATTTGATTTGATTTGGTCCATTTTGAAAATGATTTGATTTGATTTGAGTCAAAAATTTTTGATTTGCCCCCATCTCTGGATAATATGCCAATCATTAGAGCAAACACTAAGAGTGGACCACCTACAATTTATGCTAAAACATCAACTTACCACAACAGCTTTCTACCAAAAATTGCAAGAGTGATGAAAATGAAAATTCCTGCACCTGAGAAATAATTGCTTATCGCTATCAAAAACACTGTTTGTATACTGGCTAAGAATTTAAATTAGAGAGGCTGACCCCTTGTTAACAGTCTGGTCCGTACTAAAGAAGAAGATGTAAGATATTATTACTATTGTTGTTATTATTAATTATATTGTCATCAGTTTTGGTATTATTATTTATTTATAATTATTATTATTCATAATTAAGTATTATTATTATACTAAATTATTATTCTTATATTTAAAGTATTGTGGAGGACAGGCAACTCCCTAGAGTAGTTCTATTGTTTACTAGTTCTATTGCTTACTAGTTCTATTGCTTACATACCATTCTGTCGTGAAGCAGCCAATCAACATCACCGGGTGGACTTTACATTGTCAATATTTTATACCACACCTATTTTACTGTACCATAGCCAACCACTATCAAGGGGCGGCCTTTTCTATTATCATTCACTCATGCATGTACATTATGTTATGTAACACCTTGCATAAAAGCTCGTGTAATGTTCACAGTAAAGCAGAGTTAAGCACCTACTCTCATGAGCTCTATTGTTCTCACAATAATCTCAACTTGCGCAACTATTCATACAAGTGCCTCTTATAATTCATTATAAATGCATCACAGTGAATGAATAGACAAACACACAAAAGGCTGACTAAATAGCAATTAGTCAACCCAGCACATGCACTACAGCAATCAGTGGACTGTCGACCTGAAGCAGTTGTCAAACACTCAACCCTGTCCTCACAAGTACGACTGACAGTTCGGCCCACTCAGCAATGACCATTGTCATTGACTAGTGGAATCCGCCGAACCCTCTGTCAGCGGCGGCTTATAGGCAGCTGGGCAAGTAGACAATCTGTCGGAGGGCGTACAGGTGGCCAAGCATTGGCACACGTACTGAATTCCTGTACAGTATTGTACAAAAAAATGGCATGACTTCCTGTGGTTTACGCAAGGATGAAGTATTATAACAGGATTGCCAGCTGCGCCCAATTAGGTGAGGCAATTTGAATGGCAAAGTCCGTACCGGATTTAGACTGTAATTGCGACTTTTACAAGGGAGTTGTGACATACGCTATAGTAAGGGGCCGCAGGTTCTGCGGCCCCTTATTGTTAAAAATTATGTTAAAATATTTTTATAGCAGCCATCGCGATTTTTTAAACACTCAATCAACGATCGTCTAAGGCAAGATGGATAACGGTTATATATTGTAATAGAATTTTGCGAGCGACTCTGAGCAGACAAAATGAGCCGGAGTTGTCATACCTTAGGAAGCAAGTGTTTATCTTAGTAGCCTAGCAACCAGAGGAGCCTCCGTTCTCACCAACCGAGGAAAACGTAATAGCCAAGATCAAGCTAAGGAAACCAAGTTAAAACTGTTCTGGTAACCATCTTGTTTCTAATTAATTACTATTATTATTGTTTGTGTGTAGATCGTAATGCGCCCGTTTATATTATATGTCTATGCTTTGGCGCTATTGTATATAACTCGTAATGCGCCTGTTTGTGTCCACCAATTATATTATGTTTTTGTTAGCCAATCATATCTTCTAGTTTTTTGACTGCTTCATTTACATGTTTTACTGCATAAATAGAAGGCAGATCGCCCAGCGGTCAGAGTTTGTAGTAGTTGTGTTGAGTAAAAACACTGGAAACGTTAGGGTTAACGTTGTGTATTCTTGTAGCTTAGAATGGATTATTAGTTGGATCTAATATTGTCAGCTATTGTACACTTTGAATAATCTCTAGTTGTAAGGTTTTGTATCTTTACTTTCAATACATTATTGCTGATAATCTACAACTCTTCTAATACTGTCACTGACTTGCTTGCAGTATTACTTTGTCAATAACACTTTCTAGAAATTACTATACACTCTTGGACATTGTCACAAAGCTGCCTAACACGTTACTACAAACTATACACGTGTTTGCTAATAAATCGTGGATCTAAAGTGAGACCGGATCTGTGAGCAATTAAACAGATCTCCATATTGAGAGAACGGGAAGTCTCCGGATCAATACAAAATAGACTGATCATTTAGCGTAGACATTGGAGTTATCACTACCGGGATAGTAGTCCTGTATGACGGGTTGTTGCCTTGTCACTACGCGACTACGCTACCAATAACAGCTCTAGTGCACCCGTGTACCTATTCAGTACACCCAACTATTATCTGACAGTTGTCGGTGAAGGTTCTGTGAAAACCGCGCAGAAATACTTTACAATATTATTATGGTGATCAATGATAGCGTATATAAACCGAAGGCCAATGCGTGGAGACAACTCAATGTTATGTAAGTTATAAACGATCAAAATTCTACCAGCATATAATTTTGATCGTTTATAACTTATATAACATTGACTCAATTATATGAACTTGCCGGAAATACGTCACTTTTTTTGCGTGGAGTAGCGCAGTTGTCTTTTTTAATGAGAAGACAACTCAGCACTGCTTTTACATGAGACAATATACGTATCAGATACTGCGTAAAGTTCACTAGTCATTTCAACTCCCATAAACAGCCTCACTTGAATCGTGGTCAAAGTTACATTGAACGGCTGTAGCTGGCAATCCTGGTATACTTCATCCATGGGACTACCTGAAAACAAACATGACCAATCATAGTAACAATTCTATTTAGTGCATTACTGTTGCCAACACCATGTCTAAATTATTAGTCACTTCGAAACCTTTTGCATGCTTGGCCTGATATCATTATTCGAGGCTACCCGTTCTTAAAACTGTGTACATAACATGCATACTGTACCTCTCTATTTGTCTAGCCACTTTCATATAACAAAGGCTATTCTTATACGCATTTACGTTGCCTTATACTAGCCACCCTTCTTTCGTATGTACTATTACGACTATCTGTACACAAAGGGATGTTACGTAACCTGTTATATAAATACAGCAGCTGAGCCTGTCACTAGTCAGTGTAGTCTTGGAGGCTCAGCTGGTTTTTGGTTCGTAAGAATAAAACGCCAATAGTATACGCTCACTCAAGTTAATCTTGAATCTGTCTCACACCTATACAGACTAAACAGATCTACCACTTCCGAAGACGACTGCTTCAAGGACCTATTGGTCTAGAACCGCTAGGTTGTCTAGGAGTGGCAGACGGAATACAAGACTGCCTGGCAGAGGCTGCCTGTCAAAGCCTACCTTCAAGCAGACTATGCTGAAGGATAGGTAGTGGTACTAACGGTCTGCCAGCAAGCTGGTCGCAGCAAGCAAATAACTCTGCCTACCTAGGGGTAGTGCGGGTGGCTACCGGGGTAACCGACTTTGTTACCATAAAATCCTGCACATTATTAATTCAATAATAATTGATAACTCTAAAATATTTTTCATTGAATTTGACATTATTATTATTATTACTATTGATAATAATGTTGTTATTGTTCTTATTATTACATGATAGTTGGTGAAATTTTCAATGCTGGCATCTCACAAAGATCTGTCCACGCATCACCACTGAGATCTACCTCTTTCTTATCATTTTTAGCCACAATAACACAAATGCAAAGTTTCATCAATCACCTACTACTTACACCGATAAGACAATTTTCTTGTAGTATAATATTATTATATGTAGAACGCACTGCCAATGATTCTCTTACTCGCTTAGATCAGGCTGAGGTTTATTACTGACCGGCAGACTATAGTTTAACCAAGCTAGTAAAAGGCCTACAAACCCAATAAAATATACAACATTCCTTCTCTCTCGTATCGGACATATAACATCTATATAACATATAACATCTACATAACATATAACATCTACCTAACATATAACATCTACATAACATATAACATCTACATAACATATAACTACTACATAACATATAACATCTACATAACATATAACTACTACATAACATATAGCATCTATATAACATATAACATCTACATAACATATAACATCTACATAACATACAACGTCTACATAACATACAACGTCTACATAACATATAACATCTACATAACATATAACAACTACATAACATATAACATCTACATAACATATAACTACTACATAACATATAACATCTACATAACATATAACATCTACATAACATATAACACCTACATAACATATAACAACTACATAACATATAACAACTACATAACATATAACATCTACATAACATACAACGTCTACATAGCATACAACGTCTACATAACATATAACATCTACATAACATATAACATCTACATAACATATAACTACTACATAACATATAACACCTACATAACATATAACATCTACATAACATATAACATATACATAATATATAACATCTACATAACATATAACGTCTACATAACATATAACGTCTACATAACATATAACATCTACATAACATATAACATCTACATAACATATAACATCTACATAACATATAACTACTACATAACATATAACACCTACATAACATATAACATCTACATAACATATAACATCTACATAATATATAACATCTACATAACATATAACGTCTACATAACATATAACGTCTACATAACATATAACATCTACATAACATATAACAACTACATAACATATAACATCTACATAACATATAACATCTACACAACATATAACATCTATATAACATATAACATCTACATAACATATAACATCTACATAACATATAACATCTACATAACATATAACATCTACATAACATATAACATATACATAATATATAACATCTACATAACATATAACGTCTACATAACATATAACGTCTACATAACATATAACATCTACATAACATATAACATCTACATAACATATAACATCTACATAACATATAACTACTACATAACATATAACACCTACATAACATATAACATCTACATAACATATAACATATACACAATATATAACATCTACATAACATATAACGTCTACATAACATATAACGTCTACATAACATATAACATCTACATAACATATAACAACTACATAACATATAACATCTACATAACATATAACATCTACATAACATATAACATCTATATAACATATAACATCTACATAACATATAACATCTACATAACATATAACATCTACATAACATATAACATCTACATAACATATAACATCTACATAACATATAACATCTACATAACATATAACGTCTACATAACATATAACGTCTACATAACATATAACGTCTACATCACATATCACGTCTACATAACATATAACATCTACATGATATATAACATCTACATAACATATAACATCTACATAACATATAACTACTACATAACATATAACATCTACATAACATATAACATCTACATAACATATAACATCTACATAACATATAACGTCTACATAACATATAACGTCTACATAACATATAACGTCTACATAACATATAACGTCTACATAACATATCACGTCTACATAACATATAACATCTACATGATATATAACATCTACATAACATATAACATCTACATAACATATAACTACTACATAACATATAACATCTACATAACATATAACATCTACATAACATATAACATCTACATAACATATAACATCTACATAACATATAACGTCTACATAACATATAACGTCTACATAACATATAACGTCTACATAACATATCACGTCTACATAACATATAACAACTACATAACATATAACATCTACATAACATATAACATCTACCTAACATATAACATCTACATAACATATAACATCTACATAACATATAACATCTACACAACATATAACATCTACATAACATATAACATCTACACAACATATAACACCTACATAACATATAACATCTACATAACATATAACATCTACATAACATATAACATCTACATAACATATAACATCTACATAACATATAACATCTACACAACATGTAACATCTACCTAACATATAACATCTACATAACATATAACATCTACATAACATATAACATCTACACAACATATAACATCTACATAACATATAACATCTACACAACATATAACACCTACATAACATATAACATCTACATAACATATAACATCTACATAACATGTAACATCTACATAACATATAACATCTACATAACATATAACATCTACATAAAATATAACATCTATATAACATATAACATCTACATAACATATAACATCTACATAACATATAACATCTCCATAAAATATAACCTCTACATAACATATAACATCTACATAACACATAACACCTACATAACATATAACATCTACATAACATATAACACCTACATAACATATAACATCTACATAACATATATATAACATATAACATACAAATAAATCACTCACAAGATTCCAGCCCACTCTATCACATTACCCTCATTAGATTCACAACAAAGACCTACAATTCCCACCAAAGACTATCAGAGAGCCGAAACCTCTCAACATATAAAATGTCTGCTCAGGAGTTGTCATGCCTTGAACTATCACAAGCCGCAGGCCTCTTGTCTGCGGCTTTTGATAGTTCAAGGCATGACAACTCCTGAGCAGGCAAAAGGGCATTCGTTGATTTAAATATTGCCATCAACACATGCCCTCGTATCTTTTCTTCAAGTACACATTTGTCTTGTTTGTTATACAACCTGCCTGCAGTTGTGTGTCACTGTCTGTCTCGTTTGTTATACAACCTGCAGTTGTGTGTCACTGTCTGTCTTGTTCTGTTATACAACCTGTAGTTGTGTGTCACTGTCTGTCTTGTTTGTTATACAACCTGCAGTTGTGTGTCATTGTCTGTTTCGTTTGTTATACAACCTGCAGTTGCGTGTCACTCTTTGTCTCGTTTGTTATACAACCTGCAGTTGTGTGTCAATGTCTGTCTCGTTTGTTATACAGCCTGCAGTTGCGTGTCACTGTCTGTCTTGTTCTGTTATACAACCTGTAGTTGTGTGTCACTGTCTGTCTTGTTTGTTATACAACCTGCAGTTGTGTGTCATTGTCTGTTTCGTTTGTTATACAACCTGCAGTTGCGTGTCACTGTCTGTCTCATTTGTTATACAACCTGCAGTTGCGTGTCACTGTCTGTCTTGTTTGTTATACAACCTGCAGTTATGTGTCAATGTCTGTCTCGTTTGTTATACAACCTGCAGTTGTGTGTCACTCTCTGTCTCGTTTGTTATACAAGAAACTATATGACAGATTTGTTATGTTGACAGACAACAATGGACAAAACTCAAGCATCAGTGGAGTGTGGATTTTGTTTGAGAAAAGATGAGGCATTACCACAACCTAAGACCCTACCTTGTACACACGTGCACTGTTTACAGTGTTTGAGTGGCTTTTATGAGGAGAATCACCTAATAGTATGTCCAGCGTCGGGGTGTGGGTAAGTGTCCCCTATATGTACAGTTATAGTTCACAGGCTATAGTATATATACTTATATATAAGTTATACTACAGTTACTATACAATATATATATATATAACACAGAGAGGTGTTTGCTGGGGCTCCACATACTCTCCCATCACATGATATGCCAGGAGAAGACAATAAATGGTGTGATATTTGTGTTAGGAGGAAAAGGTCTAAGGAGGAAGCTGTCAGCTATTGTACATTATGTTGTACAAAGTTATGTAACAGACATGTAGATGTAAGTTATTGTATCTATCGTTTGCTGTGATTGGTTGCTTGTTCTCTCTGTTTACTGATTGATTTCTCTATTTTGGCCTAAAACCATTTTGCAAAGCGTCTTTTACATAGAAAATAATTGGCTAATAGTAGTAAATCGGCCTAAAACCCAATCTAAAAACTGGCTCAGTGATTATGAGCTTTAGCAGTTGCTGGATTTTATGCAAAACAAACTGTATTTCCTGTCCAACAATTGTTATTTTTTGCAAGATGTATGATAGTTTTGCAAATAATATGCACGTTTTAGAAATGATTTAGATGATTTAAGCCTGGTTCACATACATATCGTAGATGCTCGCAAGCGATCGCAGATCCTCGTACGACGGATCTGCGATGTATGTGAACCTGGATTTGGTTGCATGATACATTTCCCTCAACAGTGGCTCGTGCGACGTCGCACGCTGTCGCAGAGGCTCGTAGAAAAGTTCAGCTGAACAAACTTTCCTGCGATCGTCGTACGATAGGGAGTACAGTTTTCTTACTTTTTTTCTCAAAAACCACATTTAGGTCAAGGTTACCCATGTAAAAATGACTGCCATCAAAACATTATATAAATAATAAAATCTTATTGTTTAATTATAAATATTGATTATTATTTATTATTAATTTTCTGAGTGAAATATTGTGATAGTTGGTTTAAATGTATAAATATATATATTTTCTGTAAGGTTATATAATAGCATAATTAGTATATTATTATAAAATGAGATTCATATTAAGTGATGGTTCCCTAGTTTTCTTCAAACTGATAGAATGAAAAAAAAATTACACTTATTAGATTAACATGAAATATTCTGTCATTCAGAGTCGCAAGCGTGAAATGTAATAAAAGATAAAAACTAAATCTGGTCGTTAAAAATTAGACAATAACTGAGACTATCGTATGAGTTGCTGCCACCATCAATAATGACTTGTTGCCACCATCAATAATAGGAATCTAGGTGACTTTTTTTCGCTATATAAGCCATAAGACTCTTTTTCAAAGTTCATTAATATGATAACCAACATTTGGAACAAAATCATTAATTAATAGTTATAAATCTAAATAAAAAAATGGAATAATATTTTATGATAATATGAGTAGCAATGTAATAATTTTTTTGAAGTTCTTAAAAATAATAAGTAGGTCGGTGTAATTGAACAATGATAATTCATTTAGTATATATATATAGTCGTTGGTCAGTGAAGACTTGCTTCAAGATTTTATTACCTCCCAGCCAAGAGAGTGATCATACCTCTTGCGACCGTGAGTTTGCCAAGTTTATGTGAACAGGTATCGCAGATCCGTCGTACGAGGATCTGCGATCACATGCGAGCATCCACGATATGTATGTGAACCCGGCTTTAGAAAATTACAAACGCTCTAAAAATAGTATAAACCAGGGCTGTGGATTTATAGTCTACTGTGCGCTCAGGCATGAACTATTTTCTAATAGTCTGAACTGTTTCCAAATAATCTGAACCATTTTGAAAAAAGTCTTTGATAGGATTGCAAGGCATATGACTTTTGAACCAAAAACGATTGCTCTCATTGTCTTTATAGCCGCTATTCTTGCCATTTAACGGAGATCAATAGAGCAAATTATTTAACTATGTAAACATTTGTTGAATATAGTGTCTAAAATTTATACTTTGAATAAACATAGTTTGGTTTTGTATACTATTTATAGTAATATGGAATTTATTATAATGGCGTAAATAAATAATAAATATGATTTCTTTCATTTATTTCAATGAAATTTAACTGTCAATCGTTTAGTACAAAATATATCAGTCGTAAGTAGACTGAAGATATATCATCAATAGAGCGGACCAGCAACTTTGCTCGGACTTTCAAAGTGTATGAACAACTTTGCAAAATGTCCAAAAGCTTTTTGCAGAAGTTCAGACATTTTCAAAAGCATTCAGATGGTTTGTAAAGCATTCACACCTTTTAAACCCAAAACACAAAACGTTCTGAGCCACCGAGCCTAGCGATTGATTTATCTGTTAGTTGTCCAGTAATTATTCTGTGAGGTTCGCTTTCTGTGTTGTCGGTTTTTGTCTGCTAGACTTCTTTCTCATATTGTAGCATGAGATTTACCTTTGGTATTTTAGTCACATGATGATACGATGGATCAACATATCAAGATAAATATGGATGAGTTTAGAGCTCAGGCTAAGAAACGCCAGACAAGGAACTGCACTACACACACTAATGAACCCTACAGCCTGGCGTGTAAACTTTGTTTGACTCTCGGGTGCATGAAATGTCTGCCTGATATGGATAAATGTGACAATGGTAAGTAATATATCTGTGTAATGGGGTCCTGGTAGGAGTTGTCTCCCTTTACCGATGCTGCCAGAAATAGTCTAGTTGATCGTATAACTTATCATTAGAAATCAGACACGTTTAACTATTATCCTGATTTGTGACATTTCAAACAGCTGATAAGACAAAAATGATGTTGTGGAGAAAGCTCAAGGATCAATGCAGCCTTTGAATTATTTTTCATAGAATAAGTTTTGATTTTCTTCACTTGAAAAGCCTCAATTGAGTTTGCTCATAAATATTCTGTGGTAGAATGTTATGGTGCGTGTACACCAGCTGATTGTAATCTGACAGATTATTATCTAGCCGATGGGTTTCTGAAATAGGTCTATGGGTCTATGCTATGGTTATAAGTCTATGCTATGGTTATAGGTCTATGGGTCTATGTTATGGTTATAGGTCTATGTGTCTATGCCAGATTTTTTAGTATCCTAACAACCAGGGTTTTGGTTTTCTTAGTATCAACGTCTACTAGCTCCACATTGAACAGTGCCACCTCCCTATTATGTGGTTGTTATCTACAGATCTATGTGTGTGGTTAATTGTGTATTTTTGTAGTATTGTTACTCGGAATTTCCCGGGTTTTGCATCACCGTTTTTTTCAATTCCAAAGTTAGTTTGTTCCACAACCAACTTTATATGATATGTATAACAGGCACCTCTCACAACCTGCTGTCACTAGATGACTGTGTTGCTGCCCTACTCAAAGAAGGAATCAGTGCTGAGATGTTGGCCAAAGAGGATCAGTATGAGAGACTATTCAAAAATACATCAGAAATGAGAGCTGAATATGATAACAAAACATCACAGATGGTAGAATTGATACATCAAACTAGGGATGCGCAGGTTTGACTTTAGATATCTGATCATACTTTGGTTAAATGATACTGCAGGAGGCAGCGCTGACTCAATGACACATTTCTGTTGTAGATAAATGCACTCAAGAGTAAATACAAGAAACTAGAGGAAGAGCTGAGAGAGAAAAGACAAAAAGGGAGAGTAAATATGGCTGAGTTTATGGAAGACATTGTACTTAAGAAATGGACTCAAATAAGAAATCAGAGACAACTGATAGAGACTAGAGTAAAACATAGTCCCCAGGTATATGTTTGTATGAATACTTTGTATGTTTCACATGTCTAGTGGTAGAGTGGCTTCTAGAATGTGTACTAGTCAATAACTAGGGCTTTACTAGTGCTTTAGCCTTAGAGCATCACTGTGGACATTGATATCTATTCATTTGTTTGTGACTTTAAAGTAACAAATATTCATAGACTGAGTACCCAAGTGAGTGCAATTTCATTAGGTAATGAGTAGTAGAATAAGGCTTTATGTACATCTAGCGATTATGTACCAATTCTGCTCTTTGATTGAGACTTTTCTTATTTCTGTTTCCGGTGACTTAAAACAATCGGTAGCATTTTGTTTGTGGCCATCGGCAGGTTTTGATCAGGATAAAAAGTCGGGAAGCAATTCATAATTTAACCAATCATGTTACTCTCCACAGTTTCAGTGTTTCCAATAAAGTTGTTTCACAAATGTTCATGTAAAGAGGGTCGCTAATGAGCGCCCCTTGTTTGTTATTTCAAAGCATTTTATGGCTAACTATGACATCAAGTACAGCGAGCTTAACTGGTATTGCATGAGAATGGCAAGTAGAGAAAAGAAAAGAGGAAACACCTTGTTGTCATTTCCCATTGGTTGGGGAAGTTTGGTGGCTGATTGGTAGTTGTACATGTAGCTTAGTCTTTGTGTAGATAGATCTGCCAATTATATACTTTGTAATACAAAGCCTTATGTTATTGTCTTCTGTTGTGGAGTAGACACCCTCCCTCCCTTTCCAGTGATATGATTGGTCAAGTCACGAATTGTCTACCGAATTTTTTATTCGTATCAACACCTACGGATTGCCTCAAATCAGGCTTTACCGATTGTTTGCATTTATAAAGCCTTAGTGTTATTGTCTTCTGTTGTGGGGTAGGCACCCCTCCCCTTCCAGCTGTACCAAGTATTACAATATACAGCTATCAGCTACTTACACGTTTATCTACATTTTATTTACAGGCAGATTTTGTGAAGGGATACAGAGAGCTAAAACAACAAATACAAGAGTTTGTTGTAGAACAACTACCTGAGCTAAAACTTACTGACCAGCAGGAACTGAGGCTAAAGGGTGAGTGACTAGACTTGTTGTACCTCATACTAGGATACCTCAGTAATATTTACATCGGTGTAGTTGGAATAGCTGTGATAGATATATCTGGCAGTGAGCCAACACAGTTTAATTATCTTGTATGAAACCATTGAGTATAACCTCACGTACAAACATTATATTGTTGTATTGTTTTTTATTTAACTCTACAAATGTATTATATCTACTGAACCCTATGTTATATGTATGTGTGATACAGTTAACTGATTAATCTATAGTGTCTGAGGTTAAGATCAATCTATAGTGTCTGAGGTTAAGATTAATCTATATCATCAGCTGTTGTGTCACTATCAAGTCTAACCAGAGTCATAATATTGTAGGTGAGTGCAGGGAGATGGAATTAGAAGTTGTCTGCTCAGATGATCTCGTTGTAGCCAGTGAGAAAGGAGACACAACTCCACAACATCTCCCACAATCACTCACACAACTCCAGTCCGTACAATTACTTGCTAACCCTCTCTCAGTGTGTCACTACAACGGTAGTATTTATGTCGGGTTGTATAACAATACAGTTACTAAAGTAGACAGTAACTACAAAGTGTACAAATCTTTCATCTCCACCTATGGTTATGTAGACTCCATCTCCGTGTACAAAGATAAAATCTATACATTATCTCTATGTAGTCCCTGTACAGTAGGTGTGTACGACATGTCTGGTGGACACATCACCAGCTGGAATCACTCTGATGGCGGCCCGTATTCTTCTGCGATGGTTGTCGTAGCTGACCAGGTGGTCGTACCAGACAAAAAAAACGATAAAATAACTGTGTATTCTCTCGACGGTAAAATTCTACGTCACATTCCCTCTCCTCTACCAAGCACTGCAAGTGTTTGTATGTGTGCAGTTGGAGAAGCTTCTGTCGTCTTATCAGATTACAGTACATCCAGAATATATCTGGTGAACATTACAACTGGAGAGGTGGTGTGGACTTGCTCTGGTGTGAACCAACCATGTGGTCTGGTACAATATGGAGATTACATATTAGTAACTGCAGACAACAATACAACAATATACATACTAGACATCACAACAGGTATGCTATTGTATACTAGATCAACGATTGACCCTTTGCTTGCTCAGGAGTTGTCATACCTTGAACTATCAAAAGCCGCAGGTAACAGTTGCCTGCGGCTTTTGATAGTTCAAGGTACGACAACTCCTGAGCAGGCAAAGGGTCAATCGTTGATCTAATTGTATACTATATATATATTGTATACTGCATTGGTTTGTTGTGTTATATATACTTATAGGTAGGTATATAGATGTGGTATATAGTAGGGAATATACTGTAGATATTACTGATATATTATTGTAGGTAACATTATATCAGAGATGAGAGACAGCTATACAGCTAGTAATGTGTTGGATTTAGATGTGTACGGTACCACCCTAGTTGTACCTCACTGGGACTCTAAACGGCTTTTACTCTACCAGCTAAATGAGTGAACCAACCATCTCTGTAATCATCACATTGATGTATGCTTTATATACTTTAATTTTGCTAGTTGATTATGTTTATAATATCCATGTCTGTGAGGTTTAGTCTATTGAATGTACTTGAGAGATCAATTTTAGTACCCACGATATATATAACTCTATGGATAGCTCATGGTCCTGTATACAACAGTATGCTCCAATAGATTGATGTAGATGTCTATGAGACATAATAAGATCTATATTTAATATATATAACTCAATGTGTTATATATATAACTCTATGTGTTATATATATAACTCTATGTATTATATATATAACTCTATGTGTTATATATATAACTCTATGTATTATATATATCACTGTATGTGTTATATGTATCACTGTATGTTTTATATATAATACTATTGGACTCGGCTGTGTGACATTTGTGTGTTGTGATTGGTTGATTAAAGAATCGGTTAGCGGTTTACTCATTTTACCCACGGGCTCGGTACAAGACCAGGTATAGCTGATGAATGCTATGTTGTCTAGACATACATGAAGTAGTCCATTGTACTGATGGCTATGTTGTCTAGACATCATTGTAGTAGTCCATTGTACTGATGGCTATGTTGACTAGACATCATTGAAGTAGTCCTTTGTACTGAAGGCTATGTTGTCTAGACATCACTGAAGTAGTCCATTGTACTGATGGCTATGTTGTCTAGACATCATTGTAGTAGTCCATTGTACTGATGGCTATGTTGACTAGACATCATTGAAGTAGTCCTTTGTACTGAAGGCTATGTTGTCTAGACATCACTGAAGTAGTCCATTGTACTGATGGCTATGTTGTCTAGACATCATTGTAGTAGTCCATTGTACTGATGGCTATGTTGACTAGACATCATTGAAGTAGTCCTTTGTACTGAAGGCTATGTTGTCTAGACATCATTGTAGTAGTCCTTTGTACTGATGGCTATGTTGACTAGACATCATTGAAGTAGTTCTTTGTACTGAGGGCTATGTTGTCTAGACATCACTGAAGTAGTCCATTGTACTGAAGGCTATGTTGTCTAGACATCATTGTAGTAGTCCATTGTACTGATGGCTATGTTGTCTAGACATCACTGAAGTAGTCCATTGTACTGAAGGCTATGTTGTCTAGACATCATTGAAGTAGTCCATTGTACTGAAGGCTATGTTGACTAGACATCACTGAAGTAGTCCTTTGTACTGATGGCTATGTTGTCTCGACATCACTGAAGTAGTCCTTTGTACTGATGGCTATGTTGACTAGACATCACTGAAGTAGTCCTTTGTACTGAGGGCTATGTTGACTAGACATCATTGTAGTAGTCCTTTGTACTGATGGCTATGTTGTCTAGACATCACTGAAGTAGTCCATTGTACTCAAGGCTGTGTTGTCTAGACATCACTGAAGTAGTCCTTTGTACTGAAGGCTATGTTGACTAGACATCATTGTAGTAGTCCTTTGTACTGAAGGCTATGTTGACTAGACATCATTGTAGTAGTCTTTGTACTGAAGGCTATGTTGACTAGACATCATTGAAGTAGTCTATGGTACTGAGGCTATGAATGATATTACAGCTCTACTGTCATACCCAGCTAGTCTTATATTAGCCACATAACACCTGAAACTGTTCACTTCCACCATTACCTGACTTACTGCTGGCTGGTTAATGAGGAGTAAGTCATTTCTGAACACCTGTTCTAGCTGCCGTATGCCTGTGTCAGCCATTTCGCTTTATATAGTATTTGTCACAAAACAAACTTTCTTGGTCCACAGTCTATTGTGTGAGACATGGCAGTGACAATAGATGTATTATTTCACCAACGAACCCTCTCTACACATAGAGCCATGTGAGCTGTAGTGATTCCACTTTATCTAGTATAAAATGGCACACCTTGATACTGCAGGTTATCTCATTGTTGCTTAAAGTGGTTGTGAGATACCAGTAATTGGCTTGTCTTGAGTAGCTGCTTCCAATTTCAAGCCTGAACATGTGTAACTTGTTGTAGCGGAGTTGTGTTCTCGCCTTGATCTATCATATAAAAACAACCTCTGCTGACCTAGACGACAATATTTTACAAAAGCAGCGCAAGCCATATAACGCAATAAAAGCAAGCACTCAAAAATTGGCTTGTTTTGGTAGTTGTTGAACGATCTACAAGGACTCACTCTGCGAGCACTACGCTGAATATAAATAATTACGTTTGCACTGATGTTTATATTTTTTACACGGCTTTGAAAGAAAATTGACTGATATTGAAATTAAGAGTTATCCTCTTTTTAAAACCTCGATAACCCTGCAAGGAGGAGGATATCATTGATCTCAGCACAGATTTTCGATGATCAAGGTTTTAAGAAAGAGTTGTCCCATCCTTTGTCCTGTGGAGAAAATTCTACGCATTATTTGCATTTTTCGTTTACGACTACCACCACACCCTCCCTCACAATGGGGTAATTGTTTGCTTTGTTTGTCCTGTGCCTCGGGGGCAACCCTAAAAACGGGTCTGATAAGCAGAGCTTGTGTGAGCAGCACTCTATACCCATACCCGCCGTTACACCGGCTACTCTTCCGACAAAAGCAGAAGGGAACTTTACTGGCATGACTCCAGAATGCAATCAAACTAGGGACCACGATATTTTTATGCCCATATCCAACCAGGCAGAGCATGTAGGAAGCCAAATATCTCGCTCACAGATAACATTGCTTGATATCGAACCCCAGATCCTGGATTGAAGTGCAAGCACTTTAACTGATTTTAACGTGATTTTAATGAGAATCAGCGATCAAGAATTATTTATTTCAATTCAAACCTATTGATTTCTCACAAAATTATTTTAACGTAATTTTCTATTGCAACCTGATTTTACCAATTTTTTACTTCCACAATCAACCTTTAACATTAATTTCATCCTTTGAAGTTACTGCTGGACTGTTCTTCAATTCGATTTGTAGTACAGATCGGGTTTTACTTAGTAATAGGGCATGTTAAGGTGTATCCCACAATGCATCATTTTGGAATTCCAAGGAATACTCAGTGAATGATATCATATAAGAGTTTGACTGGGTAATCCTGGGAATTCCAGTCAGAAATTGTGTCTTCGGAATGTTGTTGGCATACCCTATTGGCTACACTACAAGTTCAGGTCATCGTACCCAAGTCTAGGCTAGTCAACGATCTGGTCAAAACTGTTGACAAGCGATTCAACTGTCACCCACCAGCTCGTCAACATTGCAAAACTTGACAATCAGTTCAGATTCTGTTGTAATTAATGAGCACCACTTAGCTAGGATTTGATGTGGTTATACACAGCCAGAGTGGATGGTTTGGTATATTCAGCACTTTACAGTACACTGACTGAGACTTAAAAAAGTGGACTCAGTGAAATGGTTATCAGACATAGACTGAGAACTATAAAGTGATCAGTTCAGGGGTACAACCTGGTGCTGACTATCAAATTAGTCAAGTCAGCAGCTGATATAGCTGATGCATTGACAAACATATGCCAGAGTTGGGGAATCAACTTGTGTGGGAGTTATCCCTCCTACATATGATGACATCACTGCGATACAAAAAGTTTTGAGTGAGCTTTATTTAGTTGTTTGGAATACTGCATACATTGCAGAAAGAATACTTTGTTGTTGTACAGACAAGAAAGTTGTCAAAGAGGTAGTGAAAGTTTACCAGATGTGCCGACCCAGGGACTTCAAAATGAGATCACAGAACTTGAGATGTTCCAGAGAGGTGACAATGACTCATACCCCATGTACATCTACTGATTGTCTCTCGATTGGCCTTACCGGCTGCTTGATTTTGCCCCACTCTTTCTGGATAAATTGCCAAACAATCGATTGCGTCGAATTTGAGGTAATTGGCAGGTTTTTATTCATTTTGCAAAATGGGGAGCCAATTTGTAATTTGACCAATCGTAGAACTGCTTACGGTTTTAATTTTTCCAACAAAAATGTTTCTCAATCACAATTATTTACACAAAAAGAGTCCCGTTTCTGTTGTTTGAAAGCATTTTATGGCTAATTATGACATAAAATATAGCAAGTTTAATCAATAGGTATTGTACGAGAATGGCAAGTGGAGCAAAACAATAGGGGAAACACATTGACGCCATATCCAATCGGTAAGGACAAATCGGTAGCTATTCAACAGATGTACATGTAACATTACTGCTGGCATCCCACATGCATACTCACAGCCATACCTAACGCTCATAGCCTGTGGTCCAAGTATGTTTACCTTGTGCCTTAAACTACCAAGTTGAACCTCTGTAACTGTCAAAGAACAAGGACTGTGTACCAAAGAAACGCATGAGCCAAAGAAATCTTAAAACAATAAAATGGAGATCAAATATTCAGTTTGTGCGTACAGAACAAGAGGTATTGGAATTGTTGTGAGAAGTCATCCTGCAATAAAAAGACTGATTGTTTGATCCAATGAAGAAATAAAACAGTAGAGATCTTAGTATGATGACTCTACAATCTGTGTGGACTTGTATGTATTATTGGACTCGTTGTGAGGATTGAGTAACTAGTTGTTATAGCAACTGCTGCAAACAACTAACTGTAAACTCTACTGAAAGAAAACAAACAACTATAAAAGATTGTTGCAGTCGACACATACTGGAAGAAAATGCTATGACTCGTAAACTAAAAGACAATTATTTATTGTCATTCAAACCATATGTATTGGCAGGGTGTGATTTTTTGTTATTTATCTGCCCCTACGTTAAAGAGAACACAATTACGAACACAAAAGTTTGGCTAGAGAACAAATGACAAATTTAGACACATAAATGGATGAATAGACTGTTTGAATGGCACTTTCTGACTATCTCAGTGAAAGAGGCAAACATGCTTATAACACACAGATACACTCACTGATGTTTTTCACTTTACTTTGTATAAATGTGGAGATATTTCACTCCCGAGGTTACCAGTAGTGAATGTTAGACTGGGCTCCTTTGACCCCCAGGAGCCCATTCACAAATATAGTGGTCGGTTGGAAAGTTCTCTCAAGGAGCTCTATAAAAATAGCCATACAAACTTTTGAGGAAAGACTGTGATGTTGGAAAATGCTATCCATTCATGTGTACAACATTGCAATTGTTTGAAGCTTCATAACCTCATATAAAACCTGAGGTGAACTCTCTCTCTTGAGACCTTCCCTGCAAGTAATACAAGAGATAGAGAAGATGCTTTGTCATGTCATATTGTGGGTAAAGAATGAAACAAGTACAGCTGTATCTCATCACTAGGTCCACTGACTAGTTTTATTCTGGTACTGAGGCTAGGTTTTGTAAATAGTAGATATCTAGCTTTCCTGGAATCCAACTTCATCAAAATGTCTAATAATAAAAAATCAAACACGAGTACGATTCAGCCAGGCAGCCATCAAAGGCTCCAAAAGTAGAATGTATTATTTTATCAGAAAATGCTTTACATGCAAACTTATTGAATTTGTCATGTTGCTATTTTTATCTCTTCACACAGGAGGCATCATGAAAACCCAGCATTTGGTGATGCAATAACATTAGCTTTATGTGTATGTTAGCTGTTTTACATAGAGGTGCTAATGTAACTGCACCCGACTGTTTATGGTCTGAATGACATACTGCATTTTCGGAAAAGTTTCGACAGTTTTAAACATTTTAGATTCTTCCAAAGTTGTTCCTGTAGTTCCAAATAACTCATGCTATTCCTAAAGCATTTATTTGGTTTGTGATTTACATCATCGCAGTCTGAATAATTTCGAAAACGCCTCAACGATCAGAAAAAACTGCAGACTTTCATTTTTGTTACACAGAAAACACAGGTTTATTGTTTGAAACTTTGTAACAAACAAGACTGATACAAACTCAGTGAAATCAGTAAGGTCGTGTTCAGCTAAATTTCATTAGAGATTGTATTGCATCTCCAACGTCATTGTAAAATAGAAAGCTCTCTATGCAAAGTGATTCCACTATTTCCGAGGCTTTCAGAAGCCCTCGAAAGAGAAAGCATTCATGCAATGAGCGACCATTTTCCCTTCACCTCCAGGTCTGAAGCAGCCATCCCCACCCAACCCACAAATGTAGCCCTAAATAACTTTGTCTGAAGGTTTGAGTGAGATTCCCTGCAGTGAGCTGTACTACAAGGAGTTGAGTAGAAGATCTGTGAGTTTTCTCTCAACTCCACTATTGAGCCTTTACAACTTTTGTTACATAATTTGCACCGCATAGCAGATGTGTATAAAACCTGTGGTATAATGTTCTTGTATGACTGACCCCTCAAGTCCTTGCTACATCAATGTAAGTAATAATGTCTACTTTCCTGTGGAGGTAAATGTTATGGAGTTGTCTACACAATCAGTGTGTTTTGGTTCTTCTAGGTCAGCTATAGGTAATGTATCTCCAATAACAATAACAGCTACCTAGGTGTATAAAACTATGTTAATGATGATTATCATCATCCTAAATGTAATAAGTATTATGTAATGAAACTATTATTGTCATCATTTTTACTGTTGACTATAAAGTATCATTAGTTACATAATTATCATTGTTATAATTATTGCTAGTAACTACCACACCAGCTACTCTATTATCACCGCATACAAAAGTTACAATAATGTTATAAATAACAAAAGATGATTCTCACAGTTCATACACTTTGCAAGGCTTTTGTTCCACATTAAAAGTAACTATGAAAATGCAGTAATATATCAGCCTTGGTAATGGTGGAATTTACATACAATAAAATTGTTTCATGGTATGTAAATTCCACAATTACCAAGGATGATATATTTACTGCATTTTCATAATTATTAAAACTGTATTTCCTGTCAAACAACTGTGTAAACTTTCAAACTGTATAATTGTTTTAAAAATAGTCTAGATGGTTCTGCATGTATTCAGGCAAAAAAGATTGTTTAAACGCTTTAGAAATAGTATGAGCTATTCACAAATCATATGAGCCATTTTATATTAGTCTGAGCTGTTCTAAAAATATCTAAACTATTCTGAACTCGTTGAAAAGTTTGCGAAAGCTCGATTTTCAGACCAAAAACAGGCTTTCTTATTTTCTTTGTAAGCTCTGTATTACGCCTCAATAGGCGTAATGATCAATAGTTGTGAAAGAAATCATTTAATGATAAACACGATTGTTGGATTTAGTATCAAAAACTACCTTTTTAAGAATATGAAGAGTTTTGGTTAATTAATTGTAGTAGCAACAGATAAAATAACAAAAATTATACATTCATTTGTTTGATATAAACTTTGTTATCAGTGCTCGGTAAAATAATATTGCTATTCGTAAGCAGACCAAAAATGTAAACTGGCTTAAATTTTGAAATCGTACGATTCACTTCACAAAGCACATTCAAAAGACTTCAGATATTTTACAAAACAAAACACAAATTACTCTAAACCACCATAGTTTGCGCTGCAACATATCTATTCTTTATTTCTAGGTCAAGTTGAAGTTTGATATATGGTTGTTGCCTGGAGTTCTATAGACATCCAAGTAAGAAGGCAGCAAGATGATTAGCCCTGTCATTGACTACAGACATAGAAGTCGATGCTACCAATTACATCATTGTATCATCAGCCTTATCGTGTGCATATGTTGTTGGGTGATCTATCATAGTCTGTTACACAGAGCTTTTTTGGCAATACTCACTGCATTTATTGTAAATCTGTGGTGAGTTTTATGTTGTTTTGGTTGCATGCAAGTGGTTGGATATTAAATACAAAGTTTATTGTTAGGCACGCCCACTGAAATAAACATCTCCTACATTGGTAAAGTCACGCTATATCAGCGGCATGTAATCCCGGCGGCCATCTTGGTACCTGCTACTATGTATCCTAGCAACGGTGATGCCGTACTAACAAATGCTGAAATTACAACTCCAATATGTGTAAGATTATTCCCCCGTAAGTTAGCCAGCCGAATTCAACCACCAGCCATACACATCTACAGGTGTGGAATATAGTGCACTCAAAGGCTGAACCACTCTACCATCCAGTGCTTATACCTAAGTTCTTTGTGTGTGACAACCAATGTATTAAACAGCTAATTAAATGTTACAAATCAATGAGTGTTCATAATACAACACTTGTATCCACTTTGTATACATAAATTTATTCCTGTAATTAAAAATATTACATACTAACCAAAACACATCATGTTTTATGGTCAATGCATGACAGGCCATTAGTACACATTGCACATGACAGGCTATCAATACACATTGAATAAAGTGTAAGTAAATAAAATAACAAAAAAGCATAAGATATATAAACAAAAGTTATAATAATGTTGAACAGTTTAAAATCAATCACTTCTAAAATGAAAGTCTACTACGGCACAATTAAAAGAGCTCTACTGGCCCTTGATGGCTTTTGTGTTCTTGTGACAAATGTTGCTTTCGTACAACTTGAGATTGTGCAGCTTGGCCTTATGATGTTGTAGTAAATAGTAAAAGGTTCCTACTACTAGCTAAATCAATGTTACGGGGTGGTTTGATATGCCATCCGTGGTCTCAACAATGTGATCTCCAAGAACTAACAAATCATTTTGGCCAACATCCTGCAAAACCTTCGACTGAACAGACAGCAAACGTTTTTGGTGGCAGCATCTAAACCAGCTTGTCCAGGTTGTCATTCTGTGGAATGATGTTAGGAGGTACATAGCAGTCGCTGCCAGCTTGTATCATCTCCGTGTGACTCTAAGGTACGACATTACCGGTAATTCCTCCGTCTGATTCAGCACCACATCTGCTAATCAAACGCCTAAATGCAGCTTTGAGATGGCTGACATCAGGGTTGTTGTTCCATCCACCTAAAATAAACGCAAGAACATTTTATATTAGCCTGAAATACTGGAATGGATATTGGTAGTGCTGGGTCAGTTTGGCTGCCTGCTAGGTTTTGGTTCTGGGCTGGCTGCACTCGGTTTTTTGTTTTTTTTTTAATCTCTTGCGGTAAAAGTCAACAATAAGCGATGACGATAAAAATGAAAAATATACTTTGTTAACATTTGAGCGGCAGAACTACTAGAGATTTCTCATGCTCAATTATTGATATTTTCAAGTCCTGGAACAGGTAATCATGCACTCATAAAAGGCTAGTCTATAAACGTAGGGCCTTTCACTGGATTTGCACCAGCACATGATGACTGTACACAGGACATTTATAGACAAACATCATCTGGCTCTATTCTTGCTTGACTCAAAACTGATAAAACCAGAAGTAAAAAATTTCACTGACACCAAAACTTTTGGTTTAGCCAGTAAAACTAATACCAACCCACCCCAACCCTTGGGCATACAAACTTAAATTTTCAGGCCGGTGAGCTACGCTCTATTAGCTCACATAAAAATAACTCTATGGATTACAGTAACTTGATTTTGTTGCACTCACCACTTCCTCGAATGGCATTGAAGAGCTACAAGTGATCCTGGCTAAACTTGTACATCAGCAGATAGCGGGCAATACGAGGCTCCATCAGCTACACAACAAGCCCCCATACAGTGTCAGGTCCACACACTAAGCTTTTCATACACACATTTCTGTATAACAAATAGATTATATTAATTCAAAATAAATAACTGCATAACCTATGAACATGTAATGGTTTAGACTAAAGGGGGACCAAATCAGCGAGCCTATTGCGTTGCTTTGCTACAACGACGAGTTGTAAAGTGTATAAGCACAACAAACTATTCAATAGCGGAATAAGATGAAACACTAAAACCAAGCAAACCTCAGCAACACTTCATACCGTCTACATAGCCAGAGAGGCAAATATTCAGCAGTAGTGAGAGAAAGGGGGTAAGCCCCGACGTCTTGTAAAAAAGACCCAAAGCATTCCATACGAGTTATCCGTAATGGCTGCTGATAGCCTCTGGCCATTACAGATTGACTGTTTAAAATGTCAAACAGTAGATCAACAGTCCAATAATAAAGTAACCACATGCGTGTTCAGTGACACATTCACTACCTCCACAAGTTATCTAGCTGACCACCATCCTATGATTGCAATAGTCTGTCAATATTGAACACTCCTAAAACTAAATTACCTTGATAAACTCTACTGTTGGTTCACAGTCTACAAATTCTTTCACCCCCCCTTCCATGTCAGAAGAGCGTCTGCTACGGAGTTAGACAGCAATTGTGTAGCGAGTGAGACTTGACAAAACAAGATAATTTGGAGTTGCCCAACAGAAAAGATGCATAAATCAATGCTTTTGCAAAACCTTCACTGGAATAAATATGATTGTAAATGAAAAATTCATTTAAACAAAAATACCTTCATTTCATTTGGAACAAAATTGATATGCCTTGCGGATAATTTATTCGCTAGCCTCAGTCCCATAGTTTCCGGTGTCTTATGTAGTAGAGCAATATGCCGCCACTGAATTCGGCCACTGGGAGAGTAGACAACTCCATATAAATGTAACATATTACGCACCAGTTTCATCATGTGGGAGGGATCCAGTAAAGGTCTAATGAGAGGACTCCTCCATAAAGAAATAAGGCATCAAGTTGTTACTATCAGCCAACTTGGCATCCAAGAGTCAACACATTGTTAAGTTTGTGGCATGACCATCCATAGTTATGCAATCAATAATGAATGCTCTCTCATTCAAGCTGTGGAGAGTAGGATTCAAAAGCTCCTATTGTGTAGCAGCTTGGAGACCTCTTGTAAGACAGTAAGCAACAGGTGCTTTCCAAGAAGCAACTAGTCCTAAAAAGGACACGACTATTAATTGCACGCAAAATAATACAAATTTTGATTTAGTTGAAACTGTTAAAGCGATAAAGCTGACGATTTGCAAATATCCATCGGTACAAGTCAACATAAATATTATAGCCTCAGAAGCCTCCCCTTCCTGCTCTTCAAGACCGTCACCCAAGTCAACGTACCCAATCATCTGTTTTCACTGTTGGTCATACAAGAGCTATTTTCTTATACTCATGGCATCAATCACCAAACAACATCTACCACAGAGTGATCAAACCAGGTAAATTCAAAATCACACTTGTCAAAATTAAATAACTTGTGTATAACTATGATGCTTTTATTATTACTATCTGATATCCCACTATTTGACAGGCTAACAACATGTTTTATATACAAAAGCAGTAACAACACATGCTTACCGTGCATATTTCTGCAGATGGTCAACCGTATTCTGCCTCAAACAGTTCTTTAAAGGTTCTAGCGGAAAGCAGTAACTGCGGTCCTGTGAATAACCATCCAGCAACTTCATTTTTTGAATTAACAAATAATACATTATATCAACTAAAGGATGGCTCAAATTTCTTAGCAGGAGCACTAAAATTTAAATTAGCGGTACAAAAGTGATACTGCAGCATTATGTAGTGCATATAAGATAATGTGCGACATAGCTGATGTTATATTGTAGATGATGTGTGACATAGCTGATGTTATACTGTAGATAATGTGTGACATAGCTAATGTTATACTGTAGATAATGTGTGACATAGCTGATGTTATATTGTAGATAATGGGTGAAATAGCTGATGTTATACTGTAGATAATGGGTGACATAGCTGTTGTTATACTGTAGATAATGTGTGACATAGCTGATGTTATATTGTAGATGTGTGACATAGCCGTTGTTATATTGTAGATAATGTGTGACATAGCTGTGGTTATATTGTAGATAATGTGTGACATAGCTGATGTTATATTGTAGATAATGTGTGACATAGCTGATGTTATATTGAAGATAATGTGTGACATAGCTGATGTTATATTGTAGATAATGTGTGACATAACTGATGTTATACTGTAGATAATGGGTGACATAGCTGATGTTATATTGTAGATAATGGGTGACATAGCTGATGTTATATTGTAGATAATGTGTGACATAGCTGATGTTATATTGTAGATAATGTGTGACATAGCTGATGTTATACTGTAGATAATGTGTGACATAGCTGATGTTATATTGTAGATAATGGGTGACATAACTGATGTTATACTGTAGATAATGTGTGACATATCTGATGTTATATTGTAGATAATGGGTCACATGGATGTCATCTCTTTTATATCGAGTGGATTTAACATCTACTTCCCGATGGCTATAGTCCTCCTGTGTATCGCTACAGCATTGAAACTGGGGTCAAGGTTACTCCATTGTATCGGCTTTGAACAGTTTATAGATGATGACATCACACAAGAGATTGTAGATGAAGGAAGGAATCATGTTAGGAGAGGTAAAACAAGATTGCTTTATATGTAATTTGTGGGCTTTGCTTTGCCTCTTTGTTATAAAAGGTACAAAAAGCATCTTCACTTCGTCAGTTTTACCAAAGACCTAAATGTTGACATCAGTTGTTACCGAAATCTCTTCTTCACTTTCGCAAAATTACCTGAAGCATTCAACAGGTGGAAGTTACCTGAAGCATTCAACAGGTGGAAGTTACCTGAAGCATTCATCAGGTGGAAGTTACCTGAAGCATTCAACAGGTGGAAGTTACCTGAAGCATTCAACAGGTGGAAATTACCTGAAGCATTCAACAGGTGGAAGTTACCTGAAGCATTCAACAGGTGGAAGTTATTAATACTTAACCAAGGAACTAATGAAGTTTTGTGGGTTTGCTCGTTCGTCTCTTGTATTTTGTTTTCAGAGCATTAGAATTATTTATGTCGCAGGAAACTTCAAAAATCATTTTAAGATTTCATCAAATCAAAATCAATTGGCAAGAAATAGCGAGATGTGGTGTGTTTGAGAAAGTCAATGGCTTCTATGGTTACCAAAAACTTCAGAGTGAAATGAAATGTCGCCATTTTCACTTTTTTACTTTCGGTATGTTTTGGCACGGAAATCCATCTTTTTTCAGAAAAAAATGTGCAATTAAGTTCCCATAAGTGGGGTAATAAGAGGTACCTTTTGTTATAAAAAATGATAGTTAATATCCAGACCTCGTGTATTCTGCTGCAGACTTGACATCTATATTTGATGGTACATTATGTGAATATATTGTTGTTTGTTACAGAGAAAGGTCAAATGGATAGAGACACAGCTCGTGTACAACGTCGCTCAGATTGGGAGAAAACTATAAACAGATCACAAATAGGTAATAGCTCCTCCATCTCTCTCAAGCGCTGGAATAATTATGAAAGCATTAGCTCAGCACAATCCAGTAAGAAAGCAGAATTATCTGCATGCAGCCCTTTTGTATATCTACAAATAACTGTATGCGTTTGTGTGAATGTTATATATTCTCTTATATCTATTGGTCTGTTGTCTGTTACAGCTGGAAGACATAACCCTGATGTCTCTGGTACTACTAGTGGCAGCACTAAAAGCAGTAGTAGAGGCAGCGCTGACCGTGTAGAACTACTAAGTGATCAGGATGTAGTAGATTATGATTCCAATGCAGAGTATGAGCAAAACTTACCAAATACAACTCACTCTAGAGAAATATTCAATGATCTCTAACTTGTAGTCTGGGAAACAGAACAAATAATGTTATAGATATGTTACTTCTACCTGCATTGCTTTCTTTCTACCTGCATTGCATTCTTTCCACTTGCACAATCTGTTTAGTTTTGTCCAAGCTATAGTCTACCTTTCCTGTATGTGTCGGTTTTTTCTTACCTGGGCTATGTTATATAATAAGCTGTGTATTTATTTATTTGATTTACTAGCACAGGTGCAATTCTTTTATGTTAGCAATATGTTTATTTTTTCTTGTTTATTGATGAATCTTGTATTGTGAGAGAAATAAATAATCAAACTCTAGAGGTGTTAAGTAGTTATGATATAGAAAGCAAATATAATAATTTATATATTAGATATTAAATAAATATAATACAATTTATTAAAGGTAGTAAAACAAGTAGGCGTTGTTTCAATTCTTTGAGTGTGTTTAAGACTTTCTCTATAAACTTAAGTGCAAAGAGTAATTCTTGTACAGTAAGCTTATTTCTACATCAAGTCTCTAATGCCCATTCATCTACATTCTACGAGAGCTCCTCTTGCACAGATTCAGCTAATTGCACAGACATTGCATCACTTCCTGTATAGTTTGCTCATACACAAATATCTGTAAAAGCTACCATGAAGTGTGTTTACTAATTGAATAATAATGTTAAGGATTTTATTATTAAAAAAATTTTGGTATCACAAATAATAATTAAACTTTTATTTCTTTACCTTCCTAGCATTGCTTTCTTGTAACATCACTGAAGGGGTTCTACGAAAATTTCATGCTTCAACATCTTGAAACCAAAAAACATTTACACAAATGCTTTTATTGTTGTAAAACTGAAACATCTACATATCTAAGAACGAAAAAGGCTTTTTGCTATTCTGTCTTACACTGTATGTATGTATTTGTCTGTCAGACACTGTGTGTATGTATTTGTCTATCTGTCTGTCGGACACTGTATGTACGTAATTGTCTGTCTGATACTGTGTGTATGTATTTGTCTATCTGTCAGACACCGTGTGTATGTATTTGTCTGTCAGACACTGTGTGTATGTATTTGTCTATCTGTCAGACACTGTGTGTGTGTGTATTTGTCTGTCTGTCTGACACTGCATTACGTATTTGTCTGTCTGATACTGTATATGTATTTGTCTGTCAGTCAGACACTATGTGTATGTATTTGTCTGTCTGTCAGACACTGTATATACTTGTCTGTCAGTCAGACACTGCTCGTACGTATTAGTCTGCCATTCCAGTAGAATAGACACCTAAACTCCTACACTGAGGGAAATAAAAATTGTTCTGCCAAAATTTACTATGCAGATCTTTCTCCTATGTAGTGCTGTAAAACATGCAGGCATCGATGCTGTCGACTATAACTTATATGAGTTGTGCACAGGCACATACTTTGGTTTTTAGGGCTTTAAGAGCCTACCTAGCAAGAACCCCTTTATTTTGTCCCCCAATAATGGTGATGATATTTGATTGGAGGGCTAGCAATAGGCTGGCCAGCTCATCTAAGCAGACATACATGAGGTCAAGGTTTTCCACGAATTACCCCCATGTTAGGTGGATGTGTGAGCCAGTGAATGTGCGCCAACTTTTAAACCCCCAAGAGCATTGTTACTCCCAGCAGAAACCAAGCGGCCAGGGAATTGTAAGATTCCACACTGCTCTAACGGTTCTCCAGCTAGAAGCCACCCCTGGTGTTGAATATGGCTCTTATTGTGCGGGCCACTAATTTTTCCTAACAATACAAAGCATCCATCAATTGTAAACTCAATCCACCTCTCCACCAGCATTTCATTAAAAGTTTCATATTGTGATGAGTATTTCAGTAGGCAAGTTGTGATAGCTTGAGCAGTGTCACCTTCATTTAGTTTAATTAGATCTAGAAGGATGGTTATTGGGGATTGGTTGATAATGGTTATGATGTAGATAGAGTGCTGGTGTGGTGGAAGGAGTTGTACTCTCAGTCAATATGACTGATCGTTTGTGCTTTGACTTGAGGACAGAAGAGATTAGCTTTTTTCTCATTTCTGCTGATATGTGTATCTTGATATTGAAAGCTGTTGCATTGAAGTGAAACATTGTTCCTGTATTTAGCCATTTCCTTGAAAATGAACATGTGCACACGAATAACTACAATCAGGCTGTTGCGGTTTAATTGCGCATTAAACTGTTAGCTAATCAGGCTGAAAACACAGGAAGCCAAGTTTTTGAGGGGGCCCTTGAGAGCCTTTTCAAAAACACTGATTCTTTGAAAGGGATCCATAGAGCGTGCTGCATAAAAAGCACTGATTCTTTGAAAGGGATCCATAGAGCCTGCTACATAAAAAGCACAGATTCTTTGAAAGGGATCCATAGAGCCTGCTACATAAAAAGCACTGATTCTTTGAAAGGGATCCATAGAGCCTGCTACATAAAAAGCACAGATTCTTTGAAAGGGATCCATAGAGCCTGCTACATAAAAAGCACTGATTCTTTGAAAGGGATCCATAGAGCCTGCTACATAAAAAGCACTGATTCTTTGAAAGGGATCCATAGAGCCTGCTACATAAAAAGCACTGCATTCCACCAACATTAGACAATACAACTGATGATAATGTTGCCTTATCATAACATCTAGGGTAATAGAAGTGAAAATTCAAACAAACATGAAAGCTACAGCTTTCTCTCACACCACACTATCAATTGAGTATGGAGTAATCATAGATGACGTATTGTGCAGGATTTTAGGGTAACGATGTCTGTTAACTCGGTAGTCACCCGCACCACCTCTAGGTAGGCAGAGTCGATAGGCAACGTCTGCCAGGCAAGTCTATCCTCTGTCTGCCACTCGCTAGACAACAACAAGGCTTTTGAACCAGTAGGTCATCAGAGCAGTTGCCTTCAGGAGTGGTAGAGCTGTGTGTCCTTAGTGTCTCCTAAACTAACAAATCCTGACCCGCGAGGGTGAAGAAAAGTCCTCATCTCAACTTTGCAACTACGGGCATTGTATTAACCCGTATTAGTGTTGTGAGGATCCACAACACATTACTGCCGAAAAAAATAGAAACGATGCGCTCGGTAATAATGAATCATTTTACCGCTTCCGAACTGTTTGACGAGAGCGCGTGGTCAGTACAATCAGTACGTGAAGGCTGCATGGTTTAATTTTTTGGCAAATCCTCGAAGCTCCTTTTGTGTAATACTCAGAAAGTTTCGCGGGCTCTTACGTGTGACCAATAATTTTATAGCTGAGATGAGTACCCGTGCCCACCCCCGTTGGTTAGAGCTTTTTAGTTTAGGAGACTCGAGTGATGTGAAGAAATTTTGCGTGACAAGCCATTTGCAAGCAAAATTTTGGAAACACGCGGTTGCTGCTTCTCAGTTAGTGGTCAGATTGGAATAAAAAAGGCCAGTATCGACAGCCCAGCAGGTATAATTTTTGGTAATTTCTTGATGGGGTGCTGCCCAAATTATTTTTGAGTCAGCAGGTCAGCACATAAACACAAATGTGTGAATTCATGACTTATGTTCAACACACCAACAACAAAACACAACATAAAATTCCGAAAAATGGTCCAAAATCAACCAAATTTTCTGCAGTAGGCCTGTGGTTCATGCTCAGTCAGTTGCCCTCTAGTAGATATGATTTCTCTATAACAGCTAGATGGTAGAAATAAGCAGTGTACAAGTGTTCCCAAAGGAATAGCTAGAGTCATCTCCTCTACAGTATGCCACGTATTTCTTTCACAGTGTTTTGCAAATGATACAAAAAAAATGTTGTTGTGTTGACGGACTAAAATAAAGAAATCCCAATACGAAGTTATTGGATTGTTCACAGACTTGGAAAAAGCTTATGAGCACATAATAAACGCGTTTACAGAATGCAGTGGCAGAAGTTACCCAATCACATCGAACTTCCGGCAACACCGCCCACCGAGTGAATCTACCTAATGGCCACCAAGTGACCTGCACCACTTACAGTCTTGTAGATAAAACAATCAGCCTCTTTGTGCAAGAACTTGTGCTTTACTGTTGTTTGTGAAAGTGGTACGTAAAACTCATGGCGATTTGTTTTTATACAAGTTTCAAGCCAAGTCTATGGGTATCAGAACTGACAAACTTACTGAAAATAAATTGTTATAACAATTATTATTATTATAATTATTATAATAATAATAATTATTAATAGTAGTTATTACTATTATAAATAATAATAAATTTATTAATAAATAACTTAAATAATAATAAATGATAATTATTATGATTATTCCTATAGTAAACAGACTTGATAGTGATAATCATTATTATTAACAGTAATACTACTGGTTAGTTATTATTACTGCTTATTTTATATTGAGGCTAGTAATGAATTTATTACTAGCCTCGATAATAAGCAGTAATAACTAACCAGTAATACTGTTAAGAATAATAATAAACAAATTAATAGTTCTCCTTTCGATGTTACTACTATCATTTTTTATCGTCTAACGTGGTATATTCACTAATAATAGTCAGTGCATTCTATCAGTCAATAACCGAAAAGCAGGCCACCACTCCTGGCATAGGCCCCTGAGGATTTTTGCAAACATGTTCTGCCAACAGTACAACTTCGATTACACTTCAAATAGCATTTATTCATTTATACTCACTGAAACTATTACCAACTGCCGTACCAGTTGTAAACATGGGCCCCTTGGAATTCTGCACATTCTAGTCAATCAATGGCCTATTATCAACCTCTGTTTTTGGGGTGGTTGATAATAGGTCACTGATTGACTAGAATGTACAAAATTCACAGGGGCCCATGGTTGTAAATAGCAATCAATACATATCATCAGACATAAAGTGCCCTTACCCAAGCCATGTTTTCCTTGGTCCCTGTTGGTATCTCTTTTCATGGCCGCCTTCTCCCATGGTTGCTTTCTTTCGTGGTCGCCTCCTCCTCATTTGTGGTTACCTCTTCACAATTACTAACAATTTTGTCAATGATAATGCAGACATCGACAAAAACTATCAGGGGTGATAAGCTGTTGTTTGTGGTAATAATAAAATCAAGTAACAATTTTATTAAATAATACCTAACCAATAATAATTAACATGATAAAAACCTATAATTTTTCTATCATTTCGAACTACCAATGATGATTACATCGTCCTACAAAGAAGAATTCAACGTTTGTTCTAGGATGTGTCGACATTCATTCCTGGTGACATAACAACTTTCATTTCAACGCTCATTCCAGGAAGAAAATATATAATCATCTTTTCCCAAAGTAGACAACTCCTGGGGTGAAAGTCAAAATCATTTTTTTGTATTGCTGAGAATGAATGTAGACACGTGCATGATCGAAAGTCAAAATGTTCTTGTTTATAACGTAGACACCTGTCGACGTTCATTCCAGGATGTGTTTACCCTCAATCCCGCTGTGTCTGCATTCTTCCTGTCAATGTTTATTCCTGTCTGCTTTTGTGCCAAGTCCTGTTTGGTGGTGAATTTTTTTGAAGTTGAAACGAACGTAGACAAGGATTGTCGACGTCAATTCGAATGTCGACAGGGATTAATGCAGACGGAGCTGGAATGAATGTCGACTACGTTAGAGAAAAGAAAAGTTCTGCTTTCATGCTTAAAAGTGTCGACATTCATTCCTGGCGATATATAAACTATCGTTTCAATGTGTGTTCCAGGAATGAAAGAAATTATTGTTTTTTTCCAAATAATACAACGGCTGAAATGGAATTCACAATGATATTTTATATGTTGCCGAGAACAAATTTAGACACCTCCGAGAATAAACATTAAAATTTCTTCTTTGAAGAATAGTTGGCATTCGTTTCAGGTCTGTTGACTTTCATTCCAGGCTGTGTCCACGTGCATTCCCGTTATGTCTGCCCTAATTCCTGTCATCGTTCATTCCATTTCCGGAATTTTGCTATGACTATTTTTAACAGTATTATCACAGCTGTTATAAACCAAGTTACTGCAGCATGTAAACAACAATAAAGCAAGCAATAACGGCAGTAGCCATTAATAAGTAGTAATAATCAGTAATAATAATTAATAATAAAAAATACTTTTCTCTTAGCAATGAGAGTAACTGAAATGGAGAGATGTGAAACTTCCTGAAGATAATAATAATAAATTTCTGAATCGAATACATATTTTGGATTTTAATGAATGGATAAATCGATGTTATTGTAACGATAAGATATTTTTTGAACCATAAAAAACGAAAGCCATGATGAGATTAATAAATAGTAATTAATGAGAAACTATATATGAAACCAACATTTTGTTTGTGTTTTTTCCTATCATTCCAGAAGTTAAACGCCTAAACCTCTGTGCTCCGAGAAATAAAAACTGTTCTAAAGAGAATTGGAACAAACGTAGACAGGAATGAACATCGACATTAATGAATGCAGACATGGCTGGAATGAACAGAGACACACCCTGGAATGAATTTCGACATACCTGGAATGAATGTCGACTATGCAACAAACCAGAGAATTTTGACTCTCATTCCCGGATGTGTCTTCGTTCGTTCTCGGCGATATATAAAATATCAGTTCAACTTTCATTCCAGGAATTGTGTACTTTGGAAAAAAAACGTTAATTTATTTTACTCCTGGAACGAATGTCGAAACAAAAGTTTGAATGTTGCCAGGAAAAAATGTCGACATTTTCTAGAATGAACGTCGAATATTTGTGTCATTATTGTATAAGTATTTTTTTTAAAGTGAAAATTGACACCCAAGACCAAACAACTAAGTAGTAGTTTATCTCTTGGAGTTCCATGACACACCAGCTGTGGTATTACATGGTACCAACACATTTCATGACACACCAGCTGTGGTATTACACGGTACCAACACATTCCATGACACACCAGCTGTGGTATTACACGGTACCAACACATTCCATGACACACCAGCTGTGGTATTACATGGTACCAACACATTCCATGACACACCAGCTGTGGTATTACATGGTACCAACACATTCCATGCCACACCAGCTGTGGTATTACATGATACCAACACATTCCATGACACACCAGCTGTGGTATTACATGGTACCAACGCATTCCATGACACACCAGCTGTGGTATTACATGGTACCAACCCATTCCATGACACACCAGCTGTGGTATTACATGGTACCAACCCATTCCATGACACACCAGCTGTGGTATTACATGGTACCAACCCATTCCATGACACACCAGCTGTGGTATTACATGGTACCAACCCATTCCATGACACACCAGCTGTGGTATTACATGGTACCAACACATTCCATGACACACCAGTTGTGGTATTACATGGTGCCAACACATTCCATGACACACCAGTTGTGGTATTACATGGTACCAACCCATTCCATGACACACCAGTTGTGGTATTACATGGTACCAACCCATTCCATGACACACCAGCTGTGGTATTACACGGTACCAACACATTCCATGACACACCAGCTGTGGTATTACATGGTACCAACACATTCCATGACACACCAGTTGTGGTATTACATGGTACCAACCCATTCCATGGCACACCAGCTGTGGTATTACATGGTACCAACCCATTCCATGGCACACCAGCTGTGGTATTACATGGTACCAACACATTCCATGACACACCAGCTGTGGTATTACACGGTACCAACACATTCCATGACACACCAGCTGTGGTATTACACGGTACCAACACATTCCGTGACACACCAGCTGTGGTTGTTTGTTATACAACCTGCAGTTGTGTGTCAGTGTCTGTCTCGTTTGTTATACAACCTGCAGTTGTGTGTCACTGTCTGTTTCGTTTGTTATACAACCTGCAGTTGTGTGTCACTGTGTGTCTCGTTTGTTATACAACCTGCAGTTGTGTGTCACTGTGTGCCTCGTTTGTTATACAACCTGCAGTTGTGTGTCACTGTCTGTTTCGTTTGTTATACAACATGCAGTTGTGTGTCAGTGTCTGTCTCGTTTGTTATACAACCTGCAGTTGTGTGTCACTGTCTGTCTTGTTTGTTATACAACCTGCAGTTGTGTGTCACTGTGTGTCTCGTTTGTTATACAACCTGCAGTTGTGTGTCAGTGTCTGTCTCGTTTGTTATACAACCTGCAGTTGTGTGTCACTGTCTGTCTTGTTTGTTATACAACCTGCAGTTGTGTGTCACTGTGTGTCTCGTTTGTTATACAACCTGCAGTTGTGTGCCACTGTCTGTCTCAATTGTTATACAACCTGCAGTTATGTGTCACTGTCTGTCTTGTTTGTTATACAACCTGCAGTTGTGTGTCATTGTTTGTCTCGTTTGTTATACAACCTGCAGTTATGTGTCACTGTCTGTCTCGTTTGTTATAAAATAAACTATATGACTTTTTTTTATGTTGACAGACAACAATGGACAAAAATCAAGCATCAGTGGAGTGTGGATTTTGTTTGAGAAAAGATGAGGCATTACCACAACCTAAGACCCTACCTTGTACACACGTGCACTGTTTACAGTGTTTGAGTGGCTTTTATGAGGAGAATCACCTAATAGTATGTCCAGCGTCGAGGTGTGGGTAAGTGTCCCCTATATGTATAGTTATAGTTCACAGGCTATAGTATATATACTTATATATAAGTTATACTACAGTTACTATACAATATATATATATAACACAGAGAGGTGTTTGCTGGGGCTCCACATACTCTCCCATCACATGATATGCCAGGAGAAGACAATAAATGGTGTGATATTTGTGTTAGGAAGAAAAGGTCCAAGGAGGAGGCTGTCAGCTATTGTACATATTGTTGTACAAAGTTATGTAACAAACATGTAGATGTAAGTTATTGTATCTGTCGATTGTTGTGATTGGTTGTTTGTTCTCTCTGTTTACTGATTGGTTGACTTCTCTATTTTACACGCCTAACTATGGCAGCTGACAACATTAGAGGCTTTTGCTTTCATAAGCGTATGAACGACTTTGAAATAATCTAAACATTTTGCAAAGCGTCGTTTATATATAACATATTTGGGTAAATGTAGTAAATCGACCTGAAACCTTATCAAAAAACTGGCTCAGGGATAGTTCTAGTGCTTTCACTGCGATGCGCTTGGCTTAGGTGGTATTGCATTATCCCACCCCAACCACAGGTGGGTAGTGTTGGATAACGTAATGCCCCCAAATCCGAAGTGAAAGCACTAAAAACTGGCTCAGCGATTATAAAAAAATAAACTGTCGGCCTTAGCACTTTCTGGATTTTATGCAAAACAAACTGTATTTCCTGTCCAACAATCGTATCAAAACAATCAATCAAACAATCGTAACAAAATGTATTATTATTTTGCAAATATTACGCTCGGTTTAGAAATGATTCAGATGATTTTGAAAATTACAAATGCTCTAAAAATAGTATGAGCCAGGGCTGTGGATTTATAGTCTATTGTGCGCTCAGGCATGAATTATTTCGGATAATTTGAACTGTTTCAAAAAAAAATGAACTAGTTTGAAAAATCTTTGATAGGATTGCAAAGCGCATGACTTTTGAACCAAAAACGATTGCTCTCATTGTCTTTATAGCCTCTATGCTTACCATCTAACGTAGATCAATAGAGCAAATTATTTAACTATGTAAATATTTGTTGAGTTCATACTTTGAATAAACATAATTAGGATTTGTATACTATTTATAGTAATATACAATTTATTATAATGGCGTAAATAAATACTAAATATGATTTCTTTCATTTATTTCAATGAAATTTAACTGTCAAACATTCAGTACAAAATATATCAGTCGTAAGTAGACTGAAGATAGAGCATCAATAGAGCGGATCAACTCATCGGCTTGGACTTTCAAAGTGTATGAACGACTTTGCAAAATGTCCCAAAGCTTTGCAGAAGTTCGGACATTTTCAAAAGCGTCCAGATAGTTTGTAAAGCATTCACACCTTCTAAAACCCAAAACACAAAACAATCTGAGCCGCTGTGTCTAGCGATTGATTTATCTGTTAATTGTCCAGTAATTATTCTGCGAGGTTTGCTTTCTGTGTTGTCGGTTTTTGTCAGCCGGACTTCTTTCTCATATTGTAGCATGAGATTTACGTTTGGTATTTTAGTCACACGATGATACGATGGATCAACATATCAAGATAAATATGGATGAGTTTAGAGCTCAGGCTAAGAAACGCCAGACAAAGAACTGCACTACACACACTAACGAACCCTACAGTCTCGCTTGTAAACTTTGTTTGACTCTCGGGTGCATGAAATGTCTGCCTGATATGGATAAATGTGACAATGGTAAGTAATATATGTGTGTACTGGGGTCCTGGTAGGAGTTGTCTCCCTTTACTGATGCTGTCAGAAACAGTCTAGTTGATCGTATAACTTATCAGTAGAAATCACGACACGTTTAACTATTATCCTGATTTGTGACATTTCAAGCAGCTGATAAGACAAAAATGATGTTGTGGAGAAAGCTCAAGGGGTCAATGCAGCCTTTGAATTGGTTTTCATGAAATAATTTTGATTTTCTTCACTCGAAAAGCCTCGATTGAGTTTGCTCATAAATACTCTGTGGTAGAATGTTATGCTGCATGTACACCAGCTGATTGTATTCTGACAGATTATTATCTAGCCGATGGGTTTCTGAAATAGGTCTATAGGTCTATGCTATGGTTATAGGTCTATAGGTCTGTGCTATGGTTATAGGTCTATGGGTCTATGCTATGGTTGTAGGTCTATGCTATGGTTATAGGTCTATGCTATGGTTATAGGTCTATGCTATGGTTATAGGTCTATAGGTCCATGCTATGGTTATAGGTCTATGAGTCTATGCTATGGTTATAGGTCTATGAGTCTATGCTATGGTTATAGGTCTATGGGTCCATGCTATGGTTATAGGTCTATGAGTCTATGCTATGGTTATAGGTCTATGAGTCTATGCTATGGTTATAGGTCTATGGGTCTATGCTATGGTTATAGGTCTATGGGTCTATGCTATGGTTATAGGTCTATGGGTCTATGCTATGGTTATAGGTCTATGGATCTATGCTATGGTTATAGGTCTATGGGTCTATGCTATGGTTATAGGTCTATGGGTCTATGCTATGGTTATAGGTCTATGGGTCTATGCTATGGTTATAGGTCTATGGGTCTATGCTATGGTGATAGGTCTATAGATCTATGCTATGGTTATAGGTCTATGGGTCTATGCTATGGTTATAGGTCTATAGGTCTATGCTATGGTTATAGGTCTATGAGTCTATGCTATGGTTATAGGTCTATGGGTCTATGCTATGGTTATAGGTCTATGGGTCTATGCTATGGTTATAGGTCTATGGTCTATGCTATGGTTATAGGTCTATGGGTCTATGCTATGGTTTTAGGTCTATGGGTCTATGCTATGGTTATAGGTCTATGGTCTATGCTATGGTTATAGGTCTATGCTATGGTTATAGGTCTATGGGTCTATGCTATGGTTATAGGTCTATGGGTCTATGCTATGGTTATAGGTCTATGGGTCTATGCTATGGTTATAGGTATATGGGTCTATGCTATGGTTATAGGTCTATGTGTCTATGCCAGACTTTTGTAGTATCCTAACAACCAGGGTTTTGGTTTTCTTAGTATCAACGTCTACCAGCTCCACATTGAACAGTGCCACCTCCCTATTATCTGGTTGTTATCTACAGATCTATGTGTGTGGTTAATTGTGTAATTTTGTAGTAGTGTTACTCGGGATTTCCCAGGTTTTGCATCACCGTTTTTTCAATTCCAAAGTTAGTTTGTTCCACAACCAACTTTATATGATATGTATAACAGGCACCTCTCACAAGCTGCTGCCACTAGCTGACTGTGTTGCTGCCCTACTCAAAGAAGGAATCAGTGCTGAGATGTTGGCCAAAGAGGACCAGTATGAGAGACTATTCAAAAATACATCAGAAATTAGAGCTGAATATGATAACAAAACATCACAGATGGTAGAATTGATACATCAAACTAGGGATGCGCAGGTTTGACTTTAGACTATCCAATCATACTTTGATTAAATGATACTGTAGGAGGCAGCGCTGACTCAATGACACATTTCTGTTGTAGATAAATGCACTCAAGAGTAAATACAAGAAACTAGAGGAAGAGCTGAGAGAGAAAAGACAAAAAGGGAGAGTAAATATGGCTGAGTTTATGGAAGACATTGTACTTAAGAAATGGACTCAAATAAGAAATCAGAGACAACTGATAGAGACAAGAGTAAAACATAGTCACCAGGTAGATGTTTGTATGAATAGTTTGTATGTTTCACATGTCTAGTGGTAAGGCTGGTTCACACGACGCGTGAACAGTCACTCTACCGTGAATTGAAATTTTGTAATAGCTATAGCGGCGACACACCCTCATTCTGTTGTTGTTCACACACAACGTCTCCGTGCGATAGTGTCCTTGCTCTCAACCAATAGAACGGGATCCCGGCAGTTTTTTGTGCGTAGCTATTATTAAACAAACCGGAAGCCCAAACCACAGTAATCGTTCAAAGGCGCGCTTTCATTAGTTTATGTTGGCAAGCTCAAATATACCCGAAATACGAAACTATGGTTCTACCCGTGAACATGATAATTAATTTTTTTTCAACTGAATAAACCAATTTTTTCTAAAAAATTACTTCCGCAAGCTTTATTGATTTTTTGAGCTTTCTCAACAACATCATTTTTGTCATACTATTTGCTCAAATTTCCTCACACCAGAATAATAGTCAAGCAAGTCGTGATTTCTAATGATAAGTTCAACGTTCGACTGAGCTACTTCCGGTTGCATCGCTAAAGTGAAACTACTATGCCGGGACCCCATTGCAGTGTACGCTGTACGCAGGATCGTTGTACTACTAGTGCTAGTACACACAAATGATTGAACAAGCAGAATGAATTAGTTATGAGCAGTACATTAGAAATATGGGCATCAAAAGCAATTGGAACATCACCATGTGTTATGATAGAGTAAAATTTCAATAAAATCAAAATTATAATTGCATACTCCTTAAAATTAATACCCAAAAATTAATAAATGTCTTACATAGATGTTGCTGGTAATAATAAAAATACAATAATAATAATTACTAGTTAGGTAATTAAATGATCAGATCAACATTATTATGCCATAAAAATAAACTTAAAATTAGAGTACTATCAGATGGTATTGACTGTTGCTTATAATAATAAATACATACTTTATTTCATGTCATGTCGTCTTTGATTAATAATGAATAATATAATTTTTTATTAATTTAAAACTATCAATTATTCTTTTTTATGACATATTTATCACCATCAGCACTTCCATCTAGCTGGTGTGTATCTGAGAGATATTCTAGTATATAATAAATCAAAATACTGTTTGCGGCTTTTTTTGTCATTTCATCACCAATCCAATGATCAGCCAACTCTTGCATTGCTATACGCATACAGCGCGCCCTTGGCTATTAACGATGTTTGATTGTCCAATCAGCTAACGCGACGGTGACTGTTTGCTAATAGAGCGGTGACAAAGTTCAACATGTCAGACATCCAACGCCCATACTATTTCACGCCAACGAGCGCGGTCGAGCGATGAGTAATCGCAGTTTTATTTTTGGCTACCGCTAAAACAGTGCTTTCACACGTCGTGTGAACCAGGCTGTAGAGTTCTAGAATGTGCACTAGTCAATAACTAGGGCTTTACTAGTGCTTTAGCCTTGGAGCATCACTGTGGACATTGATATCTATTCATAGACTGAGTACCCAAAGGAGCACAATGTCATTAGGTAATAAGTAGATGGGTGCGGCTTTGTATAGACAGTTGAATAACATATATCATTTATAAAGCCTTAGTGCTATTGTCTCCTGTTGTGGGGTAGGCATCCCCCCCCCCTTCCAGCTGTACCAAGTATTGCAATATACAGATATCAGCTACTTACATGTTTATCTACATTTTATTTACAGGCAGATTTTGTGAAGGGATACAGAGAGCTAAAACAACAAATGCAAGAGTTCGTTGTAGAACAATTACCTGAGCTAAAACTTACTGACCAGCAGGAACTGAGGCTAAAGGGTGAGTGACTAGACTTGTTGTACCTCAGACTAGGATACCTCAGTAATATTTACATCGGTGTAGTTGGAATAGCTGTGATAGATATATCTGGCAGTGAGCCAACACAGTTTAATTATTTTGTATGAAAGCATTGAGTATAACCTCACATACAAACATTATATTGTTGTATTGTTTTTTATTTAACTCTACAAATGTATTATATCTACTGAACCCTATATTATATGTATGTGTGATACAGTTAACTGATTAATCTATAGTGTCTGAGGTTAAGATTAATCTAAAGTGTCTGAGGTTAAGATTAATCTATAGTGTCTGAGGTTAAGATTAATCTATAGTGTCTGAGGTTAAGATTAATCTATAGTGTCTGAGGTTAAGATTAATCTATATCATCTACTCTTGTGTCACTATCAAATCTAACCAGAGTCATAATATTGTAGGTGAGTGCAGGGAGATGGAATTAGAAGTTGTCTGCTCAGATGACCTGGTCGTAGCGAGTGAGAAAGGAGACACAACTCCACAACATCTCCCACAATCCCTCACACAACTCCAGTCCGTACAATTACCTGCTTACCCTTACTCAGTGTGTCACTACAACGGTAGTACTTATGTCGGGTTGAATAACAAAACAGTTACTAAAGTAGACAGTAACTACAAAGTGTACAATTCTTTCGTCTCCACCTCTGGATCGGTAGACTCCATCTCCGTGTACAAAGATAAAATCTATACATTATCTCGAGGTATTCCCTATAAAGTAGGTGTGTATGACAAGTCTGGTGGACACATCACCAGCTGGAATCACCCCGGTGGTAGTATATTTTCTTGTTGTGCGATGGTTGTCGTAGCTGACCAGGTGCTCATACCAGACATAACAAACAATAAAATAACTGTGTATTCTCTCGACGGTAAAATTCTACGTCACATTCCCTCTCCTCTATCAAGGACTGCAATTGTTCGTATGTGTGCAGTTGGTGAAGCGTCTGTCGTCTTATCAGATTATGGTACATCCAGAATATATCTGGTGAACATTAGAACTGGAGAGGTGATGTGGACTTGCTCTGATGTGAACCAACCACTTGGTCTGGTACAATATGGAGATTACATATTAGTAACTGCACTTGACAAGACAACAATATACATACTAGACATCACAACAGGTATGTTATTGTATACTATATATATATTGTATACTGCATTGGTTTGTTGTGTTATATATACTTATAGGTAGGTATATAGGTGTGGTATGTAGTAGGGAATATACTGTAGATATTACTGATATATTATTGTAGGTAACATTATATCAGAGATGAGAGACAGCTATACAGATGGTAATGTGTATGATCTAGATGTGTACGGTACCACCCTAGTTGTACCTCACTACAACTCTGAACGGCTTTTACTCTACCAGCTAAATGAGTGAACCAACCATCTCTGTAACCATCACATTGATGTATACTGTATATACTTTGACTTTGCTAGTTGATTGTGTTTATAATATCCATGTCTGTGAGGTTTAGTCTATTGAATGTACTTGAGAGATCAATTTTAGTACCCACTATATATATATAACTCTATGGATAGCTCATGGTCCTGTATACAACAATATTGTTTGTTTGAACTGTGCCTCATGGGCAACCCTAAAGACGGGTCTCATAAGCTTGGAGCTTGTGTGAGCAGCACCCTATACCCATGCCCGCCGTTACACCGGCTACTCTTCCAAAAAAGCAGAGGGGGATCTTTTACTAGCATGACTCCATAGTTATTATGGAGAGTGCAATCAAACTAGGACCACGTTATTTTTATGCCCATATCCGACCAGGCAGAGCATATAGGAAGCCGAATATCTCGCTCACAGATAACCGTGCTTGGAATCGAACCCCAGATCCTTGATTGAAGTGCAAACACTTCAACCACTAGACCACACGTGCCTCCTTAGATTGATGCCCCAATAGATTGATGTTGATGTCTATGAGACATAATTAGATCTATATTTTATATATATAACTCTATGTATTATATATATATAACTCTATGTATTATATATATAACTCTATGTATTATATATATAACTCTATGTATTATATACATATAACTCTATGTATTATATATATAACTCTATGTATTATATATATAACTCTATGTATTATATATATAACTCTATGTACCATATACATATAACTCTATGTATTATATATATATAACACTATGTATTATATATATAACTCTATGTATTGTATACATATACCTCTATGTATTATATATATATAACTCTATGTATTATATATATATAACTCTATGTATTATATATATAACTCTATGTATTATATATATAACTCTATGTATTATATACATATAACTCTATGTATTATATATATAACTCTATGTATTATATATATAACTCTATGTATTATATATATAACTCTATGTACCATATACATATAACTCTATGTATTATATATATATAACACTATGTATTATATATATAACTCTATGTATTGTATACATATACCTCTATGTATTATATATATATAACTCTATGTATTATATATATATAACTCAATGTATTATATATATAACTCTATGTATTATATATATAACTATATGTATTATACATATAACTCTATGTATTATATATATAACTCTATGTATTATATATATAACTCTCTGTATTATATATATAACTCTATGTATTATATATATAACTCTATGAATTATATATATAACTCTATGTATTATATATAATACTATTGGACTCGGCTGTGTGACACTTGTGTGTTGTGATTGGTTGATCAAAGAATCGGTTAGCAGTTTACTCATTTTACCCACGGGCTCGGTACAAGACCAGGTATAGCTGACGAATGTCCATTGTACTGAAGGCTATGTTGACTAAACATCATTGTAGTAGTCCTTTGTACTGATGGCTATGTTGTCTAGACATCATTGAAGTAGTCCATTGTACTGATGGCTATGTTGACTAGACATCATTGTAGTAGTCCTTTGTACTGATGGCTATGTTGTCCAGACATCATTGTAGTAGTCCATTGTACTGAAGGCTGTGTTGTCTAGACATCAGTGAAGTAGTCCATTGTACTGATGGCTATGTTGTCTAGACATCATCGTAGTAGTCCTTTGTACTGAAGGCTATGTTGTCTAGACATCACTGAAGTAGTCTATTGTACTGATGGCTATGTTGACTAGACATCATTGTAGTAGTCTTTGTACTGAGGGCTATGTTGTCTAGACATCATTGAAGTAGTCCTTTGTACTGAAGGCTCCGTTGACTAGACATCATTGTAGTAGTCCTTTGTACTGAAGGCTATGTTGTCTAGACATCATTGTAGTAGTCCTTTGTACTGAAGGCTATGTTGTCTAGACATCAGTGAAGTAGTCCATTGTACTGATGGCTATGTTGTCTAGACATCACTGTAGTAGTCCTTTGTACTGATGGCTATGTTGACTAGACATCATTGAAGTAGTCCATTGTACTGATGGCTATGTTGACTAGACATCATTGTAGTAGTCCTTTGTACTGATGGCTATGTTGTCCAGACATCATTGTAGTAGTCCATTGTACTGAAGGCTGTGTTGTCTAGACATCAGTGAAGTAGTCCATTGTACTGATGGCTATGTTGTCTAGACATCATCGTAGTAGTCCTTTGTACTGAAGGCTATGTTGTCTAGACATCACTGAAGTAGTCTATTGTACTGATGGCTATGTTGACTAGACATCATTGTAGTAGTCTTTGTACTGAGGGCTATGTTGTCTAGACATCACTGTAGTAGTCCATTGTACTGAAGGCTATGTTGTCTAGACATCATTGAAGTAGTCCTTTGTACTGATGGCTATGTTGTCTAGACATCATTGTAGTAGTCTTTGTACTGAGGGCTATGTTGTCTAGACATCATTGAAGTAGTCCTTTGTACTGAAGGCTATGTTGACTAGACATCATTGAAGTATTCCTTTGTACTGAAGGCTATGTTGACTAGACATCATTGTAGTAGTCCTTTGTACTGATGGCTATGTTGTCTAGACATCATTGTAGTAGTCCTTTGTACTGAGGCTATGTTGACTAGACATCACTGTAGTAGTCCTTTGTACTGAAGGCTATGTTGACTAGACATCAATGAAGTAGTCCTTTGTACTGATGGCTATGTTGTCTAGACATCACTGAAGTAGTCCATTGTACTGAGGGCTATGTTCTCTAGACATCAGTGAAGTAGTCCATGGAACTGAGGCTAGGAATGATATAACAGCTCTACTGTCATACCCAGCTAGTCTTATATTAGCCACATAACACTTGGAACTGTTCACTTCCACCATTACCTGACTTACTGCTGGCTGGTTAATGAGGAGTATGTCATTTCTGAACACCTGTTCTAGCTGTCATATGCCTGTGTCAGCAACGATCCCTCTTTACACATAGAGCCATGTGAGCTGCAGTGATTCCACTTTGTATAGTATAGAATGGCACACCTTGATACTGCAGGTTATTTCATTGTTGCTTAAAGTGGTTGAGAGATACCAGTAATTGGCTTGTCTTGTGCAGCTACTTCCAATTTCAGGCCTGAACATAAGTAACTTGTTGTAGAGGAGTTGTGTTCTCGCCTTGATCTATCATATAAAAGCAACCTCTGTTGACCTAGACAACAACATTTTACAAAAACAGTGCGAGCCATAAAACACATTAAAGGCTTGTTTTGGTAGTTGTGGAACGATCTACAAAGACTCACTCTGCGAACACTACGCTGAATAAAAATAATTACGTTTGCACTAATGTTTATATTTTTTATGGTGCTTTGAAGAAAAATTGAAGTTGGAGTTATCCTCTTTTTAAAACTTATGTATTCATGCGAGGAGGAGGATACCAGCGATATCAGCACAGGCCTTCAATAATCAAGGTTTTAAGAAAGAGTTGTCCCATATTTTGTCATGTGGAGAAAACTCTACACATTACTTACATTTTTCGGTTACCACTACCATCACACCACACCCTCCCTGATTTTATCATTAGGGTAATTGTTTGTTTTGTTTGCTCTGTGCCTCGTGGGCAACCCTAAAAATGGGTCTCATAAGCGGAGCTTGTGTGAGCAGCACTCTATACCCATACCTGCCGTTACACTGGCTACTCTTCCAAAAAAGCAGAAGGGAACTTTACTGGCATGACTTCAGAGTGCAATTAAACTAGGGACCACGATATTTTTATGCCCATATCCGACCCGGCAGAGCATGTAGGAAGCCAAATATCTCGCTCACAGATAACCGTGCTTGGAATCAAACCCCAGATCCTGGATTGAAGCGCAAGCACTTTAACTGCTAGACCACACGTGATTTTAATGAGAATCAGCAATCAAGGATTATTTATTTCAATTCAAACCTATTGATTTCTCACAAAATTATTTTAACGTAATTTTCTATTGCGACCTGATTTTACCAATGTTTAACTTCCACCAATCAACCTTTAACATTCATTTCATCCTTTAAAGTTACTGCTGGACTGTTCTTCTATTTAATTTGTAGTACAGGTTGGGTTTTACTTAGTAATAGGGCATGTTAAGGTGTATGTATCCCACAATGCATCATTTTGGAATTCCAAGGAATACTCAGTGAATGATATCATATAAGAGTTTGACTGGGTAATCCTGGGAATTCCAGTCAGAAATTGTGTCTTCGGAATGTTGCTAACATATCCTATTGGCTACACTACAAGTTGAGGTCATCGTACTCAAGTCTAGGCTAGTCAACGATCTGGTCAAAACTGTTGACAAGCGATTCAACTGTCACTCAGCAGCTAGTCGACATTCCAAAACTTGACAATCAGTTGAGATTCTGTTGTAATTAATGAGCACCATTTAGCTAGGATTTGATGTGGTTATACACAGCCAGAGTGGATGGTTTGGTATATTCAGCACTTTACAATACACTGAGACTTAAAAAGTGGACTCAGTGAAATGGTTATCAGACATAGACTGGGAACTATAAAGTGATCAGTTCAGGGGTACAACTTGGTGCTGACTATCAAATTAGTCAAGTCAGCAGCTGATATAGCTGATGCGTTGACGAAAATACGCCAAAGTTGGGGACTCAACTTGTGTGGGAGTTATCCCTCCTACAAATGATGACATCACTGTGATACAAAAAGTTCTGAGTGAGCTTTATTTAGCTGTTTGGAATACTGAATACACTGCAGAAAGATTACTTTGTAGTTGTACAGAAAATAAAGCTGTTAAAGTGGTAGTGAAAGCTTACCAGATGTGCAGAAATGTTGACCCAGGGACTTCAAAATGGGATCACAGTACTTGAGATGTTCCAGAGAAGTGACAATGACTAATGCCCCATGTACATCTACCGATTACCTCTCAATTGGCCTTACAGATTGCGTGATTCTGCAGCTACTGTTTCCGGATAAATTGCCAAACACTCGGTAGCGTCCTATTTGAGGCAATCTGCAGGTTTTAATCTACATCACAAAATCGATAGAGAATTTGTAATATGACAACTCTTGCCGTTTTAGTTTTTTCAACAAAAGTATTTCTCAAGCCCAAGTGTTTATACAAAAAGAGTCGCTCTGAAGTGTCCCGTTTCTGTTGTTTGAAAGCAGTTTATGGCTAATTATGACATAAAGTACAGCGAGTTTAATCGGTAGGCATTATACGAGAATGGTAAGTGGAGAAATATAATAGGGCAAACACCTTGACGCCATCTCCAGTCGGTAAGGATAAATCGGTAGCTATTCGGTTGATGTACATGTAAAGGTATGGCTACACTGCACTGATATTTTGATACCGATGTATGTTTACCTTGCACCTAAAGCAACCATGTTAAACATCTGTAACTGTCAAAGAACAAGGACTGTGTACCAAAGAAACGCATGAATCAAAGAAATCTTAAAACAATAAAATGGAGATCAAATATTCAGTTTGTGCGTACAGAACAAGAGGTATTGGAATTGTTGTGAGAAATCATCCTACAATAAAAAGACTGATTGTTTGATCCAATGAAGAAATAAAACAGTAGAATTTTAGTACGATGACTCTCCAATCTGTGTGGACTTGTATGTATTATTGGACTCGTTGTGAGGATTGAGTAACTAGTTGTTATAGCAACCGCTGCAAACAACTTACAGTAAACTCTACTGAAAGAAAACAAACAACTAACAGTAAACACTACTGAAAGAAAACAAACAACTATAAAAGATTGTTGCAGTCTCACCTACTGGAAGAAAATACTATGACTCATAAACTAAAAGACAATTATTTATTGTCATTCAAACCATATGTATTGGTAGGATGTGAGTTTTTTGTGATTTATCTACCCCTACATTAATGAGAAAACAATTACAAGCACAAAAGTTTGGTTGGAGAACAAATGGCAAGTTTAGACATATAAGTGGATGAATAAACTGTTTGAATGGCAGTTTCTGACTAACTCAGTGAAATAGGCAAACATGCTTATAACACACAGATACACTCACTGATGTTTTTCACTTTACATTGTATAAATGTGGAGATATTTCACTTCCGAGGTTACCAGTAGTGAATGTTAGACTGGGCTCCTTTGACCCCCAGGAGCCCATTCAACAATATAGTGGTCTGTTGGAAAGTTCTTCCAAGGCGCTTTCTAAAAATAGTTGTACAGACTTTTGAGGAAAGACTGTGATGTTGGAGAATGCTATCCATTCATGTGTACAACATTGCAATTGTTTGAAACTTCATAACCTCATATAAAAACTGAGGTGAACTCCCCCTCTCTCTCCTAGGTTTTGTAAATAGCAGATATCTAGCTTTCCTGGAATCCAACTTCATCAAAAGGTCTAATAATAAAAAATCAAACACGAGTGCGATTCATTCAGGCAGCCATCAAAGGCTTCAAAAGTAGAATGTAACATTTTATCAGAAAATGCTTTACATGCAAACTTATTGAACTTGTCATGTTGCTATTTTTGTCTCTTCAGACAGGAGGCATCATGAAAACCCAGCATTTGGTGATGCAATAACATTAGCTTTATGTAAATGTTAGCTGTTTTACATAGAGTTGCTAATGTAACTGCACACGACTGTTTATGGTCTGAATAATATACTGTATTTTCGGAAAATTTCAGACAGTTTTAAACATTTCAGATTCTTCCAAAGTTGTTCCTGTAGTTCCAAATAACTCATGCTATTCCTAAAGTGTTTATTTGGTTTGTGATTTGCATCACCGTCTAAATAATTTTGAAAACGCCTGGATGATAAGAACAAAACTGTAGACTTTCATGTTTGTTAAACAAGAAACACAGTTTTATTGTTTGAAACTTTGTAAAAAGCCAGGCTGATACAAACTCACTGAAATCAGTAAGGTCGTGTTCAGCTACATTTCATTAGAGATTGTATTGCATCTCCAGCGTCATTGTAAAGTAGAAAGCTCTCTATGCAAAGTGCTTCCACTATTTCAGAGGCTTTCAAGGGCCGTCGAAAGAGAAAGCGTTCATGCAATGAGCGACCATTTTCCCTTCACCTCCAGGTCTGAAGCAGCCGTCCCCACCCACCCCACAAATGTAGCCCTAAATAACTCTGTCTGAAGGTTTGAGTGAGATTCCCTGCAGTGAAATGTACTACAAGGATTTGAGTAGAAGATCTGTGAGTTTTCTCTCAACTCCACTAATGAGCCTTTACAACTTTTGTTACATAATTTGCACTGCATAGCAGATGTGTATAAAACCTGTGGTATAATGTTCTTGTATGACTGACTCCTCAAGTCCTTACTACATCAATGTAAGTAATAATGTCTACTTTCCTGTGGAGGTAAATGTTATGGAGTTGTCTACACAATCAGTGAGTTTTGGTTCTTCTAGGTCAGCTATAGGTAATGTATCTCCAATAACAATAACAGCTACCTAGGTGTATAAAACTATGTTAATGAGGATTATCATCATCCTAAATGTAATAAGTATTATGTAATGAAACTATTACTGTCATCATTTGTACTGTTGACTATATAGTATCATGAATTATATAATTATCATTGTTATAACTATTGCTAGTAACCACCACACCAACTACTCTATTATCACCGTATACAAAAAGTTACAAAAATATTATGATTAACAAAAAATGATGCTCAAAGTTCATACACTTTGCAAGGCTTTTGTTCCACATTAAAAATAATTGTGAAAACGCAGTAAATATATCAGCCTTGATAAACGTGGAATTTACGCACAATAAAACTGTATTTCCTGTCAAACAACTGTGAAAAACTTTCAAACTGTATAATTGTTTTGCAAATAATCTATACGGTTTTGCATTGATTCAAACGAAAAAAAAGAACATTTTTGTAAACGTTTTAGCAATAGTACGAGTTATTCACAAATCATATGAGCCATTTTAAATTAGTCTGAGCTGTTCTAAAAATATCTAAACTAATTTGAACTCGTTAAAAAGCTTGCAAAAGTTTGGTTTTTTGACCAAAAATAGGCTTTCCCATTTTCTTTGTAAGCTTTGTAAAATGTCTCAATAGGCGTAGTGATCAATAGTTGTGAAAGAAATCATTTAATCATAAACATGATTGTTGGATATAGTATCAAAAACTACCTTTTTAAGAATATGAAGAGTTTTGGTTAATTAATTGTAGTAGCAACAGATAAAATAACAAAAACTATATTTTCATTTGTTTGAATCTTTGATACAAACTTTTTTATCAGTGCTTGGTAAAATAATATTGCTATTCGTAAGCAGACCAAGAATGTAAACTGGCTTAAATTCTCAAATCATACGATTCACTTCACAAAGCACTTTCAAAAGCGTTCAGATGTTTTAAAAAACAAAACACAAATTATTCTGAACCAGCATAGTTTGCGCTGCAACATATCTATTCTTTATTTCTAGGTCAAGTTGAAGTTTGATATATGGTTGTTGCCTGGAGTACTTATGTCATCCAAGTAAGAAGGCAGCAAGATGATTAGCCCTGTCACTGACTACAGACATAGAAGTCAGCGCTACCAATTACATCATAGTATCATCAGCCTTGTTGTGTGCATATGTTGTTGGGTGATCTATCTTGGTCTACTGTTACACAGAGCTTTTTTGGCAATACTCACTGCATTTATTGTAAATCTGTGGTGATTTTTATGTTGTTTTGGTTGCATGCATGTGCTTGGATACTGAATACAAATTTTATTGTTAGGCACACCTTAATGTGCACTAGTTTTATTGTCTCAAAAGTTTGTGGACTATCATATTTAGGCTAATTACTTAAAACAACTTCTATATATTTATGTTTTTTTTATTGGCTGTTTCTCATAATACATAAATAGAAGCTTTTATTTTCCTATGGTTAATCTATCAGGAAACATGGATTATTCAATACACTGCAGTATAGGGTGCTTGCATTAGGTGGATCAGAAACAGGAGCAGACAATTTCCCTCTGTCAAGGAAATTGTGTGAGTGTATGCTCTACCCTCTTTGGTTGTTCTTAGCACTGAAATAGATATCCCCTGCAATGGTAAAGTCGCGCTATATCGGCGGCCTGTAATCCCGGCAGCCATCTTGGTACCTGCCACTATGTATCCTAGTAACGGTGATGCCATACTAACAAATGCTAAAATTACAACTCCAATATGTGTAAGATTATTCCCAAGTAAGTTAGCCAGCCAAATTCAACCACCAGCCATACACATATACAGGTGTGGAATATACTGCACTCAAAGGCTGAACCACTCTACCATCCAGTGCTTATACCTAGGTTCTTTGTGTGTGACAACCAATGTATTAAACAGCTAATTGAATGTTACAAATCAATGAGTGTTCATAATACATCACTTGTATCCTGTTTGTATACATAAATTTATTCCTGTAATTAAAAAAATTATGTACCAATCAAAGCAGACAAATGGCTTCATGCTTTATGAGCAATGCATGACAGGCCATCAATACACATTGAATAAAGTGTAAGTAAGTAAAATAACAAAAAAGCATAAGATATATAAACAAAAGTTATAATAATGTTGAACAGTTTAAAATCAATCACTTCTAAAATGAAGTTGTACCGCACAACTAAAAGAGCTCTACTGGCCCTTGATGGCTTTTGTGTTCTTGTGACGAATGTTGCTTTCGTACAACTTGAGATTGTGCAGCTTGGCCTTAGGATGTTGCAGTAAATCGTAAAAGGTTCCTACTACTAGCTGAATCAATGTTACGGGGTGGTTTGATATGCCATCCGTGGTCTCAACAATGTGATCTCCAAGAACTAACCAATCATTTTGGCCAACATCCTGCGAAACCTTCGACTGAACAGACAGCAAACGTTTTTGGTGACAGCATCTACGCCAGCTGGGCCCGGTTGTCATTCTGTGGAATGATGTTAGGAGGTACATAGCAGTCGCTGCCAGCTTGTATCATCTCCGTGTGACTCTGAGGTACCACATTACCGGTAATTCCTCCGTCTGATTCAGCACCACATCTGCTAATCAAACGCCTAAATGCAGCTTTGAGATGGCTGACATTAGGGTTGTTGTTCCGTCCACCTAAAATAAACGCAAGAACATTTTATATTAGCCTGAAATACTGGAATGGATATTGGTAGTGCTTGGTCAGTTTGGCTGCCTGTTAGGTTTTGGTTCTGGGCTGCCCGCACTCAGTTTTTGTGTTTTTTGTTTAGTCTCTGGCAGTAAAAGTCAACAATAAGCGATGACGATAAATATGAAAAGTATATTTTGTTGACATTTGAGCGGCAGAATGACTAGAGACATGCTCAATTATTGATATATCCAAGTCCTGGAACAGGAAGTCATGCACTCATAAAAGGCTAGTCTATAAACATAGGGCCTTTTGCTGGATTTGCACCAGCACATGATGGCTGTACACAGGACATTTATAGATAAAACATCATCTGACTCTATTCTTGCTCGACTCAAAGCCAAAAAAATAAAAAGTTGAAAACACACCAAAACTTTCGGTTTAGCCAGTACTAACTGCAACCCAACCCTTGGGCATACAAACTTAAACTTTCAGGCCGGCGAGCTACGCTCTATAGCTCACATAAAAATAACTCTATGGTTTACAGTGACTTGATTTTGCTGCACTCACCATTTCCTCGAATGGCATTGAAGAAGAGCTACAAGTGACCCTGGCTAAACTTGTACATCAGCAGATAGCGGGCAATACGAGGCTCCATCAGCTGCACAACAAGCCCTGATACAGCGTCAGGTCCACACACTAAGCCTTTCATACACACATTTCTGTCTAACAAATAGATTATATTAATTCAAAATAAATAACTGCATAACCTATGAGCATGTAATGGTTTAGACTAAAGGTGGACCAAATCAGCGAGTCTATTGCATTGCTTTGTTACAACGACGAGTTATAAAGTGTATAAGCACAACAAACTATTCAATAGCGGAATAAGATGAAACACTAAAACCAAGCAAGCCTCAGCAACACTTCATACAGTCTACATAACCAAAGAGGCAAATTTTCAGCAGTAGTGAGGGAAAGCGGGTAAGCCCCGGCGTCTTGTAAAAGAGACCCAACGCATTCCATACTGCTTATCCGTAATGGCTGCTTATAGCCTCTGGCCATTACAGATTGACTGTTTAAAATGTCTAACAGTAGATCAACAGTCCAATAATAAAGTAATCACATGCGTGTTCAGTGACACATTCACTACCTCCACAAGTTATCTAGCTGACCACCATTCTATGATTGCAATAGTCTGTCAATATTGAACACTCCTAAAACTAAATTACCTTGATAAACTCTACTGTTGGTTCCCAGTCTACAAATTCTTTCACCCCCCCCCCAAGCTCCTTCAATGTCAGAAGAGCGTCTGCTACAGAGTTAGACAACAATTGTGTAGCGAGTGAGACCTAACAAAACCAGATATGATAATTTGGAGTTGCCCAACAGAAAATATGCATAAATCAATAATTTTGCAATGAAAATCTTCACTAGAATAAATATGATTGTAAATGAAAAACTCATTTAGCCAGAAAACACCTTCATTTTATTTTGAACAAAATTGATATGCCTTAAGGATAATTTATTCGCTACCTTCAGTCCCATAGTTTCCTGTGTCTTATGTAGTAGAGCAATATGTGGCCACTGAATCTGGCCACTGGGAGAGTTGACAACTCCATATGAATGTAACATATTACGCACCAGTTTCACTGTGTAGGAAGGATCCAGTAAAATGAAGGTCTAATGAGAGGACTCCTCCATAAAGAAATAAGGCACCAAGTTGTTACTATCAGTCAACTTGGCACCCAAGAGTCAACACAGTGTTAAGTTTGTGGCATGACCATCCATAGTTATGCAATCAATAATGAATTCTCTCTCATTCAAGCTGTGGAGAGTAAGATTCAAAAGCTTCCATTGTGTAGCAGCTTGGAGACTTCTTGTAAGACAGTAAGCAACAGGTGCTTTCCAAGGAGCAACTAGTCCTAAAAAGGACACGACTATAATACGCACGCAAAATAATAGGAATTCCCATTTAGGTGAAACTGTTAAAGCAATAAAGCTGACGATTTGCAAGTATCCATCGGTACGAGTCAACATAAACACTAAAGCCTCAGAAGCCTCCCATCCCTGCTCTCCAGGGTCGTCACCCAAGTCAACGTACCCAATCATCTGTTTTCACTGTTGGTCGTACAAGAGCTGTATTCTTATACTCATGGCATCAATCACCAAACAACATCTACCACCAGGTATCAAACCAGATAAATTCAAACTCACACTTGTCAAAATTAAATAACTTATGTATAACTATGATGCTTTTATTATTACTATCTGATATCACACTATTTGACAGGCTAACAACATGTTTTATATACAAAAGCAGTAACAACACATGCTTACTGTGCATATTTCTGCGAGTCTTCCACCTTTTTCTTTGACAGAGACTATCATATCTGCATTGATACCTGGACTACTACCTGTTTGCTCTAGCCATCTACATCAAGACAGACACATTCCACTAACATTCAGACTGAGAAACAGACAAAAATCAAACACCAATCTGAGTTGGACAGTGAAACATTCAGTACCGAAACACAAACCAACTGAGAGAATGTGAAGATGGATCTAGCGGAAAGCAGTAACTGCGCTCCTGTGAATAACCATCCAGCAACTTCATTTTTTTTTAATTAACAAATAATACATCTTATTTACTAAAGGATGGCTCAAATTTCTTAGCAGGAGCACTAAGATTTAAATTAGCGGTAAAAAAGTGATACTGCAGCATTATGTAGTGCATATAGCTATACGTACCTTTGCAATGTTAGAACTAGATCTGTCGAGTTTCATATCAGGTTGGCTATCTGTATGCTCAGGAGCAATTAGCACTAGTACTTTAGCAGATGTTCGATATATTACTTCACCTGTGAAAAAAAATACCAGCAGCAGCTTTGCTTGAGGAGTTTTGATTTTGTAACAATTGATTGATGGCTAAGCATTGATTGTGTCAGGATACAGAAATGGCAGCAATGATACATATATATAACACATGTTTGTGAAATACCAACAAAAAGTCAAAATGTGCAGACAAACAAAAGTATGCAATTCATGGCAGACAATAGGCCTGGTAGAAGCCCAACAGCAATGATTAATGCATTTCGCCGATACATTAGTGAAACAACAACAACACAGGTATCAAATCATGACTCATGCTATATGAACTGAAAATGTCACGAGGCTCAGAAAGGTGGAAAAATAAATCATGAACTGTTGAACATTGAAAAAGGTTGTCTGATTTCTGTGTTAAATCATCTAAATTTGACCCATCCGCACTTGAGTGAAATGACCATTGTTGAATATGTTTCTAATCAATTATGTATTCTATCGCAGACGATAGGTAAGAATCATTGTGAATGTCTCAGTGTCAATCCACCCTTGGTACAAAATATTCCACCCAATCATAAATGAACATTCCATGCCGATACACTCTTTTGAAAGCTTGAATGAATGCTATTAACTGCTCACGCTTTGAGCATCAGTCTTTAACCATTGAGATGTTTGTGATGTATCTGTTTTATTGATCTATTGTTTTGTATTCCAATCTATACAAAAAAAAAAAAAAAAATTGATGACAGCTGGGGATGCAAACCCGACGCAAAGATTTTATAGTTGCTGACAGAACTGAATGTATATACTGACCAGAGTCTGCATAGTTAATAATACAAGTGTTACATACCAGGGAGACCATAGTAATACAAATATCAAAGGCGGCAGATCATAAGTTTTGATATACGAAATTCTATTGGGATGAATGAACTATAACTCCAGACAGACCGTCTGTGTGAAAATTTCATGACTTGAGGCGTGGCCGAAGGGGTTGCAAAGTATAAAGTTTTGCAAATGATACGGTAAAAACTTAGTGCTCAATACAATAGTGATTGGCTGTGAGACTGGAGCTTGCCTACTGATTGGTGAATTGTAAATGTGCAGGCAAAAAGAAAATGAAAAATTTTTGTCTGACAGTACTGATATAGACTTCATAGAGATAGGACAGCTGGCCAGCAGTCTCACACAATTCAGTATTCAAACTAAATCTTCAACACTTTGTGGCAGCATTTTTTTTGTATAGTTTTCTGTGGCATCAATTATTTCTCACCGTCAGTATTTATCACGGTTAGATCACCCAACCTAGGACTTCAGGTTGCTGTGATTTACAAACAGTTCTGTCAGCTATCAACTTCAATATTCCAGAGTCTACTCGCTATCTGTGGTTGTAGATAAACAGTTTTGGCTGTCTGCAACGGACATCCATCCATACATATTAACCTATCCCAATCTTGGACGAAATCATCCCAACATTGGAAGAACAAATTACTACAAGCTGACCAAACACTCACATAAGATTCGTAAGCTCACAACGACAACAAGTTCGCAGACGCCAATTCCTGCAAAAGACTTAAGCCCACAGCTAAACACAGAAACCAACAAACGAATTTCCTGCGGAAGGTATTGCAACAAACATTTTCCTGCACTAACATTATATCGACAACTTTATCGCCCTCGGCAGCAACAGGACTCCGTTCCATCAGCACCCCGCCAGTCACCTGAGCCCTTGGACTTGATCACTCTCTCGACTCTAACCTCTGGAGCTTTTGAACTATATCATTCTGTAAGACTGTTCTTTATTACCATAACTAACTTTCTCTCTGACATTTAGCAGAAATTTTGTGTCACGTAAAAATTTTGCTGGTTTCAAATTTTTACTGCAATTCTGAATTTTTAACAATTTCTAACTTTTACAACTATTCTAAATTTTCAACGATTTCAAATTCATCAACAATTCAAAACTTTAAATCTCTCAATTAGAATTATTTACATCTTGTAAATCTGAATATTTACTAATTCCAAAAAAAAAATCTCAACCAACATCTTGTGAAAAGACTTTATAATAATTCTGAACTTTTTAATGATTATAACATTTCTGTAATTGACCTGCCATAAAATAATTTCAATTTTTGTAACAATTTTCTGTGGAGTTATCCTTCATACATCAGACAACTCCAACTTTTGATAACATCCAGAATTCAGTTGTTTCAAGATTTTCTGCATTTGTGTTATAATTGTTTATATAAATATTATATTTTAATCTGCTCTGAATAGCATTGTCTTATCTAAGCTTTGTCCCTGCTTTGCTACCTACTAACCACTTTGTGTTTTATAAATAGATTATACCCATTTTTTATTCAAGATCCATGAATAGTGAAGGTTTATAATCACCAACTTTCATTTCTCAACATTCCATTCTAAATAGAAGTAAATTGTTATCTTACCACGGCAGGGAGAACCATAAGTCAGCAACAGTTTTCTCCTTGCAGTCTAGAGTGCTAACCAAATTACACCATTACACATCCATCTATAAATAGAACCAAATACTTAAGTAGAACCAAAGAGAGTAGATAATTCTAAATTCTATTGCAACCTGCTAACACAGCATTGCATCAAACATCTTTATTGCTTATGAACCAAATCACTAATTACACAACACTACACATATATATATATATCCCAACTATCTGGAATAGAAGAAGTAGAAGTATCAAAAAAGAACGCGAATTTCTAAAATTTCTGTTGCTGACAATTGATTGCCTTTGAGGCTAGCTGACCGTGAACTACTGGCGATAAATCAGCTGTAAGCATGGTCTGACATCATTTGCAGAAGGAAAACGAAGAAGAAATAAAAAATCATAGATAGATAATAACAATATAATATTGTTATTATCTATCTATGATTTTTTATTTCTTCTTCGTTTTCCTTCTGCAATAATATTGAATATTATTATTATTATAATAATAGTAACAGTAACAATAATAATATCACGGAGTTTCTATCACGGGCCCCTGGGGATTTTTGCAAGCATGTTCCTCCAACGCCCCACTATCATATATACTACATACTATATTCTAGTAAATATGATAGTGGGCCGCTGGAAGAACATGCTTGCAAAATCCCCAGGGGCCCGTGGTTTCTATGCTGCGAAGAAGGTATCAAGATGGCCGACCAATGAGCATGCCACAAAGTGACCTTGACAATCACAGGCATAGACCTATAGGGGTTATAGGTGTATGATCACAGGTGATGTTTATTTCAGTGGAAACAACGATTATATATAGTATATATAATCGTTGGTGGAAATACAGCTAAGATTTTCACAGACACGGGAAAAATCATAGATTGCATCAAACTGTAGGACTTCTGAAATCAGTGTTCATCTGACCTATCACCTCTCACTTCCGTTGCATTTCCTAGGGAACATCAACGATAGTTAGTATTATTATTATCATAACAACTTGATATTATTATTATTTATTATTGTTGTTACTGTTGCTGCAACTATTACTGTTGTTAATTGTTATTAATAATAACAATAATAATAAAGCTGATAACAGTAATTATACGTTATTAATTATTGTCATCAGTTTTATTATTATTATTATTTAATTATTATATTATTATAATAATAATTATAATAATAATAAATAATAATAATAATAATTATTATTAATTATTGTTGTTGTGCTGAGCTGCTCAACAACTTCTTCCAGGAGCAGTTTTGTAGAAACCAGCAAATAGATACCATACCACAAATCAATCATCCTGCTGAAGAGATAAATATATCTGACATTGGAATAGTGAAGCTGATACGTCACTGGGGAACGGAAAGTCTCCTGGTCCAGACGGCATCAGAAAACTAGATCTTATGATAGACTTGCAAAGTACTGCTGCATGCCTAGGCCACGTATTCCGTGTCTCACTTGCTTGCGGACGCCTACCAAAACAATGGAAGTCAGCAAATGGAACACCCATCCATAAGGGTGGCCACACAACCTGTGCATCTAACTTCAGGCCATTCTCTCTAACCTCCATACCATGCAAAATATTAGAACATATAGTGCTTCACTGCCTCAACGAAAGACTTGATAATATCCTCCACAACCGACAACATGGGTTTAGGAAAGGCCTATCATGCGAAACACAGCTCTGCGCAACGTACCATGACTTTGCTGAGACAGCAGAAACACACAAAACTACTCAAGCGCTGATATTAGACTTCAAAAATGCATTCGACAAAGTACCACATGCTCTCCTAAACTGAGACAGATCCTCGACTTAAGCACCATTCTGACAAACTGGATACAAGATTTTCTTACTGAACGAACGCAGCCCGTCGCACTGAAGGGCGAGTACTCAACTTCATGTCCAGTATCGTCTGATGTACCACAGGGCTCGGTGGTGGGGCCGGCCCTCTTTCTTCTGTACATCAATGACTTACCAGCCGCTGTCAACTGTAGAGTCAGCTATGGTGGCTCATAACGTTAGACGGTTTCGTTTTCAAAGCGTAGGAACGGATTTGAAATAGTCCAGACGGTTTGCAAAGCGTCTTTTACATTGAAAATAATTGGGTAATTGTAGTAAAATAGCCCAAGAAACTATGTTTAAAAACGGGCTTGTTGGTTATAATAAATTAATTGTCGGCCTCAACAGTTGCAGGATTAATGCTATAAAACTGTATTTCCTGTCCAACAATTGCAAAATCTGCAAACCGTATAGTTGTCTTGCAAATAATTCAGACGATTTAGAAATGATTCAGATGATTTAGGAAATTACAAACCGTATGGACGCTTTAGAAAGAGTATGAACTATTTACAAACCGTATGAATTATTTTGAAATAGTCTGAACTGTTTTAAAATAGTCTAAACTATTTTGAAATGGTTGGAGAAGTTTGCAAAGCACATGGCTTTCGAACCAAAAGCGATCGTCATAATTTTATTTATAGCCTCTATATAACTTTGTCAACATAGACGTCGATCAAAAGACATAGAGCAAGTTAATTAACTGTATAAAAATGTTGTTGAATATAATCTCTAAAACGAATTTTTACATTTACAGTTAGGTTGTATTTATTATTTAAAATAATTTAAAGTAAATAATATTTATTAAATCAAAAATTTTATTTATTTATTTAGAAAAAATTCAACCGTTCAGTGTTTAGAAGAAACATTATCCATCATAAATGGACTGTAGATCTATGACCAATAGAGCGAACCACCAAATCGGCTCGGATTTACTAAGTTCACAAAGCGTTCAGAAGTTTTTGCAAAAGTTCAGACTATTTCAAATTCGTTCAAACGGTTTGGAAAGCGTTCAGACGTTTTAAAACACAAAAGGCAAAACGTTCTGAGCCACCATAGTCAGCTTATATGCTGATGACACCTTACTATACCAACAAGTCAATAATGCCGATGAAATGGTAGCCTTCCAAGAGAACATTAGTTCCGTAGAAAGGTGGTCACAACGATGGAAAATGCCTTTTAATTCTACTAATGCTACGTGTACATCTACCGATTACCTACCAGTTTGTCCTTACCCATTGGAGATGACATTAGGGCGTTTCCCCTATTTTTTCTCCGTTTGCCATTTAAACGCAATACCGGTGAAACTCGCAGCATTTTTTTGAAAGTTAGCCATAAAGTGATTTCAAACATCAAAGACGGGACGCTAAAAAACAATTCTTCATCTAAAAATAATTGCACTTGAGAAACAGTTTTGTTGGAATCATCAAAGCCGCGAACGGTGATATGATTGGTCAAATCAGAAAATGCTGACCAATTTTTTTGCTCCTGAGCAAAGTCTACCGATAGCCTCAAATAAAATGTTACCGATTATTTTATTACGTCACACAGGAAACGGATGCAAGGAGATCCTCAATCGGTAAGGCAAATTGCGAGCTAATTGGACCAAATCCTAAACCTCAGTTACATTACAAGCTTGGCTCCTCAAAAATTTCATGGGTGAAGAGCACCAAATATTTAGGCGTCATCCTTCAACACAATCTACATTTCGACCAACACATAGCCTTGAAAACTGAGAAAGCTAGTAAAATCTTGGGTGCAATCAAATATACATTCGGTACTGCGACCAAAAACAGCCGACTGCTTGCATACACCAGTCTATGCAGACCCATTTTAGAATATGCCGATACAGTGTGGGACCCTACCAACAAGGCTATCATAAACTCAATCAAAGGCGTTCTGAGTAGAGCTGTTAGATTTTTGAGTGGTCTGAAAGGTCTCGACAGTGTCAGTGAACCCAGAGAACAGTTAGGTCTCCCGACGTTAACCAGGCGCAGGCAAAACCATAGGGTAGCGTTGCTTACCAAAATCCTCCAAGACGAGGAACGACAAAGTGTACTCTCATCCAGTTATGATGAAATAATCAATAACAGATCTAAAACAACGATAGTGACACGAGCTGCTAGCCGTGGAGAGCTCACTTCCATATATGCAACCTCCAGTATGCTTCACAACAGCTTTTTACCTAGAACTATACGTGACATGAGAGCGCTACCAGAAACCGTATAACCGTTAGACAGCTACATGCTGTAACCATGTAATAACAATGTGGCACACTGTTTTCCTTCTGAGGCACTCCACTTGCACCTAGTGATTTAGAGTGTCCTATCGTCACAGAGGTAATACAGAGAGGTGGTCTTATTATTTATTATTATTATAATTATTTATTTCTTACATCATGATAGCTGGTGAAATTTTCAATGCTGGCATCTCACAAAGATCTGTCCACGCATCACCACTTTCTTATCTACCTCTTTCTTATCATTTTTAGCCACAACAACACAAATGCAATGTTTCATCAATCACCTACTTACACCGATAAGACAATTTTCTTGTAGTACAATATTATTATATGTAGAACCCACTGCCAATGATTCTCTTACTCACTTAGATCAGGCTGAGGTTTATTACTGACCGGCACACTATAGTTTAACCAAGCTAGTAAAAGGCCTACAAACCCAATAAAATATACAACATTCCTTCTCTCTCGTATCGGACATATAACATCTACATAACATATAACACCTACATAACATATAACATCTACATAACATATAACATCTACATAACATATAACACCTACATAACATATAACAACTACATAACATATAACATCTACATAACATATAACATCTACATAACATATAACATCTACATAACATATAACATCTACATAACATATAACATCTACATAACATATAACATCTACATAACATATAACATCTACCTAACATATAACATCTACATAACATATAACACCTACATAACATATAACATCTACATACCATATAACATCTGCATAACATCTACATAACATATAACATCTACATAACATATAACATCTACATAACATATAACATCTATATAACATATAACATCTACATAACATATAACATCTACATGACATAAAACATACGAATAAATCACTCACAAGATTCCAGCTCACTCCATCACATTACCCTCGTTAGATTCACAACAAAGACCCACAATTCCCCACCAAAGACTATCAGAGAGCCGAAACCTCTCAACATATAAAAACGTCACTAAAGCATTCTTAACTTCAACACAGTGGCTATACCACCTGCCATATACATCTATCATATACTTTGGTTTAACTGGCTAATATTGCCATCAACACATTTCCTCATATCTTTTCTTCAAGTACCATTTGTCTCGTTTGTTACACAACCTGCAGTTGTGTGTCACTGTCTGTCTTGTTTGTTATACAACCTGCAGTTGTGTGGCACTGTCTGTGTTGTTTGTTATACAACCTGCAGTTGTGTGTCACTGTCTGTCTCGTTTGTTATACAACCTGCAGTTATGTGTCACTGTCTGTCTCGTTTGTTATACAACCTGCAGTTATGTGTCACTGTTTGTCTCGTTTGTTATACAACCTGCAGTTATGTGTCACTGTCTGTCTCGTTTGTTATACAACCTTCAGTTGTGTGTCACTGTCTGTCTTGTTTGTTATACAACCTGCAGTTGTGTGTCACTGTCTGTCTCGTTTGTTATACAACCTGCAGCTGTGTGTCACTGTCTGTCTCATTTGTTATACAACCTGCAGTTGTGTGTCACTGTCTGTCATGTTTGTTATACAACCTGCAGTTGTGTGTCACCGTCTGTCTTGTTTGTTATACAACTTGCAGTTGTGTGTCAGTGTCTGTCTCGTTTGTTATACAACCTGCAGTTGTGTGTCACTGTCTGTCTCGTTTGTTATACAACCTGCAGCCGTGTGTCACCGTCTGTCTTGTTTGTTATACAACCTGCAGTTGTGTGTCACTCTGTCATGTTTGTTATACAACCTGCAGTTGTGTGTCACCGTCTGTCTTGTTTGTTATACAACCTGCAGTTGTGTGTCACTGTCTGTCTCAATTGTTATACAAGAAACTATATGACAGGTTTGTTATGCTGACAGACAACAATGGACAAAACTCAAGCATCAGTGGAGTGTGGATTTTGTTTGAGAAAAGATGAGGCATTACCACAACCTAAGACCCTACTTTGTACACACGTGCACTGTTTACAGTGTTTGAGTGGCTTTTATGAGGAGAATCACCTAATAGTATGTGCAGCGTCGGGGTGTGGGTAAGTGTCCCCTATATGTATAGTTATAGTTCACAGGCTATAGTATATATACTTATATATAAGTTATACTACAGTTACTATACAATATATATATATAACACAGAGAGGTGTTTGCTGGGGCTCCACATACTCTCCCATCACATGATATGCCAGGAGAAGACAATAAATGGTGTGATATTTGTGTTAGGAAGAAAAAGTCTAAGGAGGAGGCTGTCAGCTATTGTACATATTGTTGTACAAAGTTATGTAACAGACATGTAGATGTAAGTTATTGTATCTGTCGATTGTTGTGATTGGTTGTTTGTTCTCTCTGTATGTCGATTGGTTGATTTCTCTATATCACATGCCTAACTATGGCAGCTGACAACATTAGAGGATTTTGCTTTCAAAAGCGTATGAACGACTTTGAAATAATCTGAACATTTAGCAAAGCATCTTTTATAAAGAAAATAATTGGGTAAATGTCGTCAATCGGCCTGAAACCTGATCAAAAAACTGACTCAGCGATTATAAACTGTTGGCCTGAGCAGTTGCTAGATTTTATGCAAAACAAACTGTATTTCCTGTCCAACAATCGTGTCAAAACGATTAATCAATCAAACAATCGTAGCAAAACGTATCATTATTTTGCAAGTAGTAAGAGTATTCGCGACCTCTGTTCGCCGAACACATTGCAATAAAAATAATCAGACCGGCAATAAATTTATTCAATAAATAATCATTTTGTTCGTAACTCGTGGGTCAACAAAAAGTAGCTCACTGAATAAAATTAATATGCACGGTTTAGAAATTATTCAGATGATTTAGAAAATTACAAACGCTCTAAAAATAGTATGAACCAGGGCTGTGGATTTATAGTCTACTGTGCGCTCAGGCATGAACTATTTTATAAAACGTTTGACCTATTTCTGATAATTTGAACTGTTTCAAAATAATCTGAACTATTTTGAAAAATCTTTGATAGGATTGCAAAGCGCATGACTTTTGAACCAAAAACGATTGCTCTCATTGTCTTTATAGCCTCTATGCTTGCCATTTAACGGAGATCAATAGAGCAAATTATTTAACTATGTAACCATTTGTTGAGTCTCTAAAATTTATATTTTCAATAAAATATAATTAGGTTTTGTATACTATTTATAGTAATATGGAATTTATTATAATGACGTAAATAAATAATAAATATGATTTCTTTCATTTATTTCAATGAAATTTAACTGTCAATCATTCAGGTCAAAATATATCAGTCGTAAGTAGACTGAAGATATATCATCAATAGAGCGAACCAGCTAATAGGCTTTGACTTACGAAGTGTGTGTACGACTTGGCAAAATGTCTAAAGCTTTTGCAGAAGTTCGGACATTTTCAAAAGCATTTAGATGGTTTGGAAAGCGTTCACACCTTTTAAAACCCAAAACACAAAACGTTCTGAGACACCGTGCCTAGCGATTGATTTATCTGTTAGTTGTCCAGTAATTATTCTGTGAAGTTTGCTTTCTGTGTTGTCGGTTTTTGTCAGCTGGACTTCTTTCTCATATTGTAGCATGAGATTTGGTATTTTAGTCACATGATGATACGATGGATCTACATATCAAGATAAATATGGATGAGTTTAGAGCTCAGGCTAAGAAAGGTCAGACAAGGAACTGTACTACACACACTAACCAACCCTACAGCGTGGCTTGTAAACTTTGTTTGACTCTCTGGTGCATGAAATGTCTGCCTGATATGGATAAATGTGACAATGGTAAGTAATATATATGTGTAATGGGGTCCTGGTAGGAGTTGTCTTCCTTTACCGATGTTGTCAGATATAGTCTAGCTGATCGTATAACTTATCATTAGAAATCACGACACGTTTAACTATTATCCTGATTTGTGACATTTCAAGCAGCTGATAAGACAAAAATGATGTTGTGGAGAAAGCTCAAGGGTCAATGCAGCCTTTGAATTATTTTTCATGAAATAAATTTTGATTTTCTTCACTTGAAAAGCCTCAATTGAGTTTGCCCATAAATACTCTGCGGTAGAATGTTATGCTGCATGTACACCAGCTGATTGTATTCTGACAGATTATTATCTAGCCGATGGGTTTCTGAAATAGGTCTATAGGTCTATGCTATGGTTATAGGTCAATAGGTCTATGCTATGGTTATAGGTCTATAGGTCTATGCTATGGTTATAGGTCTATGGGTCTATGCTATGGTTATAGGTCTATGGGTCTATGCTATGGTTCTAGGTCTATGGGTCTATGCTATGGTTATAGGTCTATGCTATGGTTATAGGTCTATGGGTCTATGCCATAGTTATAGGTCTATGCTATGGTTATAAGTCTATCTGTCTATGCCAGACATTTTTAGTATCCTAACCACAAGGGTTTTGGTTTTCTTAGTACCAACTTCTACTAGCTCCACATTGAACAGTGCCACCTCCCTAATATCTGGTTGTTATCTACAGATCTATGTGTGTGGTAAATTGTGTAATTTTTGTGGTATTGTTACTCGGGATTTCCCAGGTTTTGCATCACCGTTTTTTCAATTCCAATGTTAGTTTGTTCCACAACCAACTTTATATGATATGTATAACAGGCACCTCTCACAACCTGCTGTCACTAGATGACTGTGTTGCTGCCCTACTCAAAGAAGGAATCAGTGCTGAGATGTTCGCCAAAGAGGATCAGTATGAGAGACTATTCAAAAATACATCAGAAATGAGAGCTGAATATGATAACAAAACATCACAGATGGTAGAATTGATACGTCAAACTAGGGATACGCAGGTTTGACTTTATGCTATCCGATCATACTTTGATTAAATGGCACTGTGGGAGGCAGCGCTGACTCAATGACACATTTTTGTTGTAGATAAATGCACTCAAGAGTAAATACAAGAGACTAGAGGTAGAGCTGAGAGAGAAAAGACAAAAAGGGAGAGTAAATATGGCTGAGTTTATGGAAGACATTGTACTTAAGAAATGGACTCAAATAAGAAATCAGAGACAACTGATAGAGACAAGAGTAAAACATAGTCACCAGGTAGATGTTTGTATGAATAGTTTGTATGTTTCACATGTCTAGTGGTAAGGCTGGTTCACACGACGCGTGAAAAGTCACTCTACCGTGAATTGAAATTTTGTAATAGCTATAGCGGTGACACACCCTCATTCTGTTGTTGTTCACACACAACGTCTCCGTGCGATAGTGTCCTTGCTCTCAACCAATAGAAGGGGATCCCGGCCGTTTTTTGTGGGTAGCTATTATTAAACAAACCGGAAGCCCACTTTCCACCAACAATACTATTGAAACGAAAGTCACTTCATTTTAGCAATTACAAAAGAAACATTTTTTCTGATAAGTTGATAAGTTTGGGGTATACAATACTGACGATGTGCCATCAACATAAATTGTAAAACTTCAACGACACTGTGAAAGCAAACCACAGTAATCGTTCAAGGGCGAACTTTCATTAGTTTATGTTGGCAAGCTCAAATATAACCGAAATGCAAAACTATGGTTCTACCCATGAACATGATATTGAATTATTTTTTCAACTGAATAACCCAATTTTCTTTAAAGAATTACTTCCGCAAGCTTTATTGATATTTTGAGTTTTCTCAACAACATCATTTTTGTCATACTATTTGCTCAAATTTCCTCACACCAGAATAATAGTCAAGCAAGTCGTGATTTCTAATGATAAGTTCAACGTTCGACTGAGCTACTTCCGGTTGCATCGCTAAAGTGAAACTACTCTGCCGGGACCCCATTGCAGTGTACGCTGTACGCAGGATCGTTGTACTACTAGTGCTAGTACGCACAAATGATTGAACAAGCAGAATGAATTAGTTATGATCAGTACACTAGAAATATGGGCATCAAAAGCAATCAGAACATCACCATGTGTTATGATAGAGTAAAATTTCAATAAAGTCAAAATTATTATTGCATACTCTTTAAAATTAATACACAAAAATTAATAAATGTCTTACATAGATGTTGCTGGTAATAATAAAAATACAATAATAATAATTACTAATTAGTTAATTAAATGATCAGGATCATCATTATTATGTCATAAAAATAAACTTAAAATTAGACAGTGCTATCAAATGATATTGACCGTTGCGTATAATAATAAATACATACTTTATTTCATGTCGTCATTGATTAATAATGAATAATATAATTTTTTATTAATTTAAAATTGTCAACTATTCTTTTTTTATAACATATTTATCACCATCAGCACTTGCATCTAGCTGGTGTGTATCTGAGAGATATTCTAGTATATAATACATCAAATCACTGTTTGCGGCTTTCTTTGTCATTTTATCACCAATCCAATTATCAGCCAACTCTTGCATTGCTCTACGCATACAGCGCGCCCTTGGCTATTAATGATGTTTGATTGTCCAATCAGCTAACGCGACGATGACCGTTTGCTAATAGAGCGGTGACAAAGTTCAACATGTCAGACATCCAACGCCCGTACTATTTCACGCCAACGAGCGCGGTCGAGCGATGAGTAATCGCAGTTTTATTTTTGGCTACCGCTAAAACAGAGCTTTCACACGTCGTGTGAACCAGGATGTAGAGTTCTAGAATGTGCACTAGTCAATAGCTAGGGCTTTACTAGTGCTTTAGCCTTAGAGCATCGCTGTGGGCATTGATATCTATTCATAGACTGAGTACCAAGTGAGCACAATGCCATTAGGTAATAAGTAGATGGGTGGGGCTCTGTATAGACAGTTGAATAACATATATCATTTATATAGCCTTAGTGTTATTGTCTTCTGTTGTGGGGTAGGCACCCCTCCCCTTCCAGCTGTACCAAGTATTACAATATACAGCTATCAGCTACTCACACGTTTATCTACATTTTATTTACAGGCAGATTTTGTGAAGGGATACGGAGAGCTAAAACAACAAATAAAAGAGTTTGTTGTAGAACAACTACCTGAGCTAAAACTTCCTGATCAGCAGGAACTGAGGCTAAAGGGTGAGTGACTAGACTTGTTGTACCTCAGACTAGGATACCTCAGTAATATTTACATCGGTGTAGTTGGAATAGCTGTGATAGATATATCTGGCAGTGAGCCAACACAGTTTAATTATCTTGTATGAAACCATTGAGTATAACCTCACATACAAACATTATATTGTTGTATTGTTTTTTATTTAACTCTACAAATGTATTTTATCTACTGAACCCTATATAATATGTATGTGTGATACAGTTAACTGATTAATCTATAGTGTCTGAGGTTAAGATTAATCTATAGTGTCTGAGGTTGAGATTAATCTATAGTGTCTGAGGTTAAGATTAATCTATATCATCAGCTCTTGTGTCACTATCAAGTCTAACCAGAGTCATAATATTGTAGGTGAGTGCAGGGAGATGGAATTAGAAGTTGTCTGCTCAGATGACCTGGTTGTAGCCAGTGAGAAAGGAGACACAACTCCACAACATCTCCCACAATCACTCACACAACTCCAGTCCGTACTATTACTTGCTAACCCTCTCTCAGTGTGTCACTACAACGGTAGTACTTATGTCGGGTTGAATAACAATACAGTTACTAAAGTAGACAGTAACTACAAAGTGTACAATTCTTTCATCTCCACCTCTGGTTATGTAAACTCCATCTCCGTGTACAAAGATAAAATCTATACATTATCTCGAGGTAGTCCCTGTAAAGTAGGTGTGTACGACATGTCTGGTGGACACATCACCAGCTGGAATCACTCTGATGGCGGTCGGTATTTTTTTGCGATGGTTGTCGTAGCTGACCAGGTGGTCATACCAGACAAAACAAAAAATAAAATAACTTTGTATTCTCTCGACGGTAAAATTCTACGTCACTTTCCCTCTCCTCTACCAAGCGATGCAAATGTTCGTATGTGTGCCGTTGGAGAAGCTTCTGTCGTCTTATCAGTTCGTAGTACATCCAAAATATATCTGGTGAACATTACAACTGGAGAGGTGGTGTGGACTTGCTCTGATGTGAACCAACCACGTGGTCTGGTACAATATGGAGATTACATATTAGTAACTGCATACAACAATACAACAATATACATACTAGACATCACAGCAGGTATGTTATTGTATACTATATATATATTGTATACTGCATTGGTTTGTTGTGTTATATATACTTATAGGTAGGTATATAGATGTGGTATGTAGTAGGGAATATACTGTAGATATTACTGATATATTATTGTAGGTAACATTATATCAGAGATGAGAGACAGCTATACAGATGGTAATGTGTATGATCTAGATGTGTACGGTACCACCCTAGTTGTACCTCACTGGGACTCTAAACGGCTTTTACTCTACCAGCTAAATGAGTGAACCAACCATTTCTGTAACCATCACATTGATGTATACTATATATACTTTGATTTTGCAAGTTGTTTATTTTTTTAATATCCATGTCTGGGAGGTTTAGCTTAGTAGGTCTTACTAGGAAATCAATTTTTGTGCCCGCTTTATAGCTCTATGCATAACCATCTCTGTACAGTATACAATAATATAATGCACTAGATTCATGTAGATGTCTATGAGATATTGTTGTATGTCTATTATTTGTCACCAGTCCTCTATTACCATACTAATACATCGCTTCACATAATTCAATGATATTGGAGCACAAAGCTTGGTTGTATTATTTATACATTGTTGGAATGATTCCAGATAGCAAGCTATACTACACAGCTGCACTCACTATTTCATTGGAGTCGCTGTGAAACAGTTTTTGGTCTAACTGGTTGATCTATCTATGAGCTACAATGATTGTCTTGAGAAGCCATCTCCTCTCTAACCGGTGTTTATAATAAAGTTTCCACGCCTATTTGGTGGAGTTGTCTATCCAATCCATAATTGGTGGATAAATCGTACCACAGAACCAACACCATACTTGCTGTAATGAGAAATAAGTGCATACTTCTACAGCTCTAAAAGCTTACGCAGTTTGTTTTTTCTTCTACAAACAGCTATAAACAATATGCATGTATGCGATAGTTACTGTATCCACTTTGGTTGCCTGGTACTTCTCCTTCATCATTGTATTCATACTCCCCCTGGATGTCTCAGCTGTATGTATAAGGGCTGTCAAAGATTAAGAATTCTTAATCTTAATCTTTTCCATTAATCTTAAATTAATCTTATTTTTTAATCTTATGCATTCATGTGATGTAAATGCAATGATGAGGCGGTAAAGTCATCATCCATCTACGTGCATGCTTGTAGAATGAGATTAGCAAACCTCAATTCAAACTCAATATGTATGTATGTCTTTATGTAATGTAAGCAACTGTGAACGAAACTTTTATTGAATGCAGAACTGAAAAGGAAGGAAACAAACTAAAACATAGTTGCGATTTAAAAATTTTGATATTTACAGTACATGTTCAGGTGGGTACAAAGTGTAGGCACACATGATTGAAAGAAAATAAAATTGTCGGATACACAAGTTAACGGAAACTTGAATATCGAATGTGAACAAAGAATATCCTTTTATCTTTGGCATATATTAATATAACATAGAAAACTATTATTTTTTATTTTTTTCACAAAACCTGCTACCCTCCAAAACCTTTATGGGGAAAAAAGAGCAAACCCTTGGATATACCAGGATAAATAATAAAAACATCACAATTGAACTTTCTTTAGGTATTTTTGATAACCTGATTAATTAATCGTGATATATTTTGGCGGTGTAGCTCAACAGTTTATAGATAAATAAATAGCTTTGATTAGAATAATAAATAACTAAAACCGCGAAATCTAGTAACAAATAATTTTTTATTGTTGTTATTCAATATTATTGTTATAATTAATAGATACTACACTAAAAACAATGATATGCCCAGTAAATTTCAATTTTTTAAATAATAATTATGTTATGTTATCAATTGTATTGTTTGTGCTGAATAATAACAACAATAACAATAAAAAGCAACATCACTCACCTACAAACGTCTTAATTGGACATTTTCATGATTTTTCTTCAGGATAACATGATTGAAATTTAGTGACATAAGGTAAGATTATGTGACGAAACACTCAAAAAGACATCTCCCTCTTCATGTAGACAAACTGATAGATGTGTGTAGCATAATAAACAGTTTTATAATGACGTAACTGGGGTTTCTTTTTATCAGATTAACTGAGTCATAAAAGGTTAATTTTTTGAGCTTAAAAATCAATTAATCCGGTTAATTTTTAAAATACCTCGATTAATTGACAGCCTTAGTATGTACTGCCATATTGTACTGTGCTTTGACTTTGCAGTTGTTTTCTCTACGGGTGGACAACTCACACTAAAATGTTTAAATTGTAGACACTAGGCATTTTCGGATCGAGAACGTTCATGCCAAAATGGGCGAAATTTTCGTTTTTCGGCGAGTACAAAACCTGTTTTTTGGAACTCTATGCTGAACGGTGGTTTTACCGTTCAGGGGGTCGTCCACCGGTTTTAATACTTCGCGTACGCGTAATAGCGTAATTCTACGCGTAATTACAGTCGACACCTCAAAAATTAATCTCCATACTATACAGTGCCTATGCACCTACATGCCTTTTCTAACAGCATGTTCTAGACTTCCTGATTGGATGTATTTATAGTTTTTAACTAATCAGTGCTTCTCTGACAAACCCTTACTTTCTTACTGCCAATTGGATGTTTTCGTAGCAGGGATCCAATTACATTGCAGTTGACAGTTTCCATCTTTTTATTCTTTCACTCTAATTCAGAAGAAAAGAGACGGCATCTTCGTTGAAAATGGATATTGGTGAGTTCTCAATGAGTTAAGACTGGGTATCAGACCAAAATCTTATAATAATAGACAATAATAGATAATAGATAATAATAGGTAATAATAGATAATAATAATAGAAAATAATAATAGATAACAATAGATAATATTAGATAATAATAAGTAATGATTGATAATAATAGATAATAATAGATAATAGATAATAATAGATAATAATAATAGATAATAATAGATAATACTAATAATAATAGATAATAATAGATAATAATAGATAATAATAGATAATAATAGATAACAATAGATAATAATAGATAATAATAGTGAAACAAACAGTTTCACTATTTTGTCCACTTGCCTCCTCATCTTTATGGCTTGCTATCAGTTTCAGGCAACCGTGTACCCGTATTGTTTATACTTTATGGACCCATGTTGATGGTTAATTAATGTGTCGTCTTTCAGGTGGGTTCAAAAATTTGGGCAACACCTGCTATATGAACTCAGTTGCTTCGATGCTGATTCACTGTGAATCATTTTCTAAGTCAGGTATGTAGGCCTTAGGCCCACCTCCATGAATTTATGTTACATGAATTTGTCTTATGTTGTCATGATGTGTCAGTTCTTTTTATCATATAAATGGCCAATGTGACTTGTGGGTATTTTCTTCATTATTTCAGTGAATTGCTCAAGCAACAGCTGTGTGTTGTGTTCCCTGAAGGCATGCAAGCCAATGTTATGTTCAGGGCAGGCTGTAGCTCCCAACGAGGCTGTAAAACGGATGAAAGGTAAGCTTTACTGCTGATGCATTGCAATGAAACAACACTGCACCTGTAATGAGAATGAAGCATGCTGGAATACTTCAGTAACACGTGTCTTCTGATTTTCCCTTCCTATTATCTTAAACTGACCCAACAGAAATTCACTTTGCATGCATTTCGCTGTTCAGGTAACCCTTCAAAATTGATTGAATCTAATAAGTCAAGTTTCAAATTGGAGAGGGCATGACTACTGAAAGTCCACATTACGCTCAGTAGACTACCATATTAGCTGTGTTTATGCCTCTCACTAGGGTGCTAGCTAAGATAGGTGTTTCGTATTGTTCTTGTAGTGACTATGCCATCTCTGAGATTTGGACAACAACAGGACGCGCATGAATTCTTAATGAACCTACTGAATGAAGACTGCTCTATGTGAGTGTCATATTCAGGTGCATAGATTCACAACCGGGACTACCCGAGTACTTAAACGTGCTGACAATATCCATTGCGATGGATATCAATAGTTTACATTCACCTACATTCATTTACATTCATGTTGGCTGTTTATTGGTCCTTCTTATCATAACGTTTTTACTGCTCTCCTTATCAGTAGGCTTCCTCCATACTTCTACATTTTGTTCCAACCCTTGCAATTTTCTCTCATCACTGTATAGTCCAGCTGATACCCACCTACATGTATTTATAATAACATTTGTAATCACATGTCATTTGCTTCTCTTTTAGAAACCAGCTTTGTAGACATATGCATGTCACAACAACTCTATGCATGGCCTGTGGTGTTGGTGGCACAAGAGAAGAGACCATGTTTGACCTCCCTTTAGCCATACAGGTTTGAAAAACTAAAATTCCAGTTTGGGTGAACAGTTACATGTAGCTCTGGGGTTGTATTTGGTTATTAACCATATCCACAGGACTGCCATGGTGCACACACCCCGGCGAACATAGCGAGTTCTTGACAAGAAGTCGTCGGGATGGCGGCGGGTAGACTGAAAGCGTTAACGATTCTGCATGACAACACTGTCATTGAGTTCTAAAATTTTTTAGTCTTTTGCACAAAACTCTAGAGATCAATGCTTGATAAGTTCTTATGGACTAGTTTTTACAGTCTGTAGACATAGGAATTCTCTACGTTGTCTCAACCGTGTGTCCATGACAATCCAGTGATATTGTTTAGAAAGTCTAGCCGAATTTTTAAATGCTTAGCGTAAATGAGAGTGAAAAGTGTTAGTGATTGTTCTTAGTAAAATATGCCATAAAATCTGGGCATAAAATCACCAACATGTAAATGTAAAATATAATCCTGTCTTTCACTAACTTACATCCAGAAAAATTAGCTAGCAGAAAGTTTGGATCTCTGTGTTGTGCTACATAAATAAGCTACTTGAATTTAGCTACTTGTATGAAGAAAGATAAAATTGCTGCAGAAAGTTGAGCTCTTTTTACTTCCTGCTGTATGATAGTATACATATGAATTTATATCCGCTATTTTCATATTCACTAGTGTTCACCTGTCATCTGTATTAGCTACAGAAATATCAGCGCTTTTCACAGGTAGCGAAAAGAGCAAATTTTTCTGCTGATTAATACTTTCTGGATTTAGGGTATATATAACTTGATGATTCAATTGTAACGAATTTATAGTGTACTGCTATTTTACAAAACGATTTTCTTTTAGGGTGAAAATATTCAGGACCTCCTGGATGGGTACCAGAAGGAAGAATGTGTCTCTGAATATCTGTGTCACTCGTGAGTATTAGTCACCACCATGGGCTTTTGTTTACACTAGCTTTCTTAAGCTACACATTTCTTGTTTTTTTTTCTAAATGTATTTTAGGTAGTCGTTCGGTTTATCATCTCAACCGTCAACCTTGAAAGCAGTAGTGTTGAAGACACTTTCATGTGTCAGAATCATGCAGAAGTTTGCATGCACTGATGCTGTTGTTGACTGAGTATTTCTGTTAACATTGACTCTGTCTTTGTTGTCTTATATTACTTATTTCAAATCAATAACTAGTGTATTTTCTGTCATCAGATGTTCCGAATTAACAAGCTGTACAAGACAACTCCGAGTGATGGGAGCTCCCAAAGTTCTACTGGTCACACTGAAGAGATTTAATAATCAGGGGAAAAAAGTTGCACAGTCGATACAGTTCCTCTCAGATATCAAGGTAGCGCATACATGTAGTACAAATACAGCACAGCATCACCCGTTCTCACAAGTATTTTGCCATATCTGCATGAACAAAAAGGCGTGTGTTTAAAGTACCATAACGTATTGTACCACATTTTAGCTGCTTACTATCCCAACGTAGAGTTTTCATTTTTTGATCTGTTGTTTATTTTTCTGTTAGGAATTTGGCTGTTGGGTCAATGTGAATATAAGGTCTTATAGTTTTTATGGGTAAAATTGAATTTTAGCTGTTGTTGGTCCAAACTATCCTATGTCATGTGGAAGTTTGCAAAAAGACATCTTTTGGGTCACGTTGAACCTAAAACTCAGTAATCAAATAATAATTCTATACCTGTCATTTGCATATCATTGTTTCAGATTAACAATAGCATTTACCAGCTGAGAGGCTTTGTAGTTCATCGCGGTAGCCGCTTGCGCACAGGGCATTATGTTGCCTTTGCCTATCACACCGGATTCGACACATGGCTCGAATTTGATGACTCAGAAGTAAGTGAGAAGTTTCTATACTCACTGTGATTAAATTTAGCATTGGTTTGTACTACGGCTACACTAATAATAATATACAATGCAACAAAGCTAAGCTACATAGGTGAAGTAACAACATCAATATGCCTGGTACTTTGTGATGGGTTGTGTGTTAGTAGTAGGGTCTTGCCACACCTCATGTGGCAGGACCAACGTGATGTTAGCTTTTCTGAAGACCCCCTGGAGGCCATCAGAAAGGCTAGCGTGATATATATTTCACTGTGTGGTTTTTTACACACAACGAACAATGTACGATGCTCAATTTCTGCTTTGTTCATGTAGTGATCAAGTGCATGGAATATGAATTCTTTGTATACGATGCTGGCTATGGTAGAACATGTAATGTGTATGCTTGAATATTTTTTAAACCACTGTATTGCCGGTACCTGTGTTCGTTTAGGTCAATGCAGTCGACCAAACAAAGATAGGATGTGAAAAGCCATATATTCTCCTTTTCGAACGAAAGGTATGTCATCCCTTTGGCAGAATGAGCAAAGCTGAACACTCGTTATGATCTTTCCAAAATTTTGAGAAGTTGAATGTTTCAATCTACATGCCACTTTGCGCCATTGATACGATAGAATATTATTACTTGTCAAGGACAAGTTTTTTCCTTGCCTGCAGTTACATGTATCGCTGTTTGTGCCACTTGCAAGTAGTCATGCGTATGTTTCCAACATTCTCACAGATACAGGTACACATGTACATTTATCCAAGAAAATGTTTGTCATATCCAAACTATGTACCAACAAGAAACCTAACTCACACAAATGGTTTGTTGCATTCTGCTTTACAGGAATCACCCAAAACGTAAGCGGTTCAGCTCTGTTTAGAATATAGCTATACTGGTTTTGCTGTGGTAAGCGTGGGATTTAGTTGCGCAACTAAATCCCACGCTTACTTCTCGGTCTATATGGATTTGTAAGTGGTGGATCTTAGCATACGAACTAAAATGTATAGAGTTGTTTTCTCTTGAAGCATAATGTGATAACTGAGAATTAGCAGTCTTTATTCTACAGAGCTGAATACAATCTTCATATAAAAACGTTAACGTATAGCACTGCTTGCAAATCAAAATTTTTTCTGAACTTCCAGGCAAGGTGATACATGTACGACATCAGAGGAAGCCCAAGTATGTGATCGTGAAGCTGAAGCTGGTGGTAACAGTAACAGTACTCAGAAGACAGCCGAAGCTGGTGGTAACCGTACTCGGACCCGAGAAGCATTTGATGATGATGTAGTGTGTCTCGACGACAGAACTTTCCCAGCCGTCAGAAGCTTCAAGCAAGAGTAAGCATAACCACATGGTATATCTCTAGCCTTGGTTAGGGCCTCTAAGGAATCCCTGTAACGTCATCATGATGTCAAAGTAGCTGAGGAGGGCCTCGCTCATTATGCGAAACAGGACACAAAATTCGATAACTTCTCATGATATATCAATGAGCTAGATACGTTATATATTACATTCATCTCATTGCCTATTACAATACCTACTCTAGGCAACCACTTTATAACTACTAGAGCTAATAATAGTAATACATTTACTATTATTAAGTCTATTGTTTAGACTTCTGATTGTGCCAATTCATCTTTTATTATACAGACGTGTTATATCTTTGATGGCATGAATTTCAGGGTGATTGGCGTCTAGATTTAACATATTCTTTTTTTTGCCTTTAATGCAGTGTCATCTCTGGTGGTATGGATATAGACTTGTATTCTGCGCCTACCGATGTATCTGATCTCAGCTCTATCTCTGACATATCAGATGTGACCCGTCTCCCAGGTCAGTGCAAATTGTTTTTTCTTGACCTCGTTTTACAGTTGCGAAAATCAGTTGAATGGTGGTTAACTACAGTAACCAGAGAAAGCTGCCAGATATGCTTTGCTTTGAACACATGTGCCTATGCTAGATGGGTGTTGCATGAAGAATTTGATGCTCATACTTTCCTGACCTAAAATGCTTTCATGCTGCCCGCAGCCGATTGCAAATTTTCAGTAGACATAAATGTTTTTGTTGTTCATCTGGATGGTTGTCACCATGACCTGGTTATTTGTGCCATGTGTGACCTGCATGGTTGTGTTTGTTTCAGATCGGTGTCAAAGGATGACTGTATTGACCTCACGTTAAATAGTGATACAGAATCAGTTACCGGTAAGGGCAGCATGCGATTGTGTCAATATTTAGCACAGGGATGAATATGATCATCACCTGTTTGGATTGATTTTGAGCTAGCTCCACTCTTGTGAGCACTTATTGGTCTGATCTTGAGTGAATTTTTCCCACGAAAAACCGTAGTCAAATTCCTGCAGTGTATATCACTGATTGTTAAGATGATTTCGGTAACGGCCATAGACTAACCACTAAATAGTATAAATATTTATTAATGATATGTGTATGTATGTGTACTTTGAATGACTTGTCATATTCTGGTCATCATTACAAAAGGTGAGTTACTCATCATGCTGCTGAAAAATTAAGTTTGTCTCATTGTTGCAGAAGTTGCTGAGATGTATCTCAATGACGAACCAGCTACACCCATTTACCAAGCATCAGCCATCACAGATAGAATGAGCCAAGTTGAAATATTATACAATTCAAGTCAAGGAGCCAACAGAGAAAAAGTTTGTAGCACTGTACCTTATCGATGCGTCAGTAATTCATCCTTCATAATTGATGTAGCTCGTTTAGATTCCGCAAAGGACCTTGCTGCTGATGGTTTACCAACCTGGTTAAATCGTTCGAACAAAGACTTTAGATTTGCTATCGGGAAAGATGGGCGTATCAAAGAGTGTGACACTGGGCCCTTACTGTTTCGTACCACATATTATGCTCAAAAATCAAACACTAAAATTACACGACGCATAATGCGTCTTACTCATTCCTCTGGAGATATGGCTATGATCTGCTATATGTTTAATGGGGAAAAAATTGTTGAACAGCCCCATGGAAACAGCAAAAAATCAGACGTGTATGCCCGAACTAGGCCTAGTTTACTGGATAAAGGGAGGATGGGAATCGAGAGGAACATTGCCCCGCGTGAAATTATTCAGCAAAATATGAACAATAATAACCTTCTCACTATTACCGATGCATCTGGGGAGTTTAAAAGCTCGACACAAATATATAACTTAAAGCATTCAGTGCAAGATAAGCTGTGGGTTGATGAGCTCTTATGGGCCATAAATGATCAAAAAGATAGAGAGTGCAGCCCTATAGCCAACATATGCATGACTGGAAAGTGTCAGCTGGCTATAACTCTTGCCACTGACACACAAATTCATTTGATGGAACAGTTTTGCACTGGAGAATCTGCTGGGATCCTCGGTATTGACATGACATACAATATTGGACAGTACTTTGTTACACCCACTACAGTACGTCACCCTCTGCTCATACACACGATTACTAAGGTTGAACCAACTTTATTGGGTCCCACATTGATTCACACTGAACACAACGAGCATAGTTATCGTTATTTTGCTAGTAGCATTGTGAACTTGAACCCTAAATTAAAGTATATCCGTTTCTTGGGATCTGATAGGGCACTTGAGACTGTGAATGGGTTCAAAATTCACATGCCTTTACTACAGCACATGGTATGTTTTAAGCATCTCAAAGACAATGTAGAGTCGTACTTGAAATCAAAGTTATGTGACGCGGAATATAACAAAGTTCATTATGATGTGTTCACCACCCTTCTAGACAGTAACACTGAAACAGAGTTCGAAGAGGTTTTAGAAGCTCTGCTGTCATCTTGGAACTCCATAAACCCTGATATTACTAAATGGTTTATTAGATATCAAGCAAAGTCTTTCAAAAGCTTGGTTAGGGAGAATAGACGGGCTGCTGGTCTGAATGACAACTTTTTTTATAATAATAGCAATGAATCGGTAAACAAGGAGCTAAAACGAAATCTCACCAGAAAATCGTCTCTAAAGGATATAATAGAGGAGTGGGAAAAGCAGGGAATTAATCAAAAAAACAACTGTGAAAGAGCAGTTTTGAGTATGGGTTTGTTCAGGCTTAAATCAAAGTACAGTAGAATGACATATAACGCTCAGGAGTTTTTCAAGCTCAGTGTTAAAAAGAGGAAAAAAATTCTAGCAACAGTTTTCAAATACCCCACAATGCCAAGCGATGGCCATACTGAAACATTAACCCAAACAGTTACCAAAAACTGCAACAAACGGGTTGGAAGGAAGCTGAATGAGAACCAGCGGAAGAGAAAGAAAACAAGCCATGCTTCTCAATTCTGCGCATTTGAAACTAAACACAAGTCACATGTCTTCTTCAGATTTAGTACTGCTTGCCATGCTAAAAAATGTTATGTCTGTGATGAGCTGTTCAAAAGAGAGCGAGATGAGCTGTTAGGGGTGGTGATGACTTATCGAAAATACAGGGAGAAAGATACTGGCGTTATAACCATATCAAAGACCCCCCAGAATGCCTACTGCCATCTTAAATGCCTGGGCGGGCGTGAGGATTTTAAAAAACCTTACCACATGTGTAACTACCTTAACATATCTGTGTCCCTGGCTCATTTAGCTGAAATTGAGAAGCATGGAAGGCATACAGATTGAGAGAATATATGGTAACATCATCGATCTGGACGGTGAACTTCTGATTTTTTCTGAGTATTTCTCAGAATTCTTAGAATTACTAAGAATTCTGCATTTCTTTCTTAACTTTTCTGATATTTCTTCACTTATTTCTAAGAATTCACCTTCGGAATTCCTCATTTCTAAGTAATACTTGGGAATATTCAGAATTACTGAGTAAGGATTTCGACCCTAATATTTCACTGGTATATTTCTTACAACAGGACCGCACTGAAGATAAAAGACGCACCAATATTGTGATTCTTTGGTTAGTGTTGATGAATCTTGAAGCACTTGTTACTACTAGCTTGGACCATGGAGTCTATATTGACTCCATGCTTAGACTAGGTGTGGATTTTAGGCATGCATGGGATTGTTGAATCTCCAGACTTTCTGGAATCGAAAGACCAATGCACAAGTGACAATTCATTCAATGTCTGGACCAGACATTGAATTGTCCCTTGTTGTGCATTGGTCATTGGATTGGTTTGTACCTTTTTTCATATCCCAGAAATCGTGTGCATCTACAATAGCGGACTTACTTTTTTTTAGAGATAATAATACATAACACATTCTTTTGTCTGATTAAAATCATTTGAAACATGTAGATTGATGTTAATTATATTCAAGTTCAAATTTAATTAATTAAATTCGGTAACAAGTGCTTCCAGATTCATCAACACTAACCAAAGAATCACAATATTGGTGCGTCTTTTATCTTCAGTGCGGTCCTGTCGTAAGAAATATACCAATGAAATATTAAGGTCGAAATCCTTACTCAGTAATTCTGAATATTCCCAAGTATTACTTAGAAATGAGGAATTCCGAAGGAGAATTCTTAGAAATAAGTGAAGAAATATCAGAAAAGTTAAGAAAAAAATGCAGAATTCTTAGTAATTCTAAGAATTCTGAGAAATACTCAGAAAAAATCAGAAGTTCACCGTCCAGATCGATGATGTTACCGAATATATCAATCTGTACCTAAGAATAATCATAATTACAGGAATAGAATCAGTACAGCTGGTACAGCACTTATTCTTAGTTGAAAAAGTAAAGCGTTCGTCATAATAATGGTGCATTTATACCCAGCAGAAACCCTCCATTGTAAGCCTGTAAGTGACACTGTAGGTACTGAGGATACAAATTTTCACATGTTTCAACTTTATACACTTAATAGTATATATATGCTTACGCTCGTATTGTAACCAGCTTAATACCTATGTTTGTACAGCTATATCATTCCAATTTTTTCTACTGCATCAAATTGTTTTGGAAGACTGCTCATCCGTCTAGTTGCAGAATATTGCAATATGTTTAAACATTGTAGACTTGTATTGTGTTTTAAATTTCATTTTTATGTATCCGACTGTCAGAAGTTTGTGCTGACTTTTATAGATGTTAGTTGCCGGTTTATAGATAATGTAGTGCTAATAAAATGTTAATCACATGTTTTCAACGTTGTTTGCAAAGTCATTCCATAATGAGTTGAGTCTCTACCACCTGCCAGGGGCCTGACAGGTCTCGTAGCGCCATATCAGTTCAATGAATGTACGACTGCCTAACTTGCTGTTAGAAAGAAATTCACATCTGTGTGTACTTCTGCATTGTCTGGATTTAATAGTCTGGGCTTTCAAATGGTGCAAAATAAAGGACAGCCGGCCAGCAGACCGAAGATGCCAACCTGGAAAAACACGCAACGTCTAGGCCTTCTATCGAAAGTTACTGACAATGTATCGATGCAGCGGTAATCATGAAACATTACTCCCTCCTTCAATGGTTTCAAGGATGTAGGTTGTAGTTATCCATTCTTTCTTTATTGGCTGATTTATTTGGACCAGAGACACTGCGGTAAGTAAAAATAAGAGAAAAAGAAAATGCTAGGTAGACTTCATCAGCCCCCACCCCTAGTCAAACCCAGTGGACGTAGTTTGGTTGTTTTTTCAACACCAAAACAAAACTCCATCCACTGATGTATTTCTGAATTGTTTTCTCCTGTCAATGAATACACATAGGAGAGGATAACTGTACAGCATAGTGAGTCTTTGTTCTTGCTGTGACCTTGACATTGCAAGAATCAATAGTAAGACTTTGGATGGGTCGTAACTGACTTGTGACGGTAATCAATGGTTAGTACCATAGTGAAAATTTGGATTAGTAAGAATAATTTATGAATACTTTGATGGTGATGGTTCTGTCAAAGCAGCAAACAATTACAGAAGTCTAGGTAAGTATACCGGTTGCCACTGTTGGCTTTGGTCATTGTTTGTAATGTTAGGTGATGAATTTAACCTGTATGAAAGTATGTATGGGTGCATAGGCACTGTATAGTATGGAGATTAACTTTTGAGGTGTCGACTGTAATTACGCGTAGAATTACGCTATTACGCGTACGCGAAGTATTAAAACCGTAGTTTGATTGCACTCTCCATAATAACTATGCAGTCATGCTATTAAAAGATCCCCCTCTGCCTTTTCGGAAGAGTAGCCGGTAACGGCGGGCATGGGTATGGGGTGCTGCTCACACAAGCTCCAAGCTTATGAGACCCGTCTTTAGGGTTGCCCACAAGGCACAGCTCAGAAAACAAAACAAAACAATTTTTTTTTCAGCTGAATAACCAAATTTTCTTTAAAAAATTACTTCCGCAAGCTTTATTGATTTTTTGAGTTTTCTCAACAACATCATTTTTGTCATAGTATTTGCTCAAATTTCCTCACACCAGAATAATAGTCAAGCAAGTCGTGATTTCTAATGATAAGTTCAACGTTCGACTGAGCTACTTCCGGTTGCATCGCTAAAGTGAAACTACTATGCCGGGATCCCATTGCAGTGTACGCTGTACGCAGGATCGTTGTACTACTAGTGCTAGTACGCACAAATGATTGAACAAGCAGAATGAATTAGTTATGATCAGTACATTAGAAATATGGGCATCAAAAGCGATCAGAACATCACCATGTATTATGATAGAGTAAAATTTCAATAAAGTCAAAATTATGATTGCGTACTCTTTAAAAGTAATACACAAAAATTAATAAATGTCTTACATAGATGTTGCTGGTAATAATAAAAATACAATAATAATAATTACTAGTTAGTTAATTAAATGATCAGGATCAACATTATTATGTCATAAAAATAAACTTAAAATTAGACAGTGCTATCAGATGATATTGACCGTTGCTTATAATAATAAATACATACTTTATTTCATGTCACGTTGTCATTGATTAATAATGAATAATATAATCTGAGAGATATTGTAGTATACAATACATCAAACTACTGTTTGCGGCTTCTTTTGTCATTATATCCCCCATCCAATTATCAGCCAACTCTTGCATTGCTGTACGCATACAGCGCGCCCTTGGCTATTAACGATGTTTGATTGTCCAATCAGCTAACGCGATGGTTACCGTTTGCTAATAGAGCGATGACAAAGTTCAACATGTCAGACATCCAACGCCCGTACTATTCCACGCCAACGAGCGCGGTCGAGCGATGAGTAATCGCAGTTTTATTTTTGGCTACCACTAAAACAGTCACTGAACACGTCGTGTGAACCAGGCTGTAGAGTTCTAGAATGTGTACTAGTCAATAACTAGGGCTTTACTAGTGCTTTAGCCTTGGAGCATCACTGTGGACATTGATATCTATTCATAGACTGAGTACCAAGTGAGCACAATGTCATTAGGTAATAAGTAGATGGGTGGGGCTTTGTATAGACATTTGAATCAGTTATATCATTTATATAGCCTTAGTGCTATTGTCTTCTGTTGTGGGGTAGGCACCCCTCCCCTTCCAGCTGTACCAAGTATTACAATATACAGCTATCAGCTACTTACACGTTTATCTACATTTTATTTACAGGCAGATTTTGTGAAGGGATACAGAGAGCTAAAACAACAAATACAAGAGTTTGTTGTAGAACAACTACCTGAGCTAAAACTTACTGATCAGCAGGAACTGAGGCTAAAGGGTGAGTGACTAGACTTGTTGTACCTCAGACTAGGTTACCTCAGTAATATTTACATCGGTGTAGTTGGAATAGCTGTGATAGATATATCTGGCAGTGGGCCAACACAGTTTAATTATCTTGTATGAAAGCATTGAGTATAACCTCACATACAAACATTATATTGTTGTATTGTTTTTTATTTAACTCTACAAATGTATTATATCTACTGAACCCTTCATTATATGTATGTGTGATACAGTTAACTGATTAATCTATAGCGTCTGAGGTTAAGATTAATCTATAGTGTCTGAGGTTAAGATTAATCTATAGTGTCTGAGGTTAAGATTAATCTATATCATCAGCTGTTGTGTCACTATCAAATCTAACCAGAGTCATAATATTGTAGGTGAGTGCAGGGAGATGGAATTAGAAGTTGTCTGCTCAGATGACCTCGTTGTAGCCAGTGAGAAAGGAGACACAACTCCACAACATCTCCCACAATCACTCACACAACTCCAGTCCGTACAATTACCTGCTAAACCTTTCTCAGTGTGTCACTACAACGGTAGTACTTATGTCGGGTTGAATAACAAAACAGTTACTAAAGTAGACAGTAACTACAAAGTGTACAATTCTTTCATCTCCACCTCTGGTTGTGTAGACTCCATCTCTGTGTACAAAGATAAATTCTATACATTATCTCTAAGTAGTCCCCGTAAAGTAGGTGTGTATGGCATGTCTGGTGGACACATCACCAGCTGGAATCACTCTGATGGCGGTCCGTATTTATCTGCGATGGTTGTCGTAGCTGACCAGGTGGTCGTACCAGACAGAGCAAACAATAAAATAACTGTGTATTCTCTCGACGGTAAAATTCTACGTCGTATTCCCTCTCCTCTACCAAGCACTACAAGTGTTCGTATGTGTGTAGTTGGAGAAGCTTCTGTCGTCTTATCAGATTGTGGTACATCCAGAATATATCTGGTGAACATTACAACTGGAGAGGTGGTGTGGACTTGCTCTGATGTGAACGGACCTCTTGGTCTGATACAATATGGAGATCACATATTAGTAACTGCAGTCAACAATACAACACTATACATACTAGACATCACAACAGGTATGTTATTGTATACTATATATATATTGTATTCTGCATTGGTTTGTTGTGTTATATATACTTATAGGTAGGTATATAGATGTGGTATGTAGTAGGGAATATACTGCAGATATTACTGATATATTATTGTAGGTAACATTATATCAGAGATGAGAGACAGCTATACAGCTAGTGATGTGTATGATCTAGATGTGTACGGTACCACCCTAGTTGTACCTCACTGGGACTCTGAACGGCTTTTACTCTACCAGCTAAATGAGTAAACCAGCCATCTCTGTAATCATCGATTATGTCTATAATATCCATGTCTATGAGGTTTAGTCTATTGAATGTACTTGAGAGATCAGTGTTAGTACCCACTATATATATAACTCTATGGATAGCTTGTGGTCCTGTATACAACAGTATGCGCCGCTAGATTGATGTAGATGTCTATGAGACATTGTTAGATTTATCTATTATATATATAACTCTATGTATTATATATATAACTCTATGTGTTATATATATAACTCTATGTATTATATATATATATATATACAATTCTGGTGCTGCCAATCTGAGTGAGCTTGACTCCGCCAACACTGACAAGTAACTGACTGTATGACATCACTACATAAAAAACATGCATATACAGTAATTGTTTCAAAGCACATTAGCCTTTGACCTTTGGATCAGTCATAATAAAGTAATGATTTACATAAAATTGAGCCAGCCAGTATTGGAGTTATCTCCCAAGTGTAACCAGTGAATGGATTCCTTGCAGCAATGGTTCCGGGACATATAGCCTTCGCATTAGGAGTTTTTCTTAGAAGTAGGTGAGTACCTGCTAAAAACTTGTGCAATTTTGTTTACTACTATCCATTCTTCAGCGATTCCAGTCAAACTCGCTGCTACAAACTATGGCCTGCAAGTTATATGGCTGTTGATAGATCGGTGCGATGCAACTGGTAAAATACTATTGGAATCGGTTGTGTGACATTTGTGTGTTGTGATTGGTTGGTCAATCAAGGAATCGGCTTGTGAACTTTTGATCTCGATCAAAACCTGACTATAATCTCAAATAAAATGCAATTAAATGTAATTACTTTGCGATTTCACTGGAAATGGAAGCTGCAAAATTATGCAATCTCTGTGATAGGTTACTTTTTCTTGTGTTGGTTCAGCAGACTCTAGACATCATAGTAGTAGTTCATTGTACTGAAGGCTATGTGGTCTAGACATCATAGTAGTAGTCCATTGTACTGAAGCCTATGTTGTCTAGACATCATTGTAGTAGTCCTTTGTACTGAATGCTATGTTGTCTAGACATAATTGTAGTAGTCCTTTGTACTGAGGGCTATGTTGACTAGACATCACTGTAGTAGTCCTTTGTACTGATGGCTATGTTGTCTAGACATCATTGTAATAGTCCTTTGTACTGATGGCTATGTTGACTAGACATCATTGAAGTAGTCCTTTGTACTGATGGCTATGTTGTCTAGACATCATTGAAGTAGTCCATTGTACTGATGGCTTTGTTGTCTAGACATCACTGAAGTCGTCCTTTGTACTGATGGCTATGTTGTCTAGACATCATTGAAGTAGTCCTTCGTACTGATGGCTATGTTGTCTAGACATCACTGTAGTAGTCCTTTGTACTGATGGCTATGTTGTCTAGACATCACTGTAGTAGTCATTTGTACTGATGGCTACGTTGACTAGACATCACTGTAGTAGTCCATTGTACTGAAGGCTATGTTGTCTAGACATCATTGAAGTAGTCCTCTGTACTGCGTGCTATGTTGACTAGACATCACTGAAGTAGTCCTTTGTACTGATGGCTATGTTGTCTAGACATAACTGTAGTAGTCCTTTGTACTGATGGCTATGTTGTCTAGACATCATTGTAGTAGTCCTTTGTACTGAGGGCTATGTTGTCTAGACATCATTGTAGTACTCTTTTGTACTGAAGGCTATGTTGTCTAGACATCATTGAAGTAGTCCTCTGTACTGCGTGCTATGTTGACTAGACATCACTGAAGTAGTCCTTTGTACTGATGGCTATGTTGTCTAGACATAACTGTAGTAGTCCTTTGTACTGAGGGCTATGTTGTCTAGACATCATTGTAGTAGTCCTTTGTACTGATGGCTATGTTGTCTAGACATCATTGTAGTAGTCCTTTGTACTGAGGGCTATGTTGTCTAGACATCATTGTAGTACTCTTTTGTACTGAAGGATATGTTGACTAGACATCATTGTAGTAGTCCATTGTACTGATGGCTATGTTGACTAGACATCATTGTAGTAGTCCTTTGTACTGAAGGCTGTGTTGTCTAGACATCATTGTAGTAGTCCTTTGTACTGAGGGCTATGTTGTCTAGACATCATTGTAGTAGTCCTTTGTACTGAAGGCTGTGTTGACTAGACATCATTGGAGTAGTCCTTTGTACTGATGGCTATGTTGACTAGACATCACTGAAGTAGTCCTTTGTACTGATGGCTATGTTGTCAAGACATCATTGTAGTAGTCCTTTGTACTGATGGCTGTGTTGACTAGACATCATTGTAGTAGTCATTTGAACTGATGGCTGTGTTGACTAGACATCATTGTAGTAGTCCTTTGTACTGATGGCTATGTTGTCTAGACATCATTGTAGTAGTCCTTTGTACTGAGGGCTGTGTTGACTAGACATCACTGAAGTAGTCCTTTGTATTGAAGGCTATGTTGACTAGACATCATTGTAGTAGTCCATTGTACTGATGGCTGTGTTGACTAGACATCATCGTAGTAGTCATTTGTACTGATGGCTGTGTTGACTAGACATCATTGTAGTAGTCCTTTGTACTGATGGCTATGTTGACTAGACATCATTGAAGTAGTCCATCGAACTGAGGCTATGAATGATATTACAGCTCTACTGTCATACCCAGCAAGTCTTATATTAGCCACATAACACTTGGAACTGTTCACTTCCATCATTACCTGACTTACTGCTGGCTGGTTATTGAGGAGTAAGTCATTTCTGAACACCTGTTCTAGCTGCCATATACCTGTGTCAGCCATTTCACTTTATATAGTATTTGCCACAAACAAACCTTCTTGGGCCACAGTCTATTGTCTGAGACATGCCAGTGATAATAGATGTATTATTTCAGCAACGATCCCTCTCTACACATAGAGCCATGTGAGCTGCAGTGATTCCACTTTATCTAGTATAAAATGGCACACCTTGATACTGCAGGTTATCTCATTGTTGCTTAAAGTGGTTGTGAGATACCAGTAATTGGCTTGTCTTGGGTAGCTGCTTCAAATTTCAAGCCTAAACATTAGTAACTTGTTGTAGCGGAGTTGTGTTCTCGTCATGATCTATCATATAACAACAACCTCTGCTGACCTATACAATAATATTTTACAAAAACAGTGCAAGCCATAAAACGCAATAAAGGCAAGCACTCAAAAATTGGCTTGATTTGGTAGTTGTGGGTTGATCTACAAACACTCACTCGGCGAGCACTGCGCTGAATATAAATAATTACGTTTGCACAAATGTTTATATTTTTTACGCTGCTTTGAAGAAAAATTGACCCATGTTGAAATTAGGAGTTATCCTCTTTTTAAAACTTGGGTATTCATGCTAGCAAGGGTGAAGATACCATCGATATCAGCACAGATCTTCAATAATCGAGGTTTTAAGAAAGAGTTGTCCCTTCTTTTGTCGTTTGGAGAAAACTTTACACATTACTTGCATTTTTCAGTTACCGCCACACCCTCCTTACTTTCGCCTATGGGGTATTGTATGTTTTTGATTTTAATGAGAATCAGCAATCAAGGATTATTTATTTCAACTCAAACTTATTGATTTCTCACCAAACTTATGTTAATGTAATTTCTATTGCCACCTGATTTCAACAATGTTTTACTTCCACCAATCAACCTTTAACATTCATTTCATCCTTTGGAGTTACTACTGGACTGTTCTTCAATTCAATTTGTAGTACAGATCGGGTTTTACTTAGTAATAGGGCATGTTAAGTGTATCCCACAATGCATCATTTTGGGATTCCCAGGAATACTCAGTCAATGGTATTATATAAGAGTTTGACTGGGTAATCCTGGGAATTCCAGTCAAAAATTGCATTATGGGAATGTTGTTAACATATCCTATTGGCTACACTACAAGTTGAGGTCATCGTACTCAAGTCTAGGCTAGTCAACAATCTGGTCAAAACTGTTGACAAGCGATTCAACTGTCACCCACCAGCTCGTCGACATTCCAAAACTTGACAATCAGTTGAGATTCTGTTGTAATGAATAAGCACCACTTAGCTAAGATTTGATGTGGTTATACACAGCCAGAGTGGATGGTTTGGTATATTCAGCACTTTACAGTACACTGAGACTTAAAAAGTGGACTCAGTGAAATGGTTATCAGACATAGACTGGGAACTATAAAGTGATCAGTTCAGGGGTACAATCTGGTGCTGACTATCAAATTAGTCAAGTCAGCAGCTGATATTGCTGATGCGTTGACAAACATACGCCAGAGTTGGGGAATCAACTTGTGTGGGAGTTATCCCTCCTACAAATGATGACATCACTGTGATACAAAAAGTTCAGAGTGAGCTTTATTTAGCTGTTTGGAATACTGAATACATTGCAGAAAGAATACTTTGTAGTTGTACAGGCAAGAAAGCTGTCAAAGAGGTAGTGAAAGCTTACCACATGTGCAGAAATGTCGACCCAAGGACTTCAAAATGGGATCACAGAACTTGAGATGTTCCAGAGATGTGACAATGACTAATGCCTCATGTACATCTACCGATTACCTCTCAATTGGTTTTACTGATTGCGTGATTCTGTAGCTACTGTTTCGAAATAAATCGCCAAACAATCGATAGCGTCAGATTTGAGGCAATCAGCAGGTTTTGATCTACGTTCCAAAATTGGTAGACCCTTTTTGATTTGACCAATCATAGCACTGCTTGAGGTTTTAATGTTTCCAATAAAAAGAGTTTCTCAGTCACAATTATTTATACAATGCTCTTAACTGTCCCGTTTCTGTTTTTTGAAAGCATTCTATGGCTAATTATGACATAAAATATAGCGAGTTTAATCTGTAGGTATTGTACGAGAATGGTAAGTGGAGCAAAATATAATAGGGGGAAACACCTTGACGCCATCTCCAGTCGGTAAGGACAAATCGGTAGCTATTCAGTAGACGTACATGGAACATTACTGCTGGCATCACACATGTAGACTCACAGCCATACCTAACGCTCATAGCCTGTGGTCCAAGTATGTTTACCTTGTGCCTAAAACTACTGATTAAATGTCTGTAACTGTCAAATAACAAAGACCGTGTACCAAAGAAACGCTTGAACCACAGAAATCTTAAAACAATAAAATGGAGACCAAATATTCAGTTTGTGCGTACAGAACAAGCGGTATTGGAATTGTTGTGAGAAATCATCCTATAATAAAAAGACTGATTGTTTGATCCAATGAAGAAATAAAACAAGTAATAAGTAATAAGTAGTTTTTAGTACGATGACTCTCCAATCTGTGTGGACTTGTATGTATTATTGGACTCGTTGTGAGGATTGAGTAACTAGTTGCTATAGCAACCGCTGCAAACAACTAACAGTAAACTCTACTGAAAGAAAACAAACAACTATGAAAGATTGTAGCAGTCGACACATACTAGAAGAAAATACTATGACTCATAAACTGAAAGACAATTATTCATAGTAGTAATATATGAGCAGATCTCCCTACCAAGTGTTTTTTTGTGGTTCTGGTCTTGGGGGTTATGCAATGGGTTACGGCGTTGGATGAATTCGCCGAGTTTATATTGTATTTCATTTGAGGGGTACTTGAGTGGCATTTGAGTGGCATTTGAGTGGCATTTGAGTTTTGATTATTTTTTTACTTGATTTGAACTCATATGGCAGCTAGATTTTGAATGTATGGCATTTAAGTTTCGATACTTTTTCACATAATTTGAACTCATATGGTATCTTGAGAGAGAGAGGAGAGAGAAGACAGAGAGGAGAGAGGAGAGAGAAAGGAGAGAGGAGTTTTATCTACATTGAATAACTATATTGATCAAAAATGAAACATTTTATGATTATATACATTGATTACATAATAAATAGGGAAAATCTTCCTATATAATATAGCTAGAGTCAGTAAATACTAAGTAATACAAAACAATACAACTTGTAATGACAATCAATGTATACATACATATGGTATCTTGAGATAAAAAAAGAGAGAGAGGAGAGAGGGAGAGAGAGGAGAGAGGAAGAAAGAGAGGAGAGAGGAGAGAAGAGATATATCTACATTGAATAAATATATTGATCAAAATGAATCATTATATGATTATATACATTTATTACATAATAAGTATGGAAAATCTTCCTATATAATATACCTTTACAATAATGTTTTTGATGTACTGATGTTTGGTAAAAAAACTACATTAGTTAAGTTTTAAATTCATATGAAAAAAATTTGTGTCAATTTAGTATCTACTCCCAGGACTGATACTCCCCTAAAATAACCCATAAGACTCAGCCTAAAAACAAGTTTTAGGGGGTGTTTTTGTGCAAGATACAATAAAAATAACTGTGTTTGTATATATCTAGAGAGAGTGTTTAGAGGAGAGAGAGAGAGGAGACTTGAGCATAAATATTCCTGGTAAATTATTTATTTACAATATTATTTGTAATTATTAGTGAAAGAAATTATGAGCAAGGTACAATAAAAATAACTGTGTTTGTATATATCTAGAGAGAGTGTTTAGAGGAGAGAGAGAGAGAGAGAGAGAGAGAGAGAGAGAGAGAGAGAGAGAGAGAGAGAGAGAGAGAGAGAGAGAGAGAGAGAGAGAGAGAGAGAGAGAGAGAGAGAGAGAGAGAGAGAGGAGACTTGAGCATAAATATTCCTGGTAAATTATTTATTTACAATATTATTTGTAATTATTAGTGAAAGAAATTATGAAATACTGGCGAGTAATTAAGTAATTCAGTAAGGAAATTGGTTGGAAACGTAGTAATATTATTTAAATACAACATTGCTTTGCAACAATGATTAATAAAAACAATTATGGATGTTGGTGAGTAATTAAGTAATCTAGTAAGGAAAACTGATTGAAAATCACGGTAATATTTGGTAAAAGATACTTGCAACATGTTTTATCAGCGAAAAAATCAAACAATTTTCAAATGTTTACGAGTACTAAGCGATTTAGTAGGAAAAACCAACTGAAACACGCATTTCAAATATTTACGCGTAACTAGGTTATTCAGTAGGAAAAACCAACTGAAACGCGCAATATCCGTTTTTGAAATATTTACGATAAACATAATTGGGATATTACTGTTATCAAAGAAATCAAGCGAGTATCAAATGTTTACGAGTAACTAAGTATTTAGTTGAAAAAAATCGATTGAGATCGTGTGACATCCGTTACAAAATATTTTACGTCAAGTTACCAACGAGAAAATAAATATTTCTTAGAATATCCGCTATAGCGAGTTACGATAATTTTTACGCACCTTGAAGGTTTTCAGTCCATTTTCAGTCAGATCAAAATTTATGCGAGACGTTTTAGGTATTATTTCAGTCGCCGTAATGTTACCAGTTCATTTTTAAAAAGTAATTAATTATAATATCACGCAAGTGCCCCGCAAGTGTCATTTTACTAATAAACTCATTCCAGAAAAGACATTAATCATCATCTCGCTTAATCCTATATGTTTTGATCTTTTTAATATCAAGTGTGTCGCTCGAGAAAAGTCATTAGTTACACCTAAGCACTATTCATTATCATGCTCTATTTAAAACAAAAACAACAAACATCCATAGATGATGGAATTATAGGTCGAATTCAACCTAAAAAGGAAGAGAACTTGATTGCATCTATCTCCTGTTTTTTATTGTTTCATTACATATTAGTTAATATAGATACAGCCTTCCACCAAAACGGATTTGTGGTTTTACTTTTAATCCTAGGTATCTCCGCTATCATCTAAAAAAACATGAGCAAAGCATGACTTTATCCACTTGTTTTATTAGTTAGACTGTTACTTTTTTTAAAATATCTCATTGTTTTTTGTGTGAAATACAAATAATATTTCAACATACATTCCTAACTCATACTTAATGTTGTAAACTATAATTGGAGCTCTCACATTTTAATTTACTGTCTGTTGATATAAAGATGGAGCTACACTACATCATTGTTTTGCTGATGATGTATCTATATGATTGTTTGTGGTAGTGTGTGTTATAGTAGAGTATATCAATAAACTGCAATTGAACTAGTTATTAAATGCTATCAGTACCTGTAAAGTATTTTATTACATTCCGAACTCACGCTTAATGGTTTTGTGTGAAATACAAATAATATTTCAACATACATTCCTAACTCATACTTAATGTTGTAAACTATAATTGGAGCTCTCACATTTTAATTTACTGTCTGTTGATATAAAGATGGAGCTACACTACACATTGTTTTGCTGATGATGTATCTATATGATTGTTTGTGGTAGTGTGTGTTATAGTAGAGTATATCAATAAACTGCAATTGAACTAGTTATTAAATGCTATCAGTACCTGTAAAGTATTTTATTACATTCCGAACTCACGCTTAATGGTGTAAACTATAATTGAAGCTCTCACATATTAATTTACTGTCTGATGATATAAAGATGGAACTACATCGCATCATTGTTTTGCTGTTGATGTGTCTATATGAAAATTGTTGCTATAAAAATATGTTTGAAGGATGTGAGTTCTCATTCAAATGAAATGTAAGTTTCATCCTAGCTAGTTATATTTAAAAGAGGTTGTAAAATTTGTTTATCCAACGCTCTACATTCAAAAATTTTAGCTAGATGGAAAGACAGTTTACAGGAGTGTTTGTGGTGGTTAAGCTTATTAAACTATTTAATCTCTATCTTCCTATTTTTTTAACCAACTTCCTAATCATCTTCCACTTTTTTAAAAAACAATATCATTTATCATAGTAATAATCAGAAAATCAGTCTACAAATTAATCTTGATAAATGACTTCAATGTTTTGTATATAAGAGAAACTATTTTTTTAAACAGTATCAGTTTTCATTTATACTACATCATCTGCAACATCTACACATCTGCAAAACAACAATGGCTAGCAATATCCCTACAGCAAATGAGTAAGTTATTTATACTATCTTTTACAATTTTGTTGCAGTTACATTTATAAATTTATACAAATGTATATATATATATATATATATTACTTGTAGGACTACATCCTCAAATGATGCATTAGAGATAAATATAGACGAAATAGATTTCAGTACCATGTAAGTATATTATTGAAACTTTATTATTCAACTGTATTATATAGAGTTTTTAATTAATCACAATCTTGTTTTATTGCTTTATTAAGCTCTACCGATGATGAAACAATGAGATGGTTGGACGAATGTTTTAAGGAAACGGAGAAGCCAAAAAATAAGCCTACCGCGCACATTGCTATGAGTAAGTATTTTTCTGTATTATGAAAAATGTAAATTTTTCTGTAGGTAAAATAATAACGACTCTACATTTACTACGTTATTTTTGTAGAGAAAACATCTACACGATTCATTGCAAGCGCATGTTATGTAGGAAAAGATGAAACATTTCTCTCCTATGATCGTCACACATTTGAATGTAAGTATGATAAAAATATTATTTACTACATACTCATTCAATTTTAATAAATTTTTTCAAAAACTAACATAATTACATTCATATTTTCTATTTTAGTTCAAGCAGAGAACCTGCAGCTAGAGCAGTACAGAAGGAGCAGTGTTATAGATGGAGAGATAAAAGATGATAAGGAGTGCTTCAAGTGTAAGTGATACGCGTTATCTTTATATACATATACCATACTCAAGACAGTTATCTATATATATATATATAATGAGAATTTGTTTATTTTGCTTGTAGATATCGATAACAAAAACACAAGATATTTTCTTTCAGTGCTTTCGTTGCTGTTGATATCGTATTGCACAAAGACTCTGAGCGAAGCACTGAAAGAAAAAAAAGACAGTATTCCGTGTATATTTTGTGGTAAGAAGTTTAAATTAGGGAAGATGCATGAGCCCGGTCGAGTTCTTTCAAGACATTTTTTTGCTCACTTGTTTATTTTTTATTGTTTATGCGGAAAATCACATACAACTTTGAGAGAACTCCAGCAACATACTTGTATTTTGAAAACTAAAATGTTTTTTGTTGTTGATATTGCTAGTTATGATAATTTTGTTTTATTTATTAATAAAAAATATTCTGAGTTAGTTATGAACATTACTTTTCCCAAAAATTTTATGTTAGTATATCTCTATCCAATAGAAGGTTATTTTTCTGGAAACATCGATTTAGATTTTGAGGGATTAGGGTGTAAATGGTTGGCAATAGCTAAAAAACCGGTTGCTGGAGATCAAAAGCTTTTACTTAAAACCCAACGTAAAAAAATGAGAGCGCTTATATCTTCAGATTCTGATTTTTCAGAAACTGAAGAAAGTAATAATGACTTAATTTCTGTTGCTAGTTCACAGTGCAGTCCAAAAACCAGTGTTTTAGAATCTAATACAACAGTTAACCCACAAACTCAAGTAGATTTAAAACAAAGCCAAAAGATTGATATAACTTCACTGAAATTAATTTTGAATATAAAAGATGGACTGAAAAAAAAGGGTTTTAATGATTGTGTTAAATTGAAATTAGCGTCTATTAGACAGAAAATGCAAAAAAATTCAGATTTTTCTCAAGAAGAAATTCTTGTATTAACTGCACTCTTAGGTGAGTTTTAAAATTTTTATTTCACTATATTTTTTATTATTATCATGGCTCTGGAATAGGTCTTATGCAACTACCCTATTTTATAATTTCTTACCACAAAATATATAGTGAATAGGATGTTTTTTTATAAATACTCTCTATATATATATATTATATATACAGACAATAGTCTGTGTTTTTTATGAATACTTTATTCATATGTATACACTTCATGTAGAATTGTTCTGTCATTAGTTTACCTAATGTATTATTTTTGTTTGTTTTGTGGTTGAAAACTCCATACGCTTCATTCTTACTGTATTACTTTGCATAATATTACAAAATAAATATTACATCAACTACCTTCAAACTGCATCCAAGTGATGAAACAGTAAATTTCACATCTGTATTACTGAATCTATAGCATTGTTATGAAAAAGACTGTAATTACTTAATTATTATGTCATATCGTGACAAACTATCAACACCCAATTCACAAAACTGTAAAACCTAAAGTATAATGCTTGTGGTTGTAAAAAGTCTTCTACTGTTTTGGTTTCTCAAACAAATTATAAAACATTTTCACAATTTTTGTGCAAAAGCGGAGTTGTCTTACCATTTTGACACAATGTGCCGACAACTTTTACATATTTTTTCAAAAACGAAGTTTAGAAATTATAAATGGGAGTTGTCTTAACATTTTTGAAAAATGAGACGATAACTTGAAATATTTATTTTTGTGTCGGAACATTGAAATTTTGTAACATTTTAGAGTTGTAACCCCGAAAGTTTTACAAATTGGCTAAATTACCAATGTTAAATATGGATAAAATACTTTATTACACTAAATATATACAAATTATTGCACAATACAAATAACATGTAATTTAATGTTTATGAGTTGTTGCTGATAGATTTTGGCGAGTCGTCGGTCATTCACTTGTACACGTATTCTATCTAAAAGCATACATAGATGTCGTTATAACAACTACATTATACTATGGTGAAAAATACGGCTATTAGTAGTTACTTATTACTAGTGAAGATTAACATACCTTAATTAAATTTCCGATATTGAAATCCTGCTAGCTTCGCTTGAAATGTGTTTGTCATCTTCATTGCTTTTCTCACTATCATTGTCGACAACTTCATCTTTTTCCTCAAATTTTTTGTTCTCAGAGTCATCATCAGTCATATTATCATCTTCTTCATCAGTATAAGCATCATTGTCATCATCATCATCATCATCATCATCATCATCATCATCATCATCATCATCAGCAGCATCATCAGCGGCAACATCATCATCATAACTTTTCATCAGCTCAGCATCGTCAAATAGAGAAAGTCTGAAAGCTCTTCCTTTTTTTTCACTTGAAGTAGATAGAAGCATCAAAGCTTCTTCAACACTCAGAATCGTGAGAATGTGTTTCTTTGTGCCGCTTTCAGTTGTCATCGTACTTTTATAGTGGATCATACCGCATTCATGATTTTTGATCTTCAAAACGTTCTCAGGAGGGACAACAATCTTCCCAGTCATCAAAGATCCGTCATTCATCATGTATCTGTAAGTGACAGTGTGAGTGATACGTAAAGGCGATGTATCTTGTTTTCGTTTTCGCTGCTTCGACTTCAAATTTTTCCAAACTGAAAGTCTAGTGAATGTCAGAAGAGTGTTGACAGGAATATTATCGAAAGTGATGATATCAAAGTATGCTTGCAACTGTTTCAATGATTTTTTTCTCAAGATTTTGGCTATAACTCGTTGTTTTAGCCCTTGATGATGATGATTATCTCCTACAATACGTAGATCGGGTTGATTTTCTTCTAGCTTTCCCATGTACACTACGATTTGTGAAGAGCCGGGATCAAGTTCCTGTAGCTCCATCGTAAGTTCTTTGTCAATCAGTGATTTGACTCGAATTCGATGATTGTTTTTTAAAACATATTCATAGTCCAATATACCATAATCTTCAACGTAATTAACATCGAAAACCTCCAATATCGTAGGAATTGGTAAATCCAACAAACTCACAAAATTTCCGATTTCCAACATTCCTTTCTGCATAGCTCCTGTCATTATTCCAGCCATCTCGAGCAATTCAAACTCTCTAAGTTTGTTTGCGGTATTATTCTTGCAGTTGCTGAATAAAAAGGAAATTGAAGCTTGAGATAATGTCACTATCGGTTTTTTGATATCCTCCGTTCGTTTGCCTTCACTGTTCTCATGCAGATATGTGTAGTCCGGTGTGGGACTCAAAGGAGAGTCAGCTGAAACTACATGATGATTCATTGCTATATCAGCATGAGCATTGGTGTTTGAGCGAGAAGATGTATCATTAAAGGTGTTAGGATTGGATCTTCTATCATCAATGTGAATGCCGTTGGTGGTGGAAATGATGGTTGTAGTGGAAATAGCGTTAGTGTTGTTGGTAGCTGTGATTGGTTCAATATGGAGCTTAGGAAGTGCTTTGGAGTGTGATGTCATCATACCTGCAAAAAGTAAAAGAACTTAGTTTAATGATGTAAATATACTGAAACTATTGTTTTATTAAAAGATTGTTTTTAAAAACTAAGATTCAAAAACCTAGATGTTTCAATTAATTAAAAACAAATAATTATTTTAGTGCTTCTTACCTTGTTGCTCTCCTAATAGCTGTAGTAGATGTTGCTCCTCTGTTAGTCGCTGTAGAACTGGATGCTTTCTGTGTGAAAACTATGGTTCTTATATAGCTAAAGTTGTACTGATTAAACCCTATGAACACCATCTCGTGTCAATCTCTATGAATCAACATTTGTTCACGCGAAGGAAGGTCAATGCTTTCGCGGGAATAAATAAATAATTTTCACGCGAATACAAACCAATGCTTTCGCGGGAATAAATAAGTTATTTTCACGCGAATGGAAACCAATGCTTTCGCGGGAATAAATAATTTATTTTCACGCGAATAGAAACCAATTCTTTCGCGGGAATAAATACTTTATTTTCACACGAATGCAAACTGTTGCCTTCGCGGGAATAAATGATTTAATTTCCCGCGAATGGAAACCGTTGCTTTCGCGGGAATAAATATTTTATTTTCACGCGAATAGAAACCAATGTTTTCGCGGGAATAAATGATTTTATTTCCCGCGGATGAAAGTCAATGTTGTCGCGGGAATAAATACTTTGTTTTCACGCGAATGGAAACCGTTGCTTTCGCGGGAATAAATACTTTATTTTCACGCGAATACAAACCGTTGCTTTCGCGGGAATAAATAATTTATTTTCACGCGAATAGAAACCAATGCTTTCGCGGGAATAAATATTTTATTTTCACGCGAAGGCAACGTTGCTTTCGCGGGAATAAATATTTTATTTTCACGCGAAAGCAACGGTTTCCATTCGCGTGAAAATAAAGTATTTATTCCCGCGACAACATTGACTTTCATCCGCGGGAAATAAGATCATTTATTCCCGCGAAAGCATTGGTTTCTATTCGCGTGAAAATAAATTATTTATTCCCGCGAAAGCAACGGTTTCCATTCGCGGGAAATTAAATCATTTATTCCCGCGAAAGCATTGGTTTCTATTCGCGTGAAAATAAATTATTTATTCCCGCGAAAGAATTGGTTTCTATTCGCGTGAAAATAAATTCTTTATTCCCGCGAAAGCATTGGTTTCTATTCGTGTGAAAATAAATTATTTATTCCCGCGAAAGCAACGGTTTCCATTCGCGTGAAAATAGTTTATTTATTCCCGCGAAAGCATTGGTTTGTATTCGCGTGAAAATAATTCATTTATTCCCGCGAAAGCATTGACTTTCCTTCGCGTGAACAAATGTTGATTCATAGAGATTGACACGAGATGGTGTTCATAGGGTTTAATCAGTACAACTTTAGCTATATAAGAGTCATAGTTTTCACACAGAAAGCATCCAGTTCTACAACAGCTATCAGAGAAGCAACATCTACTACAGCTATTAGAAGAGCATCAAGGTAAAAACTTAATAAATTACAGTTTTTACTCATATATTATTTATTATACTAAAACAACTGAACAAAATTAATCATCTGTTTTTTTTTGTTTTTTTTCAGATTCAATGACAAAAAATGGAAATAGTTAACAACACAGAATCAGAAACTCAGCCTAAATCTTTGACTCAAGAGGACTTGATACTTCTACAAAACATATGCAATAAGAAAATTGAAGAGAGAGTGCGAATTATCTCAAACAATTGTAAATTCATACAGAAAGACTTGATAGAGCAGCTAAATAGTTTTCGAACTGAATCTTTTCTAACATTAAAGCTCTTAGGGAATGATGTTACGTCAGATATTCAGAGATTACATTATGTATTACAACAACGACAATATCAACTACAACAGGTAAACACACCAATTTCTATCGAGTGTGCTCGTAAAGAACTTGCTCTAAAAAGAAGAAACATGCAGCGACAGTCCGCTCAAAGACAAGCTAGAAGGGTAAGGACTCAACAACGTAAGACACGAAAAGCTACAAAAACATCCGATTAACAGTCAATTTTTGATGATAAGGTAATAATTAATAAAAAAATACTATTTAGTAACAGTTTGTAGTTGTTTTAAATTTCTGTTTAACCATTCTATACTAATACATAACTTTTTATTTTAGTTCATTATGGAATCAAAAGTACATAGAACAGAAGTATTCCTTCCTAAGTTTGTATTATTTAATATTTACTGACTCTAGCTATATTGTATGAGATTTTCCCTACTTATTACACAATAAATGTATATATTCACATATTGTTTCATTTTTAATCACTGTATTTATTCAATGTAGATATATCTCCTCTCTCCTCTCTCCTCTTTTTATCTCTCCTCTCTCTCAACATACTCTCTCCTCTACCAAATACTCCTCTCTCCTCTCTTGCAGTTATTTCCCAAATACTGTAGATTTTAACCATCTAGAGGTCTAATTTGGTAATTTTCCAACATATTTTATAGCATTTAATATACTTATTATGTAATAAATGTATATTATTCAATGATGTAAATGTAAATATATCCATAAATATGTACATAATTATCCATATATACATAAATGTATAAAAAACTAAAAAAAATCTCTCCTCTCTCTTCTCTCCTCTCTCATCTCTCCTCTCCCCTCTCTCCAGAAGATTTTCCCTACTTATTATGTAATCAGGTATATAATCATATAATTTTCATTTTTGATCAATATATTTGTTCAATGTAGATATATCTCCTCTCTCTATGTAGATATGAATATAACCATAAATATGTACATAACTAACCATATATACATGAATGTATAGAAAACTAAAAAATCTCTCTCCTCTCTCATCTCCCATCTCTCCTCTCTCCTCTCTCCTCTCCCCTCTCTCTCAAGATACCATATGAGTTCGAGTTATGTAAAAAGTTATCAAAACTTGAATGCCATACATTCAAAATCTAGATGCCATATGAGTTCAAATCAAGTAAAAAAATAATCAAAACTCAAATGCCACTTAAATGCCATTCAAATGCCACTCAAGTACCCCTCAAGTAAAATACAATATAAACTCGGCGAATTCATCCAACGTCGTAACCCATTGTCTCAACCCCAAGGTCTAATCCACAAAAAAACACTTGGTAGGGAGATCTGCTCATATATTACTACTATTCATTGACACTCAAACCATATGTATTGGCAGGGTGGGAATTTTTTGTGATTTATCTACCCCTAAATTAATGAGAAAACAACTACAAGCACAAAAATTGACTTTGAGACCAAATGGCAAATTTAGACTTATAAGTGGATGAATAAACTGTTTGAATGGCAGTTTCTGACTATCTCAGTGAAAGAGGCAAACATGCTTATAACATCCAGATACGCTCACTCATGTTTTTCACTTTACGTTGTAAATGTGGAGATATTTCACTCCCGGGGTTACCAGTAGTGAATGGTGGAATGGGCTCTCTTGACCCCCAGGTGCCCAATCGCAAGTATCGTAGTCGGATGGAAAGTTCTTCCAAGGTGCACTCTAAAAATAGCCGTACAAACTTTTGAGGAAAGACTGTGATGTTGGAAAATTCTATCCATTTATGTGTACAACATTGCAATTGTTTGAAGCTTCATAACCTCATATAAAACCTGAGGTGAACTCCCTCTCTCTTGAGACCTTCCCTGCAAGTAATACAAGGGATAGAGAAGATACTTTGTCATGGTGTGGGTGAAGAATGAAACGAGTACAGCTGTATCTCATCACAAGGTCCACTGACTAGTTTTATTCTGGTACTGAGGTTAGGTTTTGTAAATAGTAGATATCTAGCTTTCCTGGAATTCAACTTCAACAAAATGTCTAATAATAAAAAATCAAACACGAGTACGATTCAGCCAGGCAGCCATCAAAGGCTCCAAAAGTAGAATGTAACATTTTATCAGAAAATGCTTTAAATGCAAACTTATTGAACTTGTCATGTTGCTATTTTTGTCTCTTCATACAGGAGGCATCATGAAAACCCAACATTTGGTGATGCAATAACATTAGCTTTATGTGTATGTTAGCTGTTTTACATAGAGTTGCTAATGTAACTGCACACGACTGTTTACGGTCTGAATAGCATATTGCATTTAAAATTTTCCAAATTTTTCGGAAAAGTTTAGACAGTTTTAAACATTTCAGATTCTTCCAAAGTTGTTCCTGTATTTCCAAATAACCCATGCTATTCCTAAAGTGTTTATATGGTTTGTAATTTGCATCATTGTCTAAATAATTTTGAAAACGCCTGGATGATAAGAACAAAACTGTAGACTTTCATGTTTGTTAAACAAGAAACACAATTTTATTGTTTGAAACTTTGTAACAGGCAAGGTTGATATAAACTCACTGAAATCAATAAGGTCGTGTTCAGCTACATTTCATTAGAGATTGTATTGCATCTCCAGCGTCATCGTAAAGTAGAAAGCTCTCTATGCAAAGTGCTTTCACTATTTCAGAGGCTTTCAATGGCCGTCGAAAGAAAAAGCATTCATGCAATGAGCCACCATTTTCCCTTCACATCCAGGTCTGAAGCAGCCATCCCCACCCAACCCACAAATGTAGCCCTAAATAACTTTGTCTGAAGGTTTGAGTGGGATTCCCTGCAGTGAAATGTACTACAAGGATTTGAGTAGAAGATCTGTGAGTTTTCTCTCAACTCCACTAGTGAGCCTTTACAACTTTTGTTACATAATTTGCACTGCATAGCAGATGTGTATAAAACCTGTGATATAATGTTCTTGTATGACTGACTCCTCAAGTCCTAGCTACTTCAATGTAAGTAATAATGTCCACTTTCCTGTGGAGGTAAATGTTATGGAGTTGTCTACACAATCAGTGAGTTTTGGTTCTTCTAGGTCAGCTATAGGTAATGTATCTCCAATAACAGCTATATAAAACTATGTTAATGATGATTATCATCATCCTAAATGTAATAAGTATTATGTAATGAAACTATTATTGTCATCATTTGTACTGTTGACCATAAAGTATTATTAATTATATAATTATCATTGTTTTAGTTATTGCTAGTAACTACCACATCAGCTACTCTATTATTACCGCATACAAAAAGTTAAAATAATGTTATAATTAACAAAGGATGATGCTCAAAGCTCATGAATTTTGCAAGGCTTTTTTCTACATTAAATAATTGCGAAAATGCAGTAAATATATCAGCCTTGGTAATTGTGGAATTTACATACAATAAAACTGTTTCAGGGTGTGTAAATTCCACAATTACCAAGGCTGATATATTTACTGCATTTTCATAATTGTTAAAACTGTATTTCCTGTCAAACAACTGTGAAAACTTTCAAACTGTGTAATTGTTTTAAAAATAGTCTAGATGGTTCTGCATTGATTCAGGCAAAAAAGATTGTTTAAACGTTTTAGAAATAGTATGAGCTATTCACAAATCGTATGAACCGTTTTAAATTAGCCTGAGCTGCTCTAATTTTATCTAAACTATTTAAAACTAGTTGAAAAGTTTGCGAAAGCTCGGTTTTCGGACCGAAAACAGGCTTTCTCATTTTCTTTATAAGCTCTGTAAAATATCTCAATAGGCGTAATGATCAATAGTTGTGAAAGAAATCATTTAATCATAAACACGATTGTTGGATATAATCTCAAACGCTATCTTTCGAAGAATAATTAATTGTAGTAGCAACAGATAAAATAACAAAAACTATATTTTCATTTGTTTGGTATAAACTTTGTTATCAGTGCTCGGTAAAATAATATTGCTATTCGTAAGCAGACCAATAATGTGCAATTCAATTCACAAAGCATCTTGAAAAACCTTCAGGGGTTTTACAAAACAAAACACAAAATATTCTGAACCAGCATAGTTTGCTCTGCAACATATCTATTTTTTATTTCTAGGCCAAGTTGAAGTTTGATATATTGTTGTAGGTTGCCTGGAGTACTTATGACATCCAAGTAAGAAGGCAGCAAGATGATTAGCCCTGTCATTGACTACAGACATAGAAGTCAGCGCTACCAATTACATCATCGTATCATTACCCTCATTTGGGCGCATATGTTGTTGGGTGATCTACCTTAGTCTACAGTTTACACAGAGCTTTTTTGGTGATACTGACTGCATTTATTGTGGTGATTTTTATGTTGTTTTGGTTGCATGCAACTGCTTGGATACTGAATACAAAGGTTATTGTTAGGCACGCCCACTGAAATAAACATCTCCTACATTGGTAAAGTCATGCTATATCAGCGGCAAGTGATCCCGGCGGCCACCTTGGTACCTGCTACTATGTATCCTAGCAACGGTGATGCCATACTAACAAATGCGGAAATTACATCTCCAATATGTGTAAGATTATTCCCAAGTAAGTTAGCCAGCCGAATTCAACCACCAGCCATACACATCTACAGGTGTGGAATATAGTGCACTCAAAGGCTGAACCACTCTACCATCCAGTGCTTATACCTAGGTTCTTTGTATGTGACAACTAATGTATTAAACAGCTGATTGAATGTTACAAATCAATGAGTGTTCATAATACAACGCTTGTATCCACTTTGTATACATAAATTTATTCCTGTAATTAACAAAATTATATATTAACCAAAACATACAAATGGCTTCATGTTTCATGAGCAATGCACGACAGGCCATCAGTGCACATTGAATAAAGTGTAAGTAAATAAAATAACAAAAAAGCGTAAGATATATAAACAAAAGTTATAATAATGTTGAAGAGTTTAAAATCAAGCACTTCTAAAATGAAAGTCTACTACGGCACAATTAAAAGAGCTCTACTGGCCCTTGATGGCTTTTGTGTTCTTGTGACGAATATTGCTTTCGTACAACTTGAGATTGTGTAGCTTGGCCTTAGGATGTCGCAGTAAATAGTACAAGGTTCCTACTACTAGCTGAGTCAATGTTACAGGGTGGTTTGATATGCCATCCGTGGTCTCAACAATGTGATCTCCAAGAACTAACAAATCATTCTGACCAACATCCTGCAAAACCTTCGACTGAACTGACAGCAAACGCTTTTGGTGACAGCATCTAAATCAGAGCTCAGCTGAAAGAACTACTGAAATGGGGCCATCTAATGAGGACATTATACCTACATTGTTTGTCAAATGTAAGAAAATGAAATAGTGGCCATATTTCTGACTGGGCGTTGCAGAGACCGATGCTACCCGTCAATCGTCACAGCCCAATTTTGTAATAAGTTTTCTAACAACCCAACCACAAATATAAACTAAAACATTGCCTACAATTGATGGGAGATGGGCGATAAAACATGATTCTACTGAGCACATGGACTCTTCAAATAGCTGGGCCAGGTTGTCATTCTGTGGAATGATGTTAGGAGGCACATAGCAGTCGCTGCCAGCTTGTATCATCTCCGTGTGACTCTAAGGTACGACATTACCGGTAATTCCTCCGTCTGATTCAGCACCACATCTGCTAATCAAACGCCTAAATGCAGCTTTGAAATGACTGACATTAGGGTTGTTGTTCCATCCACCTAAAATAAACGCAAGAACATTTTATATTAGCATGAAATACTGGAATGGGTGTTGGTAGTGCTGGGTCAGTTTGGCTGCCTGCTAGGTTTTGGTTCTGGGCTGCCTGCACTCAGTTTTTCTGTTTTTTCTTAATCTCTGGCCATAAAAGTCAACAATAAGCGATGATGATAGAAATGAAAAATATATTTTGTTAACATTTGAGCGGCAGAATGACTAGAGATTTCTCATGCTCAATTATTGATATTTTCAAGTCCTGGAACAGGTAATCATGCACTCATAAAAGGCTAGTCTATAAACATAGGGCCCTTTGCTGGATTTGCACCAGCGCATGATGGCTGTACACAGGAGATTTATAAAAAAAAACATCATCTGGCTCTATTCTTGCTTGACTCAAAACCGAAAAGAGCCAAAAATAAAAAAAATTTCACAGACAAAAATTCACAGACACCAAAACTTTTGGTTTAGCCAGTAAAACTAATACCGACCAACCCCAACCCTTGGGTATACAAACTTAAACTTTCAGGCTGGCGAGCTACGCTCTATAACTCACATAGAAATAACTCTATGGTTTACAGTGACATGATTTTGTTGCACTCACCACTTCCTCGAATGGCATTGAAGAAGAGCTCCAAGTGATCCTGGCTAAACTTGTACATCAGCAGACAGCGGGCAATACGAGGCTCCATCAGCTGCACAACAAGCCCAGATACAGTGTCAGGTCCACACACTAAGCCTTTCATACACACATTTCTGTCTAACAAATATATTATATTAATTCAAAATAAATAACTGCATAACCTATAAACATGTAATGGTTTAGACTAAAGGTGGATCAAATCAGCGAGTCCATTGCGTTGCTTTGTTACAACGACGAGTTGTAAAGTGTGTAAGCACAACAAACTATTCAATAGTGAAATAAGATGAAACACTAAAACCGAGCAAGCCTCAGCAACACTTCATACCGTCTACATAGCCAGAGAGGCAAACTTTCAGCAGTAGTGAGAGAAAGCGGGTAAGCCCCGTCGTCTTGTAAAAAAGACCCAACGCATTCCATACTGCTTATCCGTAATGGCTGCTTATAGCCTCTTGCCATTACAGATTGACTGTTTAAAATGTCAAACAGTCGATCAACAGTTCAATAATAAAGTAACCACATGCGTGTTCAGTGACACATTCACTACCTGCACAAGTTATCTAGTGACACATTCACTACCTGCACAAGTTATCTAGTGACACATTCACTACCTGCACAAGTTATCTAGTGACACATTCACTACCTCCACAAGTTATCTAGTGACACATTCACTACCTCCACAAGTTATCTAGCTGATCACCATCCTATGATTGCAATAGTCTGTCAATATTGAACACTCCTAAAACTAAATTACCTTGATAAACTCTACTGCTGGTTCACAGTCTACAAATTCTTTCACTTCCCCCCCCCCCCCCCCCAAGCTCCTTCAATGTCAGAAGAACGTCTGCAATTGTGTAGCGAGTGAGGCCTAACAAAACAAAATATGATAATTTGGAGTTGCCAAACAGAAAAGATGCATAAATTAATGATTTTGCAATGTATGAAAACCTTCACTAGAATAAATATGATTGTAAATGAAAAATTCATTTAGACAAAAAATACCTTCATTTTATTTTGAAAAAATTGATATGCATTGCGGATAACTTATTCGCTAGCCTCAGTCCCATAGTTTCCTGTGTTTTATGTAGTAGAGCAATATGTCGTCACTGAATTCGGCCACTGGGAGAGTTGACAACTCCATATAAATGTAACATATTACGCACCAGTTTCACAGTGTAGGAAGGATCCAGTAAAATGAAGGTCTAATGAGAGGACTCCTCCATAAAGAAATAAGGCATCAAGTTTTTACTATCAGTCAACTTGGCACCCAAGAGTCAACGCATTGTTAAGTTTGTGGCATGACCATCCATAGTTATGCAATCAATAATGAATGCTCTCTCATTCAAGCTGTGGAGAGTATGATTCAAAAGCTTCCATTGTGTAACAGCTTGGAGACCTCTTGTAAGACAGTAAGCAACAGGTGCTTTCCAAGGAGCAACTAGTCCTAAAAAGGACACTACTATTAATTGCACGCAAAATAATATGAATTTCGATTTAGGTGAAACTGTTAAAGCAATAAAGCTGACGATTAGCAAATATCCATCGGTGCGTGTCAACATAAACACTAAAGCCCCAGAAGCCTCCCCTTCCTGCTCTTCAGGGCCGTCACCCAAGTCAACGTACCCAACAATCTGTTTTCACTGTTGGTCGTACAACAGCTTTTTTCTTATACTCGTGGCATCAATCACCAAACAACATCTACCACAGAGTCATCAATCAAACCAGGTAAATTCAACTTCACTTGTCAAAATTAAATAACTTATGTATAACTATGATGCTTTTATTATTACTATCTGATATCCCACTATTTGACAGGCTAACAACATGTTTTATATACAAAAGCAGTAACAACGCATGCTTACCGTGCATATTTCTGCAGATGGTCAACCGTATTCTGCATGGCCTCAAACAGTTCTTTAGAAGTTCTAGCGGAAAGCAGTAACTGCGGTCCTGTGAATAACCATCCAGCAAATTCATTTTTTTAATTAACAAATAATACATTATATTAACTAAAGGATGGCTCAAATTTCTTAGCAGGAACACTAAAATTTAAATTAGCAGTAAAAAAGTGATACTACTGCAGCAATATGTAGTGGGTATAAGATAATGGGTGACATAGCTGATGTTATACTGTAGATAATGGGTGACATAGCTGATGTTACACTGTAGATAATGTGTGATATAGCTGATGTTATACTGTAGATAATGGGTGACATAGCTGATGTTATATTGTAGATAATGTGTGACATAGCTGATGTTATACTGTAGATAATGGGTGACATAGCTGATGTTATATTGTAGATAATGTGTGATATAGCTGATGTTATATAGTAGATAATGTGTGACATAGCTGATGTTATATTGTAGATAATGTGTGACATAGCTGATGTTATATTGTAGATAATGTGTGATATACCTGATGTTATATTGTAGATAATGTGTGACATAACTGATGTTATATTGTAGATAATGTGTGACATAGCTGATGTTATATTGTGGATAATGGGTGACATAGCTGATGTTATACTGTAGATAATGGGTGACATAACTGATGTTATATTGTAGATAATGTGTGACATAACTGATGTTATACTGTAGATAATGTGTGATATAGCTGATGTTATACTGTAGATAATGGGTGACATAGCTGATGTTATATTGTAGATAATGTGTGATATAGCTGATGTTATATTGTAGATAATGTGTGATATAGCTGATGTTATATTGTGGATAATGTGTGACATAGCTGATGTTATATTGTAGATAATGTGTGACATAGCTGATGTTATATTGTAGATAATGTGTGATATAGCTGATGTTATACTGTAGATAATGTGTGATATAGCTGATGTTATATTGTAGATAATGTGTGATATAGCTGATGTTATATTGTAGATAATGTGTGACATAGCTGTTGTTATATTGTAGATAATGGGTGACATAGCTGATGTTATATTGTAGATAATGTGTGACATAGCTGATGTTATATTGTAGATAATGGGTGACATAGCTGATGTTATATTGTAGATAATGTGTGACATAGCTGTTGTTATATTGTAGATAATGTGTGACATAGCTGATGTTATATTGTAGATAATGGGTGACATAGCTGATGTTATATTGTAGATAATGTGTGACATAACTGATGTTATATTGTAGTTAATGGGTGACATAGCTGATGTTATACTGTAGATAATGTGTCACATAGCTGATGTTATACTGTAGATAATGGGTGATATAGCTGTTGTTATACTGTAGATAATGGGTGACATAGCTGTTGTTATATTGTAGATAATGTGTGACATAGCTGATGTTATATTATAGATAATGGGTGACATAGCTGATGTTATATTGTAGATAATGGGTGACATAGCTGTTTTTATACTGTAGATAATGGGTGATATAGCTGTTGTTATACTGTAGATAATGGGTGACATAGCTGATGTTATATTGTAGATTATGGGTGACATAGCTGATGTTATATTGTAGATAATGTGTGACATAGCTGATGTTATATTGTAGATAATGTGTGACATAGCTGTTGTTATATTGTAGATAATGTGTGACATAGCTGTTGTTATACTGTAGATAATGGGTGACATAGCTGTTGTTATACTGTAGATAATGTGTGATATAGCTGATGTTATATTGTAGATGATGGGTGACATAGCTGATGTTATATTGTAGATAATGGGTGACATAGCTGATGTTATATTGTAGATAATGTGTGACATAGCTGATGTTATACTGTAGATAATGTGTGACATAGCTGATGTTATACTGTAGATAATGTGTGACATAGCTGTTGTTATACTGTAGATAACGTGTGACATAACTGATGTTATATTGTAGATAATGTGTGACATAACTGTTGTTATATTGTAGATAATGGGTGACATAGCTGATGTTACACTGTAGATAATGGGTGACATAACTGATGTTATACTGTAGATAATGGGTGACATAGCTGATGTTATACTATAGATAATGGGTGACATAGCTGATGTTATATTGTAGATAATGGGTGACATAGCTGATGTTATACTATAGATAATGGGTGACATAGCTGATGTTATATTGTAGATAATGGGTGACATAGCTGATGTTATATTGTAGATAATGGGTGACATAGCTGATGTTATATTGTAGATAATGTGTGACATAGCTGATGTTATATTGTAGATAATGGGTGATATAGCTGATGTTATATTGTAGATAATGTGTGACATAGCTGATGTTATATTGTAGATAATGTGTGACATAACTGATGTTATACTATAGATAATGGGTGACATAGCTGATGTTATATTGTAGATAATGGGTGACATAGCTGATGTTATATTGTAGATAATGGGTGACATAGCTGATGTTATATTGTAGATAATGTGTGACATAACTGATGTTATATTATAGATAATGGGTCACATGGATGTCATCTCTTTTATATCAAGTGGATTTAACATCTACTTCCCGATGGCTATAGTCCTCCTGTGTATCGCTACAGCGTTGAAACTGGGGTCAAGGTTACTCCATTGTATCGGCTTTGAACAGTTTATAGATGATGACATCACACTAGAGATTGTAGATGAAGGAAGGAATCATGTTAGGAGAGGTAACACAAAGTGTTTTTTTTGTATAATTTGTGGGCTTTGCTTTGCCTCTTTGTTATAAAAGGTACGAAAAGCATCTTCGCTTCGTCAGTTTTACCAAAGACCTAAATTTTGACATCAGTTATTACCGAAATCTCTTCTTCATTTTTGTGAAATCACCTGAAGCATTCAACAGGTGGAAGTTACCTGTAGCATTCAACAGGTGGAAGTTACCTGAAGCATTCAACAGGTGGAAGTTACCTGAAGCATTCAACAGGTGGAAGTTACCTGAAGCATTCAACAGGTGGAAGTTACCTGAAGCATTCAACAGGTGGAAGTTACCTGAAGCATTCAACAGGTGGAAGTTACCTGAAGCATTCAACAGGTGGAAGTTACCTGAAGCATTCAACAGGTGGAAGTTACCTGTAGCATTCAACAGGTGGAAGTTACCTGAAGCATTCAACAGGTGGAAGTTACCTGAAGCATTCAACAGGTGGAAGTTACCTGAAGCATTCAACAGGTGGAAGTTATTAATACTTAACCAAGGAACTGATAAAGTTTTGTTGGTTTGCTCGTTCGTCTCTTGTATTTTATTTTCAGAGCGTTTGAATTATTTATGTCGCAGGAAACTTCAAAAACCCTTTTAAGATTTCATCAAATCAAAATCAATTGGCAGGAATTAGTTAGATGTGGAGGTGTGTTTGAGAAAGTCAATGGCTGCTATGGTTACCAAAAACTTCAGAGTGAAATGAAATGTCGCCATTTTCACTTTTTTACTTTCGGTTTGTTTTGGCACGGAAACCCATATTTTTTCAGAAAAAAAAGTGCAATTAAGTTCCCATAAGTGGGGTAATAAGAGGTACTTTTTGTTATAAAAAATGATATTTAATATCCAGCTCATCGTGTATTCTGCTGCAGACTTGACATCTATATTTGATGGTAAATTATGTGAATATATTGTTGTTTGTTACAGAGAAAGGTCAAATGGATAGAGACACAGCTCGTGTACAACGTCGCTCAGATTGGGAGAAAACTATAAACAGTTCACAAATAGGTAATAGCTCCATCTCTCTCAAGCGCTGGAATAATTATGAAAGCATTAGCTCAGCACAATCCAGTAAGAAAGCAGAATTATCTGCATGCAGCCCTTTTGTATATCTACAGATAACTGTATGCGTTTGTGTGAATGTTATATATTCTCTTATATCTATTGGCCTGTTGTCTGTTACAGCTGGAAGACATAACCCTGATGCCTCTACTACTAGTGGCAGCACTAAAGGCAGCAGTAGAGGCAGCGCTGACCGTGTAGAACTACTAAGTGATCAGGATGTAGTAGATTATGATTCCAATGCAGAGTATGAGCAAAACTTACCAAATACAACTCACTCTAGAGGAATATTCAATGATCTCTAACTTGTAGTCTGGGAAACAGAACAAATAAAGTTATAGATATGTCACTTCTACCTGCATTGCTTTCTTCCTACCTGCATTGCATACTTCCCACTTGCACAATCTGTGTAGTTTTGTCCAAGCTATAGTCTACCTTTCCTGTATGTGTCGGTTTTTTCTTACCTGGGCTATGTTATATAATAAGCTGTGTATTTATTTATTTGATGTACTAGCACAGGTGCAATTCTTTTATGTTAGCAATATGTTTATTTATTTTTGTTTATTGATGAATCTGGTATTGTGAGAGAAATAAATTATCAAACTCTAGAGGTGTTAAGTAGTTATGATATAGAAAGCAAATATAATATATTATATATTAGATATTAAATAAATATAATATATTAAAGGTAGTAAAACAAGTAGGCGTTGTTTCAATTCTTTGAGTGTTTAAGACTTTCTCTATAAACTTGAGTGCAAAGAGTAATTCTTATACAGTAAGTTTATTTCTACATTGAGTCTCTAATGCCCATTCATCTACATTTTATGAGAGCTCCTCTTGCATGGATTCAGCTAATTGCACAGACATTGCATCACTTCCTGTATAGTTTGCTCATACACAAATATGTGCAAAAGCTACCATGAAGTGTGTTTACTAATTGAATAAGTTTAGTAATGTCAGAAAAGTTTAATTATTAAAAAATATCTGTCTGACAAATAACAATATAATGATTAAACTTATCTTTCATTACCTTCCCAGCAGTGCTTTTTTTTAACATCACTGAAGGGGCTCTATGGAAATCTCTTGTTTCAACATCTTAAAACCAGATAACAAGTACACAAATGCTTTCATTGTTGTAAAACTGAAACATCTACATATCTAACAACGAAAAACGTTATTTTTGCTTGTTTGTTTGTCAGACACTGTGTATGTATTTGTCTGCCTGTCAGACACTATGTGTATGTATTTGTCTGCCATTCCAGTAGAATAGACACCTAAACTCCTACACTGAGGGGAATAAAAATTGTTTTGACAAAATTTATTATACAGATCTTTCTCCAATGTGGTGATGTAAAACATGCAGGCATCGATGCTGTCAACTATAGCCTGTATGAGTTGTGCACAGGCACCTACTTTGGTTTTTAGGGCTTTAAGAGCCTACCCAGCAAGAACCCCTTTATTTTGCCCCCCAATAATAGTGATTATATTTGATAGGCTGGCCAGCGCATCTAAGCAGACATACATGAGGTCAAGGTTTTCCACGAATTACCCCGATGTTAGGTGGGTGTGTGAGCCAGTGAATGTGTGCCAACTTTTAAACCCCAACCAGCATTGCTACTCCCAGCAGAAACCAAGCGGTCAGGGAATTGTAGGATTCCACACTGCTCTAACAGTTCTACAGCTAGAAGTCACCCCTGATGTTGAATATGGCTCATAATTTGATAGCTTGAGCAGTACCACCATCTTTCAGTTTAGTTATATTTAGAAGGATGGTTATTGGGGATTGGTTGATAATGGTTATGATGTAGATAGAGTGCTGATGTGGTGGAAGGAGTTGTACTCTCAGTCAATATGACTGATCGTTTGTGGTTTGACTTGAAGACAGAAGAGATTAGCTTTTTTTCATTTCTGCTGATATGTGTATCGTGATATTGAAAGGTGTTGCATTGAAGTGAAGCATTGTTCTTGTATTTATCCATTTCATTCAAAACTAATAACTATAGCCAGGCTGTTGCGGTTAAATCGCAAATGAAACTGTTAGCTAATCAAGCTGATAACACGGGATGATAGTTTTTCGAGAAGGCTCTTGAGAGCCTTTTCAAAAACACTGATTCTTCGAAACGGATCCATACAGCCTGCTGCATAAAAAAACACTGCATCCCACCAACATTAGACAATACAACCGATGATAATGTCGCCTTGTCAGAATATCCAGGGTAATAGAAGTGAAAATTCAAACAAACATGAGAGCTACAGCTTTTCTCTCACACCACACTATCAATTGAGTATGGGGTAATCATAGATGACGTATTGTGCAGGATTTTAGGATAACGATGTCTGTTACCTCGGTAGTCACACGCACCACCTCTAGGTAGGCAGAGTCGTCTACTTAACTGGGCTAGCTCGCTGGCAGACAACCTGTATCACTACCTATTCTTCAGCATTGTCTGCCTGAAGGAAGGCCCGATAGGTAATGTCTGCCAGGCAAGTCCATCCTTCGTCTGCCAGTCGCTAGACAACAACAAGGCTTTTGAACCAGTAGGTCATCAAAGCAGTTGCCTTCAGGAGTGGTAGAGCTGTCTGTCCTTACGTTGTAGTGCAGAAAGGTTCAAGAGAAACTTGAGTGAGTGCAAGCTGTATGTTTTATTCAAAGAACAAAAAGCCAGCAGTGCCTCAGCGATTGCACTGAGGAGTGAAAGGCTCACCAGCTGTATCTATATAAAAGGTTACATAACATTTCTTTGTGTAACAGGTAGCCCTAATAACACATACAAAAGAAGGGTGGGCTAGTGAAAGGCAACGTAAATGAGTATAAGAATAGCTTTAGTGATGCATAAAAGTGGCTACTAAAAGAAAGGGGTACAGTATGCATGTCATGTACACAGTTTTAAATAGCTCGTAAAAAAGGGCAGCAATCGTAGCAGCTAATGTTCATGCCACAGGCCTACTGCAGAAAATTTGGTGGATTTTGGACCATTTTTCGGAATTTTATGTTGTGTTTTGTTGTTGGTGTGTTGAAGATAAGTCATGATTTCACACACCTGTCTTCATGTGCTGACCTGCTGACTCAAAAATAATTTGGGCACCACCCCATCAAGAAATCACCAAAAATTATACCCCTCTGGGCTGTCGATGCTGACTTTTTTTATTCCAATCTGATTACTACCTGAGAAGCAGCAACCGCGTGTTTCCAAAGTTTTGCTTGCGAATGGCCTGTCACGCAAAATTTCTTCACATCACCCGAGTCTCCTAAACTAACAAATCCTAACCGCGAGGGTGAAGAAAAGTGCTCATCTCAACTTTGCAACTACGGGCTCTCGTATTAACCCGTATTAGTGTTGTGAGGATCCACAACACATTACTGCCGAAAAAAATAGAAACGATGCGCCCGGTAATAATTAATCATTTTACCGCTTCCCAACTGTTTGACGAGAGCGCTCGGTCAGTACAATCAGTACGTGAAGGCTGCATTGTTTAATTTTTTGGCAAATCCTCGAAGCCCCTTTTGTGTAATACTCAGAAAGTTTCGCGGGCTTTTACGTGTGACCAATAATTTTATAGCTGAGATGAGTACCCGCGCCCACCCCCGTTGATTACGGCTTTTTAGTTTAGGAGACTCGAGTGATGTGAAGAAATTTGGCATGACAAGCCATTTGCAAGCAAAATTTTGGAAACACGCGGTTGCTGCTTCTCAGTTAGTGGTCAGATTGGAATAAAAAAGGCCAGTATCGACAGCCCAGCAGGTATAATTTTTGGTAATTTCTTGATGGGGTGCTGCCCAAATTATTTTTGAGTCAGCAGGTCAGCACATAAACACAAATGTGTGAATTCATGACTTACGTTCAACACACCAACAACAAAACACAACATAAAATTCCGAAAAATGGTCCAAAATCAACCAAATTTTCTGCAGTAGGCCTGTGGTTCATGCTCAGTCAGTTGCCCTCTAGTAGATATGATTTCTCTATAACAGCTAGATGGTAGAAATAAGCAGTGTACAAGTGTTACCAAAGGAATAGCTAGAGTCATTTCCTCTACAGTATGCCACATATTTCTTTCACAGTGTTTTGCAAATGATACAAAAAAAATGTTGTTGTGTTGACCGACTAAAATAAAGAAATCCCAATACGAAGTTATTGGATTGTTCACAGACTTGGAAAAAGCTTATGAGCACGAAATAAACGCGTTTACAGAACGCAGTGGCAGAAGTTACCCAATCACATCGAACTTCCGGCAACACCGACCACCGAGTGAATCTGCCTAATGGCCACCAAGTGACCTGCATCACTTACAGTCTTGTAGATAAAACAATCAGTCCTCTCTCTTTGTGCAAGAATTTGTGCTTTACTGTTGTTTGTGAAAGTGGTACATAAAACTCATGGCGATTTGTTTTTATACAAGTTTCAAGCCAAGTCTATGGGTATCAGAACTGACAAACTTACTGAAAAGAAATTGTTCTAACAATTATTATTTATTATATTATAATTATTATGATTATTATTATAATAATAAATAATAATAATAATTATTATTAATAGTAGTTATTAGTATTATAAATAGTAATAAATTTATTAATAAATAACTTAAATAATAATAAATGATAATTATTATGATTATTCCTATAGTAAACAGACTTGATAGTGATAATCATTATTATTATTAACAGTAATACTGTGAAGGACGGCGCCATCTTGTAACACTTTATTATTACCAGTTCTATGCACCGGACCGTTGTATGACACTTACCGAGTCTATCTAGCTTACATCCTTGTTCTATGCATGCACTTTAGAGCCGATAGCTCTATGTACCTTTTATTATTATTATTTTACCGTACTGTATCATACAATCTTATATGTTGGCCATGTGCAACTACTCAAGCAATCACTTTAATACCTCCTACTGTATTTTATTGGCACACTCTAGCCAATGGTCTGTGCTAGGTGTGGCCTCCTTTGTGTACCCTTTTTTCATTATGTAACCATGTACATAAATATGGATGTAATTGAATAATAAAGGCAGAGTCAGCTTGCACACTCTCAGAAGTTTCTTTGTTCTCTAACAATAACTTCACTGCGCTCAGTACATGCACGTACAACATTACTCGAGTAGTAATTAATAAGCAGATCAGCCTGGACCTCTGCTGGCCGAACTTAGCTTGACTAGTTCGCCTTCAAAGTTCGGCCTCTGCCTTGCACTGGAACAGATCAGCCGAACCTCTGCTGGCCGAACCTAGCCTTGACTAGTTCGCCCTTCAAAGTTCGGCCTCTGCTAGAACAGCTAACGCAGCCGGCAGCTAGCTAGTAGACTGGAATGGTAATGCACCACTTCTAGGAACACTAGTCGACCTGTGGAAGGGTTGTATCGCTGAGTAAGAGATACAGTTTGCCATCGCAGTTCGGGAGGTTGTGCAGGTAGGCCGAGCTACCAACTCACACCCCCACAGTGAAATCCTGCACAATACTACTGGTTAGTTATTATTAGTTACTGCTTATTATTATGAGGCTAGTAATGAATTTATTACTAGCCTCGATAATAAGCAGTGATAACTAACCAGTAATACTGTTAAGAATAATAATAAACAAATTAATAGTTCTCCTTTCGATGTTACTACTATCATTTTTTATCGTCTAACGTGGTATATTCACTAATAATAGTCAGTGCATTCTATCTGTCAATAACCGAAAAGCAGGCCACCACTCCTGGCATGGGCCCCTGAGGATTTTTGCAAACATGTTCTGCCAACAGTACAACTTCGATTACACTTCAAATAGCATTTATTCATTTATACTCACTGAAACTATCACTAACTGCCTTACCAGTTGCAAACATGGGCCCCTTGGAATTCTGCACATTCTAGTCAATCAATGGCCTATTATCAACCTCTGTTTTTGGGGTGGTTGATAATAGGTCACTGATTGACTAGAATGTACAAAATTCACAGGAGCCCATGGTTGTAAATAGCAATCAATACATATCATCAGGCATAAAGTGCCCTTACCCAAAGCCATGTTTTCCTTGGTCCCTGTTGGTATCTGTTTTCATGGCCGCCTCCCATGGTTGCTTTCTTTCGTGGTCGCCTCCTCCTCATTTGTGGTTACCTCTTCACAATTACTAACAATTTTGTCGATGATAATGCAGACATCGACAAAAACTATCAGGGGTGATAAGCTGTTGTTTGTGGTAATAATAAAATCAAGTAACAATTTTATTAAATAATACCTAACCAATAACAATTAACATGATAAAAACCTATCATTTTTCTATCATTTCGAACTACCAATGATGATTACATCGTCCTACAAAGAAGAATTCAACGTTTGTTCTAGGATGTGTCGACATTCATTCCTGGTGACATGATAACTTTCATTTCAACGCTCATTCCAGGAAGAAAATATATAATCATCTTTTCCCAAAGTAGACAACTCCTGGGGTGAAAGTCAAAATCATTTTTTTGTATTGCTGAGAATGAATGTAGACACGCGCATGATCGAAAGTCAAAATGTTCTTGTTTATAACGTAGACACCTGTCGACGTTCATTCCAGGATGTGTTTACCCTCAATCCCGCTGTGTCTGCATTCTTCCTGTCAATGTTCATTCCTGTCTGCTTTTGTGCCAAGTCCTGTTTGGTGGTGAATTTTTTTGAAGTTGAAACGAACGTAGACGAGGATTGTCGACGTCAATTCGAATGTCGACAGGGATTAATGCAGACGGAGCTGGAATGAATGTCGACTACGTTAGAGAAAAGAAAAATTCTGCTTTCATGCTTAAAAGTGTCGACATTCATTCCTGGCGATATATAAACTATCGTTTCAATGTGTGTTCCAGGAAGGAAAGAAATTATTGTTTTTTTCCAAAAAATACAACGGCTGAAATGGAATTCACAATGATACTTTATATGTTGCCGATAACAAATTTAGACACCTCCGAGAATAAACATTAAAATTTCTTCTTTGTAGAATAGTTGGCATTCGTTTCAGGTCTGTTGACTTTCATTCCAGGCTGTGTCCACGGGCATTCCCGTTATGTCTGCGCTAATTCCTGTCATCGTTCATTCCATTTCCGGAATTTTGCTATGACTATTTTTAACAGTATTATCACAGCTGTTATAAACCAAGTTACTGCAGCATGTAAACAACAATAAAGCAAGCAATAACGGCAGTAGCTATTAATAAGTAATAATAATCAGTAATAATAATTAATAATAAAAAGTATTTTTCTCTTAGCAATGAGAGTAACTGAAATGGAGAGATGTGAAACTTCCTGAAGATAATAATAATAAATTTCTGAATTGAATACATATTTTGGCTTTTAATTAATGGATAAATCAATGTTATTGTAACGATAAGATGTTGTTTGAACCAAAAAAAACAAAAACTATGATGAGAAATAAAAACTGTTCTAAAGAGAATTGAAACAAACGTAGACAGGAATGAACATCGACATTAATGAATGCAGACATGGCTGGAATGAACAGAGACACACCCTGGAATGAGTTTCGACATACCTGGAATGAATGTTGACTATGCAACAAACCAGAGAATTTGGACTCTCATTCCCGGATGTGTCTTCGTTTGTTCTCGGCGATATATAACATATCAGTTCGGCTTTCATTCCAGGAATTGTCTACTTCGGAAAAAAATGTTAATTTATTTTACTCCTGGAACGAATGTCGAAACAAAAGTTTGAATGTTGCCAGGAAAAAATGTCGACATTTTCTAGAATGAACGTCGAATATTTGTGTCATTATTGTATGAGTGACACCCAAGGCCGAATAACTAAGTAGTAGTTTGTCTCTTGGAGTTCCATGGCACACCAGCTGTGGTATTACATGGTACCAGCACATTCCATGACACACCAGCTGTGGTATTACATGGTACCAACACATTCCATGACACATCAGTTGTGGTTGTTTGTTATACAACCTGCAGTTGTGTGTCAGTGTCTGTCTTGTTTGTTATACAACCTGCAGTTGTGTGTCGCTGTCTGTCTCGTTTGTTATACAACCTGTAGTTGTGTGTCACTGTCTGTCTTGTTTGTTATACAACCTGCAGTTGTGTGTCACTGTCTGTCTCGTTTGTTATACAACCTGTAGTTGTGTGTCACTGTCTGTCTTGTTTGTTATACAACCTGCAGTTGTGTGTCACTGTCTGTCTTGTTTGTTATACAACCTACAGTTGTGTGTCACTGTCTGTCTCATTTGTTATACAACCTGCAGTTGTGTGTCACTGTCTGTCTCGTTTGTTATACAACCTGCAGTTGTGTGTCACTGCCTGTCTTGTTTGTTATACAACCTGCAGTTGTGTGTCACTGTCTGTCTTGTTTGTTATACAACCTGCAGTTGTGTGTCACTGTTTGTCTCGTTTGTTATACAACCTGCAATTGTGTGTCACTGTTTGTCTCGTTTGTTATACAACCTGCAGTTGTGTGTCACTGTCTGTCTCGTTTGTTATACAACCTGCAGTTGTGTGTCACTGTGTGTCTCGTTTGTTATACAACCTGCATTTGTGTGTCACTGTCTGTCTCGTTTGTTATACAACCTGCAGTTGTGTGTCACTGTCTGTCTCGTTTGTTATACAACCTGCAGTTGTGTGTCACTGTGTGTCCCGTTTGTTATACAACCTGCAGTTGTGTGTCACTGTCTGTCTCGTTTGTTATACAACCTGCAGTTGTGTGTCACTGTCTGTCTCGTCTGTTATACAACCTGCAGTTGTGTGTCACTGTCTGTCATGTTTGTTATACAACCTGCAGTTGTGTGTCACTGTCTGTCTTGTTTGTTATACAACCTGCAGTTGTGTGTCACTGTTTGTCTCGTTTGTTATCCAACCTGCAGTTGTGTGTCACTGTCTGTCTTGTTTGTTATACAACCTGCAGTTATGTGTCACTGTTTGTCTCGTTTGTTATACAAGAAACTATATGACAGGTTTGTTATGTTGACAGACAACAATGGACAAAACTCAAGCATCAGTGGAGTGTGGATTTTGTTTGAGAAAAGATGAGGCATTACCACAACCTAAGACCCTACCTTGTACACACGTGCACTGTTTACAGTGTTTGAGTGGCTTTTATGAGGAGAATCACCTAATAGTATGTGCAGCGTCGGGGTGTGGGTAAGTGTCCCCTATATGTATAGTTATAGTTCACAGGCTATAGTATATATACTTATATATAAGTTATACTACAGTTACTATACAATATATATTTATAACACAGAGAGGTGTTTGCTGGGGCTCCACATACTCTCCCATCGCATGATATGCCAGGAGAAGACAATAAATGGTGTGATATTTGTGTTAGGAAGAAAAGGTCTAAGGAGGAGGCTGTCAGCTATTGTACACATTGTTGTACAAGGTTATGTAACAGACATGTAGATGTAAGTTATTGTATCTGTCGATTGTTGTGATTGGTTGTTTGTTCTCTCTGTTTACTGATTGGTTGATTTCTCTATTTCACATGCCTAACTATGGCAGCTGACAACATTAGAGGCTTTTGCTTTCAAAAGTGTATGAACGACTTTGAAATAATATGAAAATTTAGCAAATAGTCCTTTATATAGAAAATAATTGGGTAAATGTAGTAAATCGGCCTAAAACCTTATCAAAAAACTGGCTCAGCGATTATAATGGATAAACTGCTGGCCTTAGAAATTGCTGGATTTTATGCAAAACAAACTGTATTTCCTGTCCAACAATCGTATCAAAGCAATTAATCAATCAAACAATCGTAACAAAACGTATCATTATTTTGCAAGCAGTAAGAGGATTCGCGACCTCTGTTCGCCGAACACATTGCAATAAAAATAATCAGACCGGCAATAAATTTAATCAATAAATAATCATTTTGTTCAGAACTGGTGGGTCAACAAAAAGTAGCTCACTGAATAAAATTAATGTGCTCGGTTTAGAAATGATTCAAATGATTTTGAAAATTACAAACGCTCTAAAAATAGTATGAACCAGGGCTGTGGATTTATAGTCTACTGTGCGCTCAGGCATGAACTATTTTATAAAACATTTGACCTATTTCTGATAATTTGAACTGTTTCAAAATAATCTGAACTATTTTAAAAAAAATCTTTGATAGGATTGCAAAGCGCATGACTTTTGAACCAAAAACGATTGCTCTCATTGTCTTTATAGCCTCTATTCTTACCATCTAACGGGGATCAATAGAGCAAATTATTTAACTATGTAAACATTTGTTGAGTCTCTAAAATTTATACTTAGAATAAAATATAATTACGTTTTGTATACTATTTATAGTAATATGCAATTTATTATAATGACGTAAATAAATAATAAATATGATTTCTTTCATTTATTTCAATGAAATTTAACTGTCAATCATTCAGGTCAAAATATATCAGTCGTAAGTAGACTGAAGATATGTCATCAATAGAGCGGACCAGCTAATAGGCTTTGACTTACGAAGTGTATAAACTACTTTGCAAAATGTCTAAAAGCTTTTGCAGAAGTTCGGACATTTTGAAAAGCATTAAGATGGTTTGTAAAGCATTCACACCTTTTAAACCCAAAGCACAAAACAATCTGATCCACGGTGCCTAGCGATTGATTTATCTGTTAATTGTCCAGTAATTATTCTGTGAGGTTTGCTTTCTGTGTTGTCGGTTTTGGTCAGCTGGACTTCTCTCTCATATTGTAGCATGAAATTTACCTTTGGTATTTTAGTCACATGATGATACGATGGATCAACATATCAAGATAAATATGGATGAGTTTAGAGCTCAGGCTGAGAAACGCCAGACAAGGAACTGCACTACACACACTAACCAACCCTACAGCGTGGCTTGTAAACTTTGTTTGACTCTCTGGTGCATGAAATGTCTGCCTGATATGGATAAATGTGACAATGGTAAGTAATACATCTGTGTAATGGGGTACTGGTAGGAGTTGTCTTCCTTTACCAATGCTGTCAGAAATAGTCTAGTTGATCGTATAACTTATCATTAGAAATCATGACACGTTTAACTATTATCCTGATTTGTGACATTTCAATCAGCTGATAAGACAAAAATGATGTTGTGGAGAAAGCTCAAGGGGTCAATGCAGTCTCTATCTATACCTCTATGTCACAGTCTCTATATATACCTCTATGTCACATTCTCTATCTATACCTCTATGTCACAGTCTCTATCTATACCTCTATGTCACATTCTCTATCTATACCTCTATGTCACAGTCTCTATCTATACCTCTATGTCACATTCTTTATCTATACCTCTATGTCACAGTCTCTATCTATACCTCTATGTCACATTCTCTATCTATACCTCTATGTCACAGTCTCTATCTATACCTCTATGTCACAGTCTCTATCTATACCTCTATGTCACAGTCTCTATCTATACCTCTATGTCACATTCTCTATCTATACCTCTATGTCACAGTCTCTATCTATACCTCTATGTCACAGTCTCTATCTATACCTCTATGTCACAGTCTCTATCTATACCTCTATGTCACAGTATCTATCTATACCTCTATGTCACAGTCTCTATCTATACCTCTATGTCACAGTCTCTATACCTCTATGTCACAGTCTCTATCTATACCTCTATGTCACAGTCTCTATACCTCTATGTCACAGTCTCTATCCATACATCTATGTCACAGTCTCTATATAGTAGGCTAGTACAAATGAATTAAATGCAGTCAGTATTATACATCCCAGACCTACCCGTTACTTGTGACTCTTTTGTTGGCTGTTTTTTGACTATAAAATAATGACCAATTATGACATCACCGAGTGCACCAAACATGTGGTATGTCACTAATAAATGTCAACTGTTTACTTTTGTTGTATTTTATAACATTCAGGGCAATTGGTTATTGTTATTTTTGTTTTTATTATAATGATAATTGTTGAACGTCTATTGAGAGAAATTTGCAATTGTTAGGTATCACGATTGATACCAAATAAAGTTAGTTTGTTCCACAACCAACTTTATATGATATGTATAACAGGCACCTCTCACAACCTGCTGTCACTAGATGACTGTGTTGCTGCCCTACTCAAAGAAGGAATCAGTGCTGAGATGTTGGCCAAAGAGGATCAGTATGAGAGACTATTCAAAAATACATCAGAAATGGGAGCTGAATATGATAACAAAACATCACAGATGGTAGAATTTATACATCAAACTAGGGATGCGCAGGTTTGACTTTAGACTATCTGATCATACTTTGATTAAATGATACTGTAGGAGGCAGCGCTGACTCAATGACATATTTCTGTTGTAGATAAATGCACTCAAGAGTAAATACAAAAAGCTAGAGGTACAGCTGAGAGAGAAAAGACAGAAAGGGAGAGTAAATATGGCTGAGTTTATGGAAGATATTGTACTTAAGAAATGGACTCAAATAAGAAATCAGAGACAACTGATAGAGACTAGACTAAAACATAGTCACCAGGTATATGTTTGTATGAATAGTTTGTATGTTTCACATGTCTAGTGGTAAGGCTGGTTCACACGACGCGTGAAAAGTCACTCGACCGTGAATTGAATTTTTGTAATAGCTATAGCGGCGACACACCCTCATTCTGTTGTTGTTCACACCAAACGTCTCTGTGCGATAGTGTCCTTGCTCTCAACCAATAGAACGGGATCCCGGCAGTTTTTTGTGCGTAGCTATTATTAAACAAACCGGAAGCCCACTTGTCAACAGCAATACTATTAAAACGAAAGTCACTTCATTTTAGCGATTACAAAAGAAACATTTTTTTTATTCACGGCCGCTGATAAGTTTGGGGTATATAATACTGATGATGCGCCATCAACATAAATTGTAAAACTACAACGACACTGTGAAAGCAAACCACAGTAATTGTTCAAGGGCGAGCTTTCATTAGTTTATGTTGGCAAGCTCAAATATAACCGAAATGCAAAACTATGGTTCTACCCATGAACATGATATTGAATTATTTTTTCAACTGAATAACCCAATTTTTTTTAAAAAATTACTTCCGCAAGCTTTATTGATTTTTTGAGCTATCTCAACAACATCATTTTTGTCATAGTATTTGCTCAAATTTCCTCACACCAGAATAATAGTCAGGCAAGTCGTGATTTCTGATGATAAGTTCAACGTTCGACTGAGCTACTTCCGGTTGCATCGCTAAAGTGAAACTACTAAGCCGGGACCCCATTGCAGTGTACGTTGTACGCAGGATCGTTGTACTACTATTGCTAGTACGCACAAATGATTGAACAAGCAGAATGAATTAGTTATGATCAGTACATTAGAAATATGGGCATCAAAAGCAATCAGAACATCACCAAGTGTTATGATAGAGTAAAATTTCAATAAAGTCAAAATTATGATTGCATACTCCTTCAAATTAATACACAAAAATTAATAAATGTCTTACATAGATGTTGCTGGTAATAATAAAAATACAATAATAATAATTACTAATTAGTTAATTAAATGATCAGGATCATCATTATTATGTCATAAAAATAAACTTAAAATTAGAGTGCTATCAAATGATATTGACCGTTGCGTATAATAATAAATACATACTTTATTTCATGTCGTCATTGATTAATAATGAATAATATAATTTTTTATTAATTTAAAACTATCAATTATTCTTTTTTTATAACATATTTATCACCATCAGCACTTGCATCTAGCTGGTGTGTATCTGAGAGATATTGTAGTATATAATACATCAAATCACTGTTTGCGGCTTTCTTTGTCATTTTATCACCAATCCAATTATCAGCCAACTCTTGCATTGCTATACGCATACAGCGCGCCCTTGGCTATTAACGATATTTGATTGTCCAATCAGCTAACGCGACGGTGACCGTTTGCTAATAGAGCGGTGACAAAGTTCAACATGTCAGACATCCAACGCCCGTACTATTTCACGCCAACGAGCGCGGTCGAGCGATGAGTAATCGCAGTTTTATTTTTGGCTACCGCTAAAACAGAGCTTTCACACGTCGTGTGAACCAGGCTGTAGAGTTCTAGAATGTGCACTAGTCAATAGCTAGGGCTTTACTAGTGCTTTAGCCTTAGAGCATCGCTGTGGGCATTGATATCTATTCATAGACTGAGTACCAAGTGAGAACAATGCCAATAGGTAATAAGTAGATGGGTGGGGCTCTGTATAGACAGTTGAATAACATATATCATTTATATAGCCTTAGTGTTATTGTCTTCTGTTGTGGGGTAGGCACCCCTCCCCTTCCAGCTGTACCAAGTATTACAATATACAGCTATCAGCTACTCACACGTTTATCTACATTTTATTTACAGGCAGATTTTGTGAAGGGATACAGAGAGCTAAAACAACAAATAAAAGAGTTTGTTGTAGAACAACTACCTGAGCTGAAACTTACTGATCAGCAGGAACTGAGGCTAAAGGGTGAGTGACTAGACTTGTTGTACCTCAGACTAGGTTACCTCAGTAATATTTACATCGGTGTAGTTGGAATAGCTGTGATAGATATATCTGGCAGTGAGCCAACACAGTTTAATTATCTTGTATGAAACCATTGAGTATAACCTCACACACAAACATTATATTGTTGTATTGTTTTTTATTTAACTCTACAAATGTATTATATCTACTGAACCCTATATTATATGTATGTGTGATACAGTTAACTGATTGATCTATAGTGTCTGAGGTTAAGATTAATCTATAGTGTCTGAGGTTGAGATTAATCTATATCATCAGCTCTTGTGTCACTATCAAATCTAACCAGAGTCATAATATTGTAGGTGAGTGCAGGGAGATGGAATTAGAAGCTGTCTGCTCAGATGATCTCGTTGTAGCCAGTGAGAAAGGAGGCACAACTCCACAACATCTCCCACAATCACTCACACAACTCCAGTCCGTACAATTACCTGCTCGCCCTCTCTCAGTGTGTCACTACAACGGTAGTACTTATGTCGGGTTGGATAACAAAACAGTTACTAAAGTAGACAGTAACTACAAAGTGTACAATTCTTTCATCTCCACCTCTGGTTGTGTAGACTCCATCTCCGTGTACAAAGATAAAATCTATACATTATCTCGATGTAGTCCCTGTAAAGTAGGTGTGTATGACATGTCTGGTAGACACATCACCAGCTGGAATCACTCTGATGGCGGTCGGTATTTTTTTGCGATGGTTGTCGTAGCTGACCAAGTGGTCGTACCAGACAGAGCAAACAATAAAATAATTGTGTATTCTCTCGACGGTAAAATTCTACGTCACATTCCCTTTCCTCTACCAAGCAGTTCAACTGTTCGTATGGGTGCAGCTGGAGAAGCTTCTGTCGTCTTATCAGTTCGTGGTACATCCAGAATATATCTGGTGAACATTACAACTGGAGAGGTGGTGTGGACTTGCTCTGATGTGAACCAACCACAGGGTCTGGTACAATATGGAGATTACATATTAGTAACTGCAGGCAACAATACAACAATATACATACTAGACATCACAACAGGTATGTTATTGTATACTATATATATATTGTATACTGCATTGGTTTGTTGTGTTATATATACTTATAGGTAGGTATATAGATGTGGTATGTAGTAGGGAATATACTGTAGATATTACTGATATATTATTGTAGGTAACATTATATCAGAGATGAGAGACAACTATACAGCTGGTGTTGTGTGGGATCTAGATGTGTACGGTACCACCCTAGTTGTACCTCACTGGGACTCTAAACGGCTTTTACTCTACCAGCTAAATGAGTGAACCAACCATCTCTGTAACCATCACATTGATGTATACTATATATACTTTAATTTTGCTAGTTGATTATGTTCATAATATCAATGTCTATGAGGTTTAGTCTATTGAATGTACTTGAGAGATCATTGTTAGTACCCACTATATATATATAACTCTATGGATAGCTCGTGGTCCTGTAATCAACAATATGCTCCACTAGATTGATGTAGATGTCTATGAGACATAGTTGGATCTATCTATTATATATATATAACTCTATGTACTACATATATAACTCTATGTACTACATACATAACTCTATGTATTATATATATAACTCTATGTACTACATATATAACTCTATGTATTATATATATAACTCTATGTATTATATATATAACTCTATGTACTACATATATAACTCTATGTATTATCTATATATAACTCTATGTATTATATATATAACTCTATGTGTTATATATATAACTCTATGTATTATATATATAACTCTATGTATTATATATATAACTCTATGTATTATATATATAACTCTATCTATGTATTATATATATATAACTCTATCTATGTATTATATATATAACTCTATCTATGTATTATATATATATAACTCTATGTATTATATATATAACTCTATGTATTATATATATATAAGTCTATGTATTATATATATAACTCTATGTATTATATATATATACAATTCTGGTGCTGCCAATCTGAGTGAGCTTTGCTAAAAATTAACGTGACTCCACCAACACTGACAAGTAACTGACTGTATGGTATCACTACAGATAAACATGCATATACAGTAATTGTTTCAAGGCACATTAACCTTTGACCTTTGGATCAGTCATAATAAAAGTAATGATTTACATAAAGTTGAGGCAGCCAGTATTGGAGTTATCTCCCATGTGTAGCCAGTGAGTGGACTTCTTGCTGCAATGTTTCCGGTACATATAACCTTCGTATTAGGAATTTTCCTTAGAAGTAGGTGAAAACCTGCCAAGAACTTGTGCTACTTCGTATTCTGCTATCCATTCTTCAGCGATTCCAGTCAAACTCGCTGCTACAAACTATAGCCTGCATATTATATGGCTGCCGATAGATCGGTGTGATGCAACTGGTAAAATACTATTGGAATCGGTTGTATGACATTTGTGTGTTGTGATTGGTTGATCAAAGTAGTAATATATGAGCAGATCTCCCTACCAAGTGTTTTTTTGTGGATTAGTTCTTGGGGGTTATGCAATGAGTTACGACGTTGGATGGATTCGCCGAGTTATTATTGTATTTCATTTGAGGGGTACTTGAGTGGCATTTGAGTGGCATTTAAGGGGTATTTGAGTTTTGATTATTTTTTTACTTGATTTGAACTTATACGGCATATAGATTTTGAATGTATGGCACTCATATGACAACATTTTTGATGGAGTTGTAATTGCCACTGAATTGTTTTTGTATATGATATAACCATCTACAACGCTATGGTTATTGTTATAGTTTTATTATTACATAATAAGTATTACATTATTTGCTTACTGGAGAATGTAATAAAATATATATCATAATAAAGTGTAATAGGATGAATATATAGTGTTAAAGTCTATAAAAACTTTTTAATTTGTAAAGTATTTGATGACTTTACAAGAAATATCATCACATTCAGGTTCAATCACGATGACAAGATTTTCTTCAAGTTTAAGTTTACTATCTTCCAATATAGATAGAGAAAGTTTTGAAAAATCCTCCAAGTCATTATAAATAAAAACTCTATAAATCGATGGTGTTGAATTTGTAATTGCTGCTGAATTGTTTTCGCATATGATGTATCTATCACACACACAATCAGTAGTTGTTTCGATTTCTTCATAATTGTATATAGTAGAGTTTGTAGGGCTTGGGTGTTCCAAAATTAAATCGACTAAACCCAGAGCTTGTGGAAGAGATGGAATTGATGGTGATAAAGCTGGAACTAGTGACTCGTTTGTAATTTTTGTTGTCGTCGTCGTTGTCTGCGGAGTTGTGGTGATTGTTGAAGTTGTTCTTCGAATCGTAGGTAGTAATCCCTCGTCGTATAAACGAATGTAATTTAAAGCTTCATCGGTTTTGCAAACAAAGTATTCTTGAGGCCACATATCATAAGTGTCACAGGTTCTACGTTGGAGAGAAAACTGCATGAAACATGTGAGTGTAAGCATACGATATTTTTAAGTTTTTTCCTAAAATATGAGTTGCTGAATTAACCGCTTCCATATTAAGAATTCCCGAAAAACATCCGGAAGCTGTTTGAGATAAAGTGAATGGTTGAATCTCTGTTGCAAGACAATAACTGCTTAGGATTGGGAATAATAGAAGATAGATTCGATATTTCATTTTTATTCAGAGAGAGAGACTTTTAACCTAGTTTATGCTTTCATCGTCTAGAGTTAACTGTCTTGCATTTCGGTGGACTTTGGTTAATATGCTCCAACTAAAGTTCTATATATATAACTTTGGGATCGCATTTGTCTTTGTCATCTCCTTGACATGTGATGCTGATGATAATCTTGTTTTGAATAGATTTCAAACTTTCAAAACTCGAAAATGACAAATTTACACCTTCAATACCATTGATGTTAGTGATGATAGTAGCTATTTTCGACTTCTCGTTGGTCGAATGATTGCATTCCACACATGCAAAGTTGGTTGTCTCAAACTCTTCTGTTGGTGGACAAATCAAACGTGAGGTGTTGGATTCAAATACACATAATTCATCATTCCTAAAATAGTTTTGTATTTTGAGTAAGACCTTCCGTATTATTTTTAACCCCTATTGCACATTCCTCCTGATTCAGAGTGTATTTTGTTGGCGTATTGCAGATCAGGGTATCTGTAGAAGTTTTGCTTTTGCAGATCCAAGAAGCGTTTTGAGCGATAATAAAACTGCAATGTAAATAGTTGGAAGGATAGAGTCTCACACAGTTTGTTCCATTTTCATCTTTATATCGAATACTCTTTTCAAAAGGTGAAAAAAATAAGACATCATTTTTTTCCATAACTCCGTCTATACATTCATCGATTTCGTCGGCATAAAATACTTCGCTGACATTGAAACTGTCGAAACTCGAAAATGTTGAATTCACACCTTTGATTTTATTGATGTTAGTGATGTTAGCTGGATTTGATTCCTCATTTACACCTTCGATATCATTGATGGTAGTGATGTTAGCTGGAATTGATTCCTTGATATCTGTAGAATCTTTACTCTTACAGATCCAAGAAGCGTTTCGAGGGATGAAAAAACCGCAATATATATAGTCAGAAGGATAGAGCCTCACACAGTTTTCCCCATTCTCATCTTTATATCGTATAGTCCTTTCAAAAGGTGAAAAAACCAAGACATCGTTTTTTTCCATAACTCCAGCTAGACATTTATCAATTTTGTTGCTATAATACACTCCACTAGTTTTGAAACTGTCAAAAGTCGAAAGTGATGAATCTTTGATGTTAGTGATGTTAACTGGTTTTGGTTCCTTGTTGATCGAATGATCGGAATGAACACATTGCACGCATGCAAATTTGTATGTCATAAATTGTCTTCTCATTGGACAGATCACACGTTCGCGGTTGTATTGAAATGCACATAAATTTCCATTTCGATATATTTTTGTATTTTGAGTAAGTCCTTCCGTATTATTTGTAATACCCATTTCACATTCCTCTTGATTCAAAACATATTTTGTTGTAGTATTACAAGACACAGAATCTGTAGAAGTTGTGTCCTTGCAGATCCAAGAAGCACTTTGAGGGATGAAAAAACCACAATATAATAAGTCAGGAGGGTAGAGTCGCACACAGTTTGTTCCATTTTCATCTTTATATCGTATAGTCCTTTCGAAAGGTGAAAAAACCAAGACATCATTTTTATCCATAGCTCCGGCTATACATTCATCAATTTCATTGGTATAGAATACTCCACTAACATTGGGAAATGTTAGTGCCAGTAGCAAGATAAATACGCAGCTCATTTTTTAAAATGTTTTTGCTTTCAGTGTTGAAAGTTGAATACTTTCTTTCTTGATGTTCTTTCTATTTATACGTAAGTGGCTAGTGGCTTGTTCAGCTCTCTCAGCTGATTTTGAAGATGTGAAACAATCTCATCAAAGTGGTTACCAAAATGTAAGTATGGTTCCAATCGAGATTGAGACAAAAGAACATGTGTTCCTGTCCAGCGAAATGAAGTCAAACCTCTTAAAATCGAAATATCTATCAAATCACCCAGATCAGCATCTTTCAAACATTGCTTTATATCAATCAGTTCGATTGCTCTTTTGAGATCTTCAAAATCTATCAACTTGTCTTGCGGACAGCATACTTTTGGATCAAAGCTCCTAGAACAGTTTAAGCATTCGAGAGGATTTGCTCTTGAAATACAATTACAGCTCAAAAGCATGCTTTGTATTGATTTACGAACTAGATTGAATCCTAACACAAAATAAAATACTTCTTCGGTGATGAGTTGAACAAAAAGAGGATTCGAACGCTCTAAAGGAATGTGTTCAAAATGAGTCCTTATGAACTTAGGAACAAAATCAGCCAATGTAGCAATTGACTTGATTCCTTGAGTTTTTCCACTCATGTTTCTTCTGTAGTTCAGAGATAAATGAAGCAACATTTTTTGTAGCGGTTCTTTTATGAGTCCTCAGATATATTTGTCGAATCAATAGGTATTATCGGGTTGACTGAGTCTTCTTTTTCATCAGGAGTATAAGCATATGGATATCCTTCCGCTATTGCAAGTAATTTATCCTTTAGACGTTGATAAGCCAGTTTGCTCTGGCTAGTAGGTAATAGGTAGGGGTTTAATCGTGCTCTCAAATTTGTTAACATAAAGGGAGACTTCAAATCATCAGAGGAAAGATCCAAAAAAGCATTAATCCATTCATCATGCACCAAAAAACCCATTTTAGCGTTTTTCAAAACTTGTCTTCTGTCAATCCAGTCGATAGCATCACCCAATTCTTTTTTGGTAGGTGTAGCACCTTCAACCATTTCGGCATATCTTTTACAAGTGATACATTTATCATCAACGTGTGAACAGTAACAGTTTAGTAGTGATAGATTGGTTGCTTGCTTGTAAAAACTTCCTCCTAGTACACAGTATACACATTCTTCCGTAAAATAAATCCTCAACATTTCATCAGAAACCTCAGCCAAAAAAGTCTTAGGTCCTATAGCATCGGAAGCTTCTTGGTGAGCAAAGTCTTCAACACGTAACATATTTGTTGTTATCCCGTTAAATTACAAAACGCGAATGATTCGTTTTCAAATTGAAATACCTATTTAATCATTCATTACTTTTTCTTTTTTTTGAGGTTAATTGTTATGCTAGCTCATGTAGATCTTCATAAATGCTTTAATTTCAACCTGACAACCATCGATTGGGCAAGGTTTTACTTCTGATGAGCATTCAGTAAGTGCTTTTTCCTTACACTCACTACAGTAAATGAGATGACCGCATGGAAGAGAGATATGATTTGCAATTACTTTTTTTTCATGTGACTCAGACACGCATTGAGCAAGTTTGCTTTGCTTAGGCTGATCTTTATCTTTTTTTAACGAATCAATTGATTTAGCATCATTTTTTAACAGTGTTGACGAATTCTCAACAGATGTAAAATCATTTTCAAAAGTATGTAAGGCTTCAATCATAAAACCTATTCGCTCAAAAGGTTTTCCATTTAACACTAAAACTTGTTCGATATCGTTTTGACTGTATCCTAGTTTTTTGCAAATAAGTTTCATTTCTTCGGTGTCATTGTTGTGCGTTATTTGTTTTACTTTTTCTCGATATTTTTCAACCCGTCGCTTACACCTTTTGCCTTTTTCCATTCGCATGTAAACATCCTCAACATACTCTTCACCTTTACTGCTGAGTAAAAAATAACAGTCTGGGAACCATCGACAGTGTTCCTCCCACGGTAGGTAGATCACTCTCTTCCCATTCTTTAAGTTCACCTGAGCAAAAGAAGCATTTTACACTATCTCCGAACTTAGTATAGTAGAAACCTGCATTGGAAAGGAGTTTCATGGAGACTTTACCCTTCCATTGTTTGAAACTGTCTTCTCTAGATGTTTCAGTAGCAAAACGTGGTGTACCAGCACGATCAATTGATATACCTAGAGGTAATACTTCTGCAGTTAAATCTCCTCTTCTAGTTTTTTGTTCTTCCATCGTATAACTTTTGACAATTGAGATGTTTTTCATTTCATCTGCAAGTAGTTTCCTAGGTCTATACAGACGATTGTGAGTGTTAAATCCTCTAACAAATCGACAAAACGGAAAACTTTTAGCATGTTCTTTCATCGGATGTTCATCTTAATCCTTCCAGTTTAGTAATACCCCTTGGCAAAAAGCACATCGAACAGCGTTGTCTTTTTCAAGATTATAGAAACCAGCTCCAGCCATGTTTTCACCACAATGTTTTCCTACTCGTCTCCAATTTGTAAGAAATGATTTTCTTCGATAACTTTCATCAAGCATTAAAGTCTCTCTTTCATAAAAAGAGAGTTCATTGCAAATGAACTTGAAAAAGTCCGTTGGGGAAAGTTGCGCAATAGTTTTTTGTAATTTTAATGACAAAAGACTACAGTGATTATCCGGATAAGTTGCGACGACATAAGTTATTGCAGTGGTATCAGGAAAAGTTCGTTGTAAAAACAACGACGAAGTAACGAGTAAACTATCATCTATCCATTCGGCGCAGTCTTTAGTATTTTCAAAGCAATTCCGATTTTTTTGCATTTCTTTTTTTTCATTATAAATAGTGTTTGCTACATATCTGTTGTTTGTTACTCGACACATTATTTATATATAATATAAGTAGTAGCTTCAGTTATTACTCAAGTTGAAGTTTTGTTGGAAAGTTCTTTCCCTTTGTTCTAGTTCGTTGTAATTCTAAAAAAAAAATGATAATGCTTTATAGCAAAAAATAAAAAAAAGACTAAGGTTTCAATTTTTTTCAATATACTTGAATTGATTACTATTGTAATAGAATGTGAATACTTACATCAGAAATGAAGACTTGTCTTTCTTTGAATTAAATGAATGATATTCCTAGTTGGTTGAACTTGAGCTGCTCTCTATAAAATTCGGATGAAGAAGGAGTACTTTTTTCATTTTGAAGTCCTGAAATAATAATAATAATAATAAAACAATTAAAACTTACATACAACATTTTTTGATATCTTAAATAGTGAATAATCTTGTTTTTTTTCAGAAAATGTCTTCACGTCTAAATTGATTACAATTAAAACAAAATATAGATACTTACATCACAAATGAAGACTTGTTTTCTTTGAATTAGATGAATTATACACATAGTTGTTTGAACTTCAGCTGTTTCCTATGTAATTCAAATGATAAAGAAGGAGTGCTGTAGTAGATGATGATGTAGTAGATCTTGTTCCTTCAGTTACTAACGATGAAGTGAATGCTTTCTGTATGAAAACAGTGCTTCTTATATAGCTTAAGTTGCACTGCTATGAATCAGCATTATTTTCACGTGAATGGAAACCGTTGCTTTCGCGGGAATAACAAAATTATTTTCACGCGAATACAAACCAATGCTTTCGCGGGAATAAATAATATATTTTCACGCGAATAGAAACCGTTGCTTTCGCGGGAATAAATATTTTATTTTCACGCGAATACAACCCAATGTTTTCACGGGAATAAATAATATATTTTCACGCGAATACAAACCAATGCTTTCGCGGGAATAAATACTTTATTTTCACGCGAATGGAAACCTTTGCTTTCGCGGGAATGAATATTTTATTTTCACGCGAATACAAACCAATGTTTTCGCGGGAATAAATAATTTATTTTCACGCGAATGGAAACCGTTGTTTTCGCGGGAATAAAAATTTTATTTTCCCGCGAATACAAACCAATGCTTTCGCGGGAATAAAAATTTTATTTTCCCGCGAATACAAACCAATGCTTTCGCGGGAATAAATACTTTATTTTCACGTGAATGGAAACCGTTGCTTTCGCGGGAATGACTATTTTATTTTCACGCGAATACAAACCAATGCTTTTGCGGGAATAAATACTTTATTTTCACGCGAATGGAAACCGCTGCTTTCGCGGGAATAAAAATTTTATTTTCCCGCGAATACAAACCAATGCTTTCGCGGGAATAAATACTTTATTTTCACGCGAATGGAAACCGTTGCTTTCGCGGGAATACAAATTTCATTTTCACGCGAATACAAACCAATGCTTTCGCGGGAATAAATACTTTATTTTCACGCGAATGGAAACCGTTGCTTTCGCGAGAATAAATATTTTATTTTCACGCGAATACAAACCAATGCTTTCGCGGGAATAAATACTTTATTTTCACGCGAATGGAAACCGTTGCTTTCGCAGGAATAACAATTTTATTTTCCCGCGAATACAAACCAATGCTTTTGCGGGAATAAATGATTTATTTTCACGCGAATGGAAACCGTTGCTTTCGCGGGAATAAAAATTTTATTTTCACGCGGATAGAAACCAATGCTTTCGCGGGAATAAAACAATTATTTCCATAGGGATAAAACCGTTGCTTTCGCGGGAGTAAAAAAATAATTTTCGCACGAATAAAAACCAATGCTTTCGCGGGAATATCGCGTGAAAAACTGCTGAGTCATAGATATATTATAAAGAAGGTTTCACGGGATGGTTTTCATAGGGTTAATTAGTACAGCTTTAGCTATTTAAGAACCAGTGTTTTCACACAGAAAGCATCCAGTTCTACAATAGCTAGCAAAGAAGCAACATCTACACACCAACTACTACATTTACTTGAAACTATAGAAAGACTTTCAGTCAATAAGGTGAGAATCACTAAATAATTCTTTAACATATATTGATAGAAAACTTCAACTAGATTTGCTATAATACTTCAAAAAGTTAATTTTATGTTTTAATATTTTGTTCTTATTAATAAAAGATCAAATAGTTTCACCATAATGCATCAGAAAAATTATTTTGGTTTTGATTATGCGTTTATTTTATCAATATCTAGTTAGTTTATTCTTTTCAAATATTTTTCAAATTCCAACCATCTGTTACATATTTTTTACTCTCTTTTCAGTTCCAACTTCTCACTGAACGCTCTGAATATGAATGAAGACCGTAATACCTCATTTCTCTCAACATTCGAACCATACTCTGATGATAAAGAAAATATCCCTCCTGATTCACATATAATAAGAAGGAAACTGAAAACAGTTCGACCAAAGCCATGGGATTCGGATAAAAATAAAACGATTGACTATGCTTGGACTTTGAAAGCACCATCTCTTTCTCATCTTTCCTGCTTGTCAAAAAATGCTGCTAGTTTGCTCAATTCTTGTGATACCAATGACAGAGTAATGATTGGAAGGTTTCAACCACTTCACCTAAATCAAACGCCATCACTTCTCGAGATAATCTCCATCGAAAGACCAACTGAGGATGTATATAAAAACTTATGCATTATCCGCTACAATGTCGAAACATTTGGCAACAGACGACAAGTGAGATCCATGGTGAGAAATGAGGATTACAACAAATTAGCTCCAACAAAACCTGATGTTCCAAAACTGGTGGTTTTTATGGGATTTGATTCAGACAAGCATCCAATCTTTCACCCTATCAACTTCCCATCCAATATTTCCCTTGAGGAAGCTAAACAGCTAAGTAGATTATTAAAAAAAAAAACACCCAGTCAGTTGATCAGTATGGTTCGTATCGCAACACTCTCTCAATTTGCTGTTGGGAGTGTAATCAGTTTTGAATCTCCTCAAATATCAACTCAGTTAACATTACCTAATGGAGAAGTGGTGATGGATGCGCTACTGGTAAACTACAGATGTTTGCAATACGATGGTTTGATGATGGGAGTTCTATATATACCTGAAAAACATGCTAGCGACGTCAAACGAATTGCAACAGGAGTCATACTTGTAAGAAATCGTGAAGTTAGTAGATTTGGTTATCATCGACATGATATAATCACATTCACAGCATTACAAGCGATAGAAACGGCTCAAAACCTATCCAACAAACTTGATGATTCCAACCAGATGAAGTACTTTACTACAGATGAGGTTGTTGAGAACAAGGTCTTAGTGCTTTCAATGGGAGCGGGAAACACATCTTCTACATCTTTGAGAGAACCAACACCCCCTGGTGAAAACTATATTCAAGAAGAGCAAGTCAGACAACACAACCCAGTGAGTGTTTTTTATTTAATGTAAACTAACTGATATAAGTAATACTTCCAATTAGATAAAATTTATTTATAAAGCAATTATTTTTTGTTTTGCTTTAGATAGAAGAGAGAGAATCAAAAACACTTGATGAAAATTATGCTCAAGAAAAAACAAACCAAACAATATAACTCGGTGAGTTACTTCCCTTTACTATATAATGTTAACTAACCAATGTAAAAAGAACTATAATTCAAATTCATAAAATTATTTTACATTTTTGTTTAATCATCCTATACTAATACATAACTTTTTATTTTAGTTCATTATGGAATCAAAAGTACATAGAACAGAAGTCTTCCTTCCTAAGTTATAACATCAGTACAACAATGACGACATTGTAAAGAAAAAGACTATCATCCATTGATTGTCATTACAAGTTGTAGTGCTTTGTATTACTTAGTATTTACTAACTCTAGCTATATTATACAAGGATATTTTCCTACTTATTATGTAATAAATGTATATAATCATATATTGATTCAATGTAGTTATATCTCCTCATTCTTCTCTCCTCTCTCTCAAAATATCATATGAGTTCGAGTTATGTAAAAAAATTATCAAAACTTGAATGTCATGCATTCAAAATCTATATGCTATAAGTTCAAATTAAGTAAAAAAATAATCAAAACTCAAATGCCACTTAAATGCCACTCAAATGCCACTCAAATAAAATACAATATAAACTCGGCAAATCCATCCAACGCCGTAACCCATTGTCTCAACTCCAAGGTCAGAACCACAAAAAAACACTTGGTAGGGAGATCTGCTCATATATTACTACTGATCAATCAAAGAATCGGCTTGTGAACTTTCGATCTCGATCCAAACCCGGCTATAATCTCAAATAAAATGCTAGCAATTACTTTGCGATTTCACAGGAAATGAAAGCTGCAAAATCATGCAATCGCTGTACTAGGTTAATTTTTTGTTGTGTTGGTTGGTTCAGCAGAGTCTAGACATCATTGTAGTAGTCCTTTGTACTAATGGCTGTGTTGTCTAGACATCATTGTAGTAGTCCTTTGTACTGATGGCTATGTTGACTAGACATCACTGAAGTAGTCCATTGTACTGATGGCTATGTTGACTAGACATCACTGAAGTAGTCCTTTGTACTGATGGATATGTTGACTAGACATCATTGTAGTAGTCCTTTGTACTGAAGGCTATGTTGTCTAGAGATCATTGAAGTAGTCCTTTGTACTGATGGCTATGTTGACTAGACATCACTGTAGTAGCCCTTTGTACTGAAGGCTATGTTGTCTAGACATCATTGTAGTAGTCCTTTGTACTGAAGGCTATGTTGACTAGACATCACTGTAGTAGCCCTTTGTACTGATGGCTATGTTGTCTAGACATCATTGCAGTAGTCCTTTGTACTGATGGCTATGTTGTCTAGACATGATTGCAGTAGTCCTTTGTACTGATGGCTATGTTGACTGGACATCACTGTAGTAGCCCTTTGTACTGAAGGCTATGTTGTCTAGACATCATTGAAGTAGTCCTTTGTACTGAAGGCTATGTTGTCTAGACATCACTGAAGTAGTCGTTTGTACTGAAGGCTATGTTGACTAGACATCATTGAAGTAGTCCTTTGTACTGAGGGCTGTGTTGTCTAGACATCACTGAAGTAGTTGTTTGTACTGAAGGCTATGTTGTCTAGACATCACTGAAGTAGTCCTTTGTACTGATGGCTATGTTGACTAGACATCATTGAAGTAGTCCTTTGTACTGAAGGCTATGTTGTCTAGACATCATTGTAGTAGTCCTTTGTACTGATGGCTATGTTGTCTAGACATCATTGAAGTAGTCCTTTGTACTGAAGGCTGTGTTGACTAGACATCATTGTAGTAGTCCATTGTACTGATGGCTATGTTGTCTAGACATCATTGTAGTAGTCCTTTGTACTGATGGCTATGTTGACTAGACATCACTGAAGTAGTCCTTTGTACTGATGGCTATGTTGACTAGACATCATTGTAGTAGTCCTTTGTACTGATGGCTATGTTGTCTAGACATCACTGAAGTAGTCCTTTGTACTGAAGGCTATGTTGACTAGACATCACTGTAGTAGTCCTTTGTACTGAGGGCTATGTTGTCTAGACATCACTGTAGTAGTGCATTGTACTGAATACACTTTAGTTACGGTAAAATGAAGCGTAATTATTAATTTTTGCAACAAAAAGAACATATCACAAGGCGTCAAGTAATTCGGGAGTATAATCTGGTACGTCACTTTTACCCGTCTCAAAAATCACCAAGTACTAAACACTAGCTAGTCTTCTATGAAGGGAGATAACTCTATGGTCTCTACTAACGCTGCGACTCTATATGAACCAACATGAAAGCAGTTCTGTTATCTAACAGTTAGTTGAAACACAGGCTATCTGCTGGAGAGAACGCAAAGGGGCCCTGAATGCTGACTGGATCTTTTGCTATGTACTCTCAATAATTTGTTTGTTATGATACAAAACTTGTCTTACAATTATTCATCCGTCTTACATGCCTTGAGACATATGTTATATCTTAGCATAAATGATGTTGTAACACCAGTTTTCTGTCACAGTTGACAGAGCCATGAAAGTGGAGAAAAAAAATTGGGGATACATCTTGACGCCATCTCCAATCGGTAAGGGCAAATTGGTAGCTATTCTGTAGATGTACATGTAACATTACTGCTGGCATCACACATGTATACTCACAGCCATACCTAACGCTCATAGCCTGTGGTCCAAGTATGTTTACCTTGTGCCTTAAACTACCGAGTTAAACGTCTGTAACTGTCAAAGAACAAGGACCGTGTACCAAAGAAACGCATAAACCAAAGAACTCTTAAAACAATAAAATGGAGACCAAATATTCAGTTTGTGCGTACAGAACAAGCGGTATTGGAATTGTTGAGAGAAATCATCCTATAATAAAAAGACTGATTGTTTGATCCAATGAAGAAATAAAACAGTAGAGTTTTTAGTACGTTGACTCTCCAATCTGTGGGGACTTGTATGTATTATTGGACTCGTTGTGAGGATTGAGTAACTAGTTGTTATAGCAACCGCTGCAAACAACTAGCAGTAAACTCTACTGAAAGAAAACAAACAACTATAAAAGACTGTTGCAGTCGCACATACTGGAAGAAAATACTATGAATCATAAACTAAAAGACAATTATTTATTGTCATTCAAACCATATGTATTGGCAGGGTGTAATTTTTTTGTTATTTATCTGCCCCTACGTTAAAGAGAACACAATTACAAACACAAAAATTTGATTGGAGAACAAATGGCAAATTTAGACACATAAGTGGATGAATAAACTGTTTGAATGGCAGTTTCTGACTATCTCAGTGGATTGAGCAAACATGCTTATAACACACAGATACACTCACGGATGTTTTTCACTTTACGTTGTATAAATGTGGAGATATTTCACTCCCGAGAGTAGTAATATATGAGCAGATCTCCCTACCAAGTGTTTTTTTGTGGATTTGATCTTGGAGTTTAGGCAATGGGTTACGACGTTGGATGAATTCGCCGAGTTTATATTGTATTTTACTTGAGGGGTATTTGAGTGGCATTTGAATGGCATTTAAGTGGCATTTGAGTTTTGATTATTTTTTCACTTAATTTGAACTTATAAATTTTGAATGTATGGCATTCAAGTTTTGATAATCTTGTACATAATTATATACATAACTTTAACTCATAGAGCATCTAGATTTTGAATGTATGGCATTTAAGTTTTGATATTTTTTTGTAATTCGACTCATTATATCTACATTGAATAAATACAGTAATTAAAAATGAAACAATATGTGAATATATACATTTATTGTGCAATAAGTAGGGAAAATTTCATATAATATAGCTAGAGTCAGTAAATATTAAATAATACCAAACACTACAACTTGTAATGACAATCAATGCATAAGCTTTTACTAAAAACTATCTTGAAAACCTTCAAAACATGATCCCAAATGGAAAAAAAATGGATAAAGTTAGATATTCATCTATTTGTTTACATCTACAAAAAAGAGGTATTTGGTGAAATATTTTTTCGATTTATTCAATTTTCATTAATCTTTTACAAAAACAAATCATCCTCTAAATGGTTAAATCTCATCTAATTGTACAAATTTACAAAAAAACAGGGTATTTGGTAAAATATTCTTTCATTTCATTAAATGTTCATTATTTTTTTGCAAAAAAGAAATCACCCTTTAAATGGTTAAGTTTTATCTGTTTGTATATCTTTACAAAAAAACAGGGTATTTGGTAAAATATTTCCTTTATTCTATTCAATTTTCATTAATTTTTTCAATAATTGCTTAAATATACATTATTCACTATTTTCTTATTCTAATTGTACAAATTTACAAAAAAAACAAGGTATTTGGTAAAATATTCTTTCATTTCATTAAATCTTCATTATTTTTTTTGCAAAAAAGAAATCATCCTTTAAATGGTTAAATTTTATCTGTTTGTATATCTTTACAAAAAAAACAGACTATTTGGTAAAATATTTCCTTTATTCTATTCAATTTTCATTAATTTTTTCAATAATTGCTTAAATATAAATTATTCATTATTTTCTTATTATTAGGTGAGCAACCTATCATACAAAATTAGTTTCTTGAGTGAGGGTTTTATCCAGGCCTGTATTGTTGAAACAAAAGTTGGGACAGCCAACAGAGGGTGGGAGGGGAGGGGGTGCGGGGGAGGGGTGGGGTGCGGGCACCCCTCCCCCGCAATAGCCCCGCGCTAGCGGAAATCTTTAAAAACATGCCTTCTGAGATGCCTAGAAATGCCCTCTGAAGTACAGAATGTAGATGTATGTTATGGATGATGACACAAAAATATTGTTGTTGAATTCGCAAGACCAACCTGCACGAAAATTCATATAAAACTTTGATGCTTTTGATTCCACAGTTTGTGTGTTTGTTAATAAATCTTTGTAGAAAATGTTTTGATCTTTGCAAAAGGCAGACACTTTTCCAAGTAATCACTACTACAGGTCCATTGGTTTTAAAAAACTAGAGAAACTTACGATAACACATATGTCCGATTAAAAGGGCTACATAGAGTGGAAGTGGCTCATGAAATTTTTTTTTATCCGGTTTATGGTGGGCTCTGCAGATACTCCCAGAACCCTCCTGATGATGCCCATTCAGACAGCCAGAAAATGAGGTTCAGTGGTAGCCCTTCCCAGGGGCAACATACCCATAAGAGCTGTTATTGTGCTGGAAATTGCTTTAAAAGTAAACATAAAATGCATTTTATTACAACCTCAAGTCCACAGAAGAAGCTACATGTAGATTTATAATACTTAGAATAAACGAGGTATGTACAAGCTATTGTAATGCAAATTTGCAAAAAAAGTTGTTTAGAGACAAACAATGCATTTGACTCTGTTGGGGTACCCTTTCACAAAGTCTGTAATGACCTGCTCGCTGTCTATCATATCCGTCATCTCTTTGTAAACATGAAGTATCAAGCATGCATTAAGACGGATTTGTCCCATAGAAATTCTCATTGCAGTCTTAGCATGTTTAAGGGCAGAGAAGCCTCTCTCACTGGTGGCATTGGTGACTAGCAGCGTCAAAATTAACTTGGTAACTCTTTCTACTTCTGATAGAAAGACTTGGGACTTGGGGCTAAATTATAGCCAGCTTGCAAATTCAATTACTGACACGGACTTGAATTTGCTGCCTACCAAGCTGTGCAGCAAAGAATGCTCGTTTTCCAAGTTGGTGATATTGAAGTCCTCTGCATACAATTCAACCAACTTGGTGGGAACGCTGCAAGCTTTGCCGGCTATTGCGTCTTTTAGCAAACTGACCAGAGAAGCATAAACCTTGGTGTTCTCTTGATCAAACGTATCTTCTAAAGTAGCAATAGTGGTGTCAATAACTGCAAAATAGTCTCTCTTGGCAGCATGTTCATGAATTTCCTCATAATGGTACGTTCCTCTTGCACCTTTTTCGAATCGCTCTGGATGATAGCAGTTCCTGGACTCCTAATTCAATAAATTAATCATTATTGAAAGAAAGTTCAAATTATTTAAATACTAGCTGAAATTTAGCTATGAAACTGTAATCAGTTACTATAAAGCTTGTGAATGAAACTACAGTTTATTAACAAACTTTCATGTGAAAACAGGTATGTATGCTACTTCAGTTTTATTCACAAACCTAGGTCTTTGCTCTCCTGAATCACTTACTTGTAGAATGTGGCAAACTCATCACTTGCTCTCATTTTTTGCAGCTTTTTGACAACAGATTTGACAATTTCATGGCCGTCTGCTCCATCCACTTCCACACTTTGTAGCTTGCAGCTAAGACCATCTGTTAGCCGAAAGATTTTGTATGCCAACTTGAGCTCTGTATTTCTTACCAATATTCGGTTTAGCAGATTTATTACTGAAAATAATAAGAAATGGTCAAAAATATTTAAAAAGAAAAAGACACTGGCAAAATTATTTAAAGTTTAATGCAGCATCATGCTTTTTAACTATTAATTTGTTTAAAAATAAATGATAACATGGTTAATACACAGTGAAGTTAGCAGTAGTTTCACCAGTAGGAAAAAAAAGCCATTTAAACTTTTATCCAGCTTTTTAATTGTCATTGTCTACCACAACCTATCACTGAGATGTAACTGGTGCTAATAATTTTTTAACCAAAAATGATAATAACCATATAAAAAAATTGCGTCAGTAAAATAATAATCATTTATGAAAATAATTATAATAATTGGACACTTATTTCTACTTGCTACTGCTGGTGTTTGCTTATGACCACATTTTTGTTTTCATTAAAACTGCCCAACAACTAGTTACTAATAATAGAAAATGAAGGCGTGATCACGAAGAGTATCCCAGAATTTATTCAATAGTAGTTAGCAACTAAAAAAAGTATTTATCATGTAAAACAAGAAATACTGGTGGTAGTAACTGATCACAAAAATATTCATAATAATAAGTAATTAACAGCAACATTGTTATTGTTATTTTTAGTGTTATGTATTAGAATAAATAAATATCAAATCATTATTATTATTATATTGAATAATTGATAAATGAAAATGGATTGAGTAGTAGTAGTGGTAGTGGCAGCAGCAATGGTAGTGGTAGTTGTAGTGGTCACAGTAGTAAACTATTTGTTAGTAGCAGGCCAAAGTAATAATAATAATTAAAATACTTTATTATTAATTAATTATTATAACTAATAATTATAATAATAAGAAAAAGATCATCATCATTAGTAGTTGCACACACTTGAACCCAATGTTAAACCAATGACACATCACCTCATTTTATTCTTGTGAAAAAGAAATGCCCAACGTCGTGTTATACATACCGTTTGAAGAAAGTTGTCAGTTTTTTTGGCTCATGTTCTGTTTTTTTAGCAAGTTCAGCGAGTTGTCAATGGCAATGATTATTTAATGACCCTGACACAAAGCTAGCATAGAACCAGATTTATCTCTATAATGTAGACGGCGTAACACAGAGCTACGTAATAATCAAGCAATCAAAAGAACTAGAGCAATGAAATAAGTTGGCAGAAAGCCGCGCTTTGTATTCTGAAAAGTTGGGGCGGCTTGGCCGGTCAGCCGTCCCATAAAAGCCGCCCCTGGTTTTATCCTGCATTTTCCTTTTGAATTTTTTTCAAAAATTTACCATTTTTTTCAAAAACAATCATTTATATATACAATTTCCATTATTTTTTTAAACAGAACAATTCCTATCTCTGAGAGGTTGGAGATATTGGGGTAGAAAACTTACACATGATGATGAGAAGGCTATGGATTTTCCCGTTTAAGAACAAACCATTTTCGATGGCAATTTCAATTCGGAAAACTAAAACAATGTAATTTGTTTTTTCAAAATGCAATCATCAGAAAGCTTTTGTCATGATGAGGAGGAGGCTATGGATTTACCCATTCAAGAACAAACCATTTTCGATGGCGACTTCAATTCTAAAAACGAATTAGAACTGAAGTATGTGGTATTACGTAATAATTTTTTTAAACAAGAACAAACCATTTTTGATAGCAACTTTAATTCTAAAAACTAAATCAATGTAACTTTTTTTATTCTTTGTCTCCCATGAAATTGTTCAAAACGAATTAGAACTGAAGTATGTGGTATTACATGATAATTTTTTTAAAAAAACACATCAAAATCGACAAATTACTCCTCTAGATAGTTCAAGTTTACAATATTTGAGAATTAATCACAATAGAAACATTAAGCCTACTTGATAAAAAAGAATTTGACTGTTAAATTTAACTAATTGATTCAATGTTATTATTTGGATCTTTTGAAAATAAACATTTCAATGAAAACATCATATTTAGTCTTTGACACACTTGAAACCATTTTCCAGTAAATTTCACCAACAATATTTCAGAAATTTTTACTAGATATTTACAAGAAAAATGAGGTATTTTGGTAAAATATTCTTTTATTACATTCCTTTTTAATTTTTTATGTTTTAAAACAGGGTTTTATTACAAAGTTTTTTTGTTTTTTCAACTTTTTAAAAAAATAATCATTATAATATATAGTTTTCGATATTTTTTTAAAAAAAATATATATATATAGAGATTTTCACTTTATATTCTTTTATTCCATTCAATTTTCAATAATTTTTTGAGTGAGGATTTTATCCTACACCTTCCTTTTAAATTTTTTTATTTTTTTAAAAAATAATCATTGAAATATATAGTTTTCGATATTATTTTAAAAACAATGTATATATATATATAGAGTTTTTCACTTTATATTTACAAAACTTTGGTATTTGGGAAAATATTTTTTTATTTCATTCAATTTTCAATAATTTTTTGAGTGAGAATTTTATCCTACACAATCCTTTTAAATTTTTTATGTTTCAAAACAGAGCTTTATTACATTTTTTTGAACTTTTTAAAAAATAATCATTGAAATATATAGTTTTCGATATTTTTTGATTTTTTTGTACTTTTTAACTTTTTTAAAAACTGTCAAAAAATCACCAAATTACCTCTCTAGATGAATAAAATTTACAAGTAAATAATTGTAATAGAAAATACCATATCTAGTTTTTACATTCATAAAACTGTTTTATAGTAAATTTTCTGTAATACAAACTACTATAGCTTACGATATCAATGGTTACAAAGCGCTTTTCTTGAACAATATCTTCCTCGATATTCTTCTGGTATATTATTAGACCCAGGGAGGAACTCTTGTATTCCGTATTCTCTGTGATCCAATAATTGACTAAAATACAAAAGTTATTCATTATATAAATAAATTTTACCGAATTTAAATTTTACTCTTAGCTACATTAGATAGTTTACATTATATATAACAGGAAAATAACTCACTGAGTTACATCATTCAGCTCAATATTTCTTAGGGAAAGTTCTTTACTCTGTTTTCTTTTTACGATATAATGGACTAAAATAAAAAATGATGTATTAGTATAGTATGATTAAAATTAATGTAAAATAAATATAAACTTTTGTTATTTTTTCAACTTCTATGTAAAAGAAATACACTGATTACACACGAAAAAGTCCTTTTTTTCATTTGGATTCGGAATGTATAAATATAAATATATATATATAATTTTAAAAATGTTTTACAACAAACACTCATGAATAAGCCATTTATGTGATAAAACGCGTTATTTACGTGAAAAATTAAGCATTTTTGTAAAATAATTATAACCTTTTGTGATTTTTTTTTCAACTTCTAGCTAAAAAAATACATTGATTACACAAAAAAACCCTTTTTTTTAATCCAAAATATATATAATTTAAAAATGTTTTACAAAAAATGTATATGAATTGATCATTTATGTGAAAAACTAAACATTTTTGTAAAATAATTATAACCTTTTGTTATTTTTTAAACTTTTATGTAAAAAAAATACACTGATTGCACAAAAAAGTCCTTTTTTAATCCGAAATAGATATAATTTAAAAATGTTTTACAAAAAATGTTTATGAATTGATCATTTATGTGAAAAACTAAACATTTTTGTAAAATAATTATAACCTTTTGTTATTTTTTAAACTTTTATGTAAAAAAAATACACTGATTGCACAAAAAAGTCCTTTTTTTAATCCGAAATAGATATAATTTAAACATGTTTTACAAAAAATGTTTATGAATTGATCATTTATGTGAAAAACTAAACATTTTTGTAAAATAATTATAACCTTTTGTTATTTTTTAAACTTTTATGTAAAAAAATACACTGATTGCACAAAAAAATCCTTTTTTTAATCCGAAATAGATATAATTTAAAAATGTTTTACAAAAAATGTTTATGAATTGATCATTTATGTGAAAAACTAAACATTTTTGCAAAATAATTATAACCTTTTGTTATTTTTTAAACTTTTATGTAAAAAAATACACTGATTACACAAAAAAGTCCTTTTTTTAATCCGAAATATAAATAATTTAAAAATGTTTTACAAAAAAAGGTTATGAGTTGATCATTTATGTGAAAAATTGAACATTTTTGTAAAATAATTATCACCTTTTGTTATTTTTCCAACTTTTATGTAAAAAAATACACTGATGACACAACAAAATCCTTTTTTAATTCGAAATATATATATAACTTAAAAATTTTTTACAAAAATGTTCACAAATTTATCATTTTAAGGGGTTTTTCATTGTAAGAATACACAAAATTTTCACAAATCAACTTTTTAAAATTATGGTAAAAATTAATAAAACTTACCTATAGTGATATGAATCCCTTGAGTTATAGATTAGCTTCTCGAGAGTTTGTTCTCCACAGTCTTCTTTTTCAGCATCATCGAAGTGGTTGAGAAAATCCTCAGATTTTGGATTATCAGCCAGTTCCGAGGCTTGGACGAAGGCTTGATGAGCTGCGAGTACACTGATGTTGTAGAAAATTGAATTGTCTGCGTTTCGACTCAGACCCTTGAACAAAATCACTCCAAATCTCTCCGATGTCACAGCAGAAGCTATTTGATGAGGAATGCGCATATCTCCGATCAGTAATTCTTCATCTACAACACTTCTGTATTGAACTAGAAGAGTCTCTTCATTTCCATTCCATCGCCTGTCAGACTTTGTTATAACTTCAGGGTTTTGGAAACATATGACACTATCTGTTGGGAAATCCTGAAGATTAGCTACCTCGAAATAAGCATTGATTTGTAGCATACTTTTTTCTGGTAATACATCAAACACATTCTTACACCTCAAAGTAGTTCCTGTTTCTGTAGCAGCACGAAAAATTGCTTTTCCAGTCTTTTCAACACCCATGTAGATCAAAACCAGTGGTCTTATTTGCGAAGCTTCATTGACAAGTAATCCTGCTGCTAATGGAATAGCGCTCTTCACTCTAACTACCTTTCCATCCTTTTTATAGTTGTATATGATGGTGCAGTTCGTTTCATCATGGAGCTCAACGGTTAACACCTGCATAACTGTAGGTATTGGTAAATCTTCAACTTTGACTATGTTTTCAATGTTTCTTCTGGAAGCTGGAGATAGAGTACTTAACAGAGAGGCGCTTTTGATGATGAGAGTTGCCAGAGTATTCAGACTGGCACTTTGAAAGGGAATCATAGTGCGTTGAAGAAGTACATTGTCATCAATCACCTTATCTTGTGAAGGTTTTGGTTCTTTATTCTTCAGTTGTTTTGTATTGACTTGCGTCGACATTCTAAAAGATAAAGTAAAAATCCATGTTATGATTTCTTTTTCAAACCAATTTGAAAATATATATATACATATATATATATATTTACTCAATATCATACCGCTGTTAGTATCTAAATCGATAAAAATTAAATTTATACTCAATCAAGTTGACTTACCTCCAAACAGAAAAGTCCTTCTAGCAGTTGTAGTAGATGATGTTGTAGTAGATCTTGCTCCTTCAGTTGCTAATGTCGAAGTGACTGCTTTCTGTGTAAAAACAGTGCTTCTTATATAGCTGAAATCATGCCATTTATCATAAGGTTAAATTAATGAAACATTGTTTTTACGGAAGAACACCAATGCTTTCGCGGGAATAAATAATTTATTTTCACGCGAATACAAACCAATGCTTTCGCGGGAATAAACATTTTATTTTCACGCGAATGGAAACTGTTGCTTTCGCGGGAATGAATACTTTATTTTCACGCGAATACAAACCAATGCTTTCGCGGGAATAAACATTTTATTTTCACACGAATGGAAACTGTTGCTTTCGCGGGAATGAATACTTTATTTTCACGCGATTACAAACCAATGCTTTCGCGGGAATAAACATTTAATTTTCACGCGAATGGAAACTGTTGCTTTCGCGGGAATGAATACTTTATTTTCACGCGAATACAAACCAATGCTTTCGCGGGAATAAACATTTTATTTTCACACGAATGGAAACTGTTGCTTTCGCGGGAATGAATACTTTATTTTCACGCGAATACAAACCAATGCTTTTGTGGGAATAAACATTTAATTTTCACGCGAATGGAAACTGTTGCTTTCGCGGGAATGAATACTTTATTTTCACGCGAATACAAACCAATGCTTTCGCGGGAATAAACATTTAATTTTCACGCGAATGGAAACTGTTGCTTTCGCGGGAAAATTAAATGTTTATTCCCGCGAATACAAACCAATGTTTTCGCGGGAATAAACATTTTATTTTCACGCGAATGGAAACTGTTGCTTTCGCGGGAATGAATACTTTATTTTCACGCGAATACAAACCAATGCTTTCGCGGGAATAAACATTTAATTTCCACGCGAATGGAAACTGTTGCTTTCGCGGGAATGAATACTTTATTTTCACGCGAATACAAACCAATGCTTTCGCGGGAATAAACATTTTATTTTCACGCGAATGGAAACTGTTGCTTTCGCGGGAATGAATACTTTATTTTCACGCGAATACAAACCAATGCTTTCGCGGGAATAAACATTTTATTTTCACGCGAATGGAAACTGTTGCTTTCGCGGGAATGAATACTTTATTTTCACGCGAATACAAACCAATGCTTTCGCGGGGATAAACATTTAATTTTCACGCGAATGGAAACTGTTGCTTTCGCGGGAATAAACATTTTTTTTCAGGCGAATAAAAACCAATGCTTTCGCGGGAATAAATAATTTATTTTCACGCGAATGGAACCCGTTGCTTTCGCGGGAATAAACAATTTATTTTCACGCGAATACAAACCAATGCTTTCGCGGGAATGAAACATTTATTTTCACACATTCACCTATATAAGAGACAACGGTTTCAGACAGAAAGCATCCAGTTCAACAACAGTGAGCAAAGGAGCAACATCTATCTACTACATCTTCCATTGCAACTACTAAGAGTTCTCTCTTCATAAAGGTAAAACTTAAATTCAAATATTTCCGCTAGCTAACACAACTATCTGAAGGCTTTATGACATATCTATCTTTAAATTGGTTATAAAGAATTGAACCAATTTTTTCTGTTTTTTCAGAATGAATACTCAAGTCGTAGAAAGTCAACCATTGTATCTAAAGTCGGAATCTCAGCCTGATGAAAAGGTAAGAATTAATAAAAAATACTATTTAACACCTGTTGAACACCTTTAATTATTTTAGTTATCTAATTATCGCTTGTATTTTAGAACAATGCAACAACAAATCCAATCTACTTAAAGGACTTCCTTCCAGAAATGTATCATAACTATGTGATAAATAATGATGTTGTTGAAGAAAAAGCTGTAGAACGTTTGACATTTCAAGTTATAATATTCTGTATAACTCAACACATGATGAGTATGGGGATGTGTTGTAAGAAACGTGATATATCTACAGAACGTTTTGATGACATTATAAAAAACGGTTTCGAAATCGTTTTGTCAATGGTGGAAGTCGTTAATATTAATAATTTTTTAAAAGAAATTGAAAGAAGTGCTTGGAATCAAATAGTTTTCAAAAAATTATACAACATGACGTGGAACTAAAAAACTTTTTATAAATTCAGAAAGCATATTTATAATTATGTCCAAATAGATAAAGCTCTATCCTCTTCTGTAGGTATTTTAGAACTAATGTTAGAAGCGTTTCATACATATTTATGAAAAATTTTTAGTTGTTTTTTATTATTTTACAATATTTTGTTCAAACTATTATATTTTATTTCTTACCAATTGAGATGTTAAAAGCAGTATGATATTAAGTAAATACATATATATATATATATTTAAATACATCCTTTGTTGTCTGTCTCCACATCCCAATAGTTTAATAAGCACATTCTCAATCTACCATAACTCTATGATCTTAACTGCTTTTGGCATAAATACATATATATATATAAGACACTCTAAGTAATAAATACACTCTTAGCCACTCATGCAAATATTACCCTTTTATTTTTAGAATGTTATGGATGCTCTTTCTGAAGAGCTCCTTAGCACAGATCCATATCCAACATAAAATAAAATGAAAAACGGCAAAACAACTCCTAAGAGAAGGAAAACTGCTCCAAAAAAGCGAATAGTAAGGAAACGAAAACAAATAGTGAGAAAACAAACTACTTCCGTTGATAAGCAAACAATGGAGAGTGCAGCTATAACTCATTTAACAGTTGAATGTCTCAACGAAAGGAGAGCTAGGGAATTAGAAAAGTCTAAAGGTTCTCAAGTGATTGACTCACCAAAAGTTCCGATTTGCAAAACATTTGAAGATCTTCCTATCCCAAGCATTATGCGAGTGACTGGTGTGATACATCCATCAAGTAAGGAGAAGTGTAGATATTCTCAAGTACACTACCATGATCCTTCAGATATAAATGAACTCGAACCCAAAATACTCCTCTGTCCAGTTGAAATAGCTAAAAACTTCAACTGTGATAATTACCCCCCTCCGTTTAACGTTGTATATTTGGGTAGAAAGGGAAAACCAAAAAATAAAAGCGTTCTTTGGTATGATGTCAGACGTGTTACCAGACATCCTCTAAGCAAAAAGAAAGCTGAAGAGGAATCACTATATTTTAGTACATTGACTAAAGGTCAGCTCAAACGCTTCTTGAACATCAACACCCTCAATAGTTTTCAACCCGGCGCTATTTTTCCTTACCAAGATGTTGTTGATAGATTCGTTCCTCATCGATTTAAAGGAGGGCAGTCGAATGTAATTTGTATCCGTTATAGCATTGAACAATGTGGAGAAACGCTGTTGAAGACGCTTGCCATACCAGACAAATATGCTTCAGAAGCTAACAAATATACTCCAGGTGTGATGATCTACAGAGGAAAAACAACCCACGGAAAATTTAAGACAGAATACGATCTTTCATTTTGCTCTCCATACTGTCTCGGTCAAATGTATTGGAAACAATATTGTGATCAAGCAAAGCACAACAAAACAATATTAGAAATTGATGATGATGATGATGAACTTGAAGATTTTCTACGTGGAGACTTTGATGATTTTGAGACAGGATATGTTGCTGAAAAAAAATGATGAGTGTTTTAGCGATGGATAGTCTCTAATTCAAAAAACAAGTTGGACAATGTGACTTGGTGAGCTATTTCCCTTTTCTATATAATGTAAACTATCCAATGTAACTAAAGCTATAATTCAATTTCATGTAATTATTTTAAATTTTTGTTTAATCATTCTATACTAATACATAACTTTTTATTTTAGTTCATTACGAATTCAAAAGCACATAAAACAGAAGTCTCCCTTCTTAAGATATAACATCACTACATCAAAGACATCATTGTAAAAAAAGACTATGTATTAATTGTTATTACTTAGTATTTACTGACTCTAGCTATATTATATGGAGAGATTTTCCCTACTTATTACACAATAAATGTATATATTCACATATTGTTTCATTTTTAATCACTGTATTTATTCAATGTAGATATATCTCCTCTCTCTCAAGATATCATATGAGTCGGAATTACAGAAAATTATCAAACCTTAAATGCCTTACATTCAAAATCTAGATACCCTATGAGTTATAATTATGTATACAGTTATGTAATAATTATCATAACCTAAATGCCATACATTCAAAATTTAGATACCATATAAGTTCAAATTAAGTAAAAAAATAATCAAAACTCAAATGCCACTTAAATGCCACTCAAATGCCACTCAAGTACCCCTCAAATGAAATACAATATAAACTCGGCGAATTCATCCAACGTCGTAACCCATTGCCTAAACTCCAAGGTCTAATCCACAAAAAAACACTTGGTAGGGAGATCTGCTCATATATTACTACTCCCGAGGTTACCAGTAGTGAATGTTAGACTGGGCTCCTTTGACTCCCAGGAGCCCATTCACAAGTATAGTAGTCTGTTGGAAAGTTCTTCCAAAGCGCTTTCTAAAAATAGTCGTACAGACTTTTGAGGAAAAACTGTGATGTTGGAAAATTCTATCCATTCATGTGTACAATATTGCAATTGTTTGAAGCTTCATAACCTCATATAAAACCTGAGGTGAACTCCCTCTCTTGAGACCTTCCCTGCAAGTAATACAACGGATAGAGAAGATACTTTTTCATGTCACGTTGTGGGTGAAGAATGAAATAAGTATAGCTGTATCTCATCACAAGGTCCACTGACTAGTTTTATTCTGGCACTGAGGCTAGGTTTTGTAAATAGCAGATATCTAGCTTTCCTGAAATACTACTGCATCAAAAGGTCTAATAATAAAAAATCAAACACGAGTACGATTCAGCCAGGCAGCCATCAAAGGCTCCAAAAGTAGAATGTAACATTTTATCAGAAAATGCTTTACATGCAAACTTATTGAACTTGTCATGTTGCTATTTTTGTCTCTTCATACAGGAGGCATCATGAAACCAGCATTAGATGATGCAATAATTATTGGATTTATGTGTATGTTAGCTTTTTTACATAGAGGTGCTAATGTAACTGCACACGACTGTTTATGGTCTGAATAGCATACTGTATGCAAAATTTTTCAGAAAAGTTTTGACAGTTTTAAGCATTTTAGATTATTCCAAAGTTATTCCTGTAGTTTCAAATAACTCATGCTATTCCTAAAGCGTTTATATGGTTTGTGATTTTCATCACCATCTAAATAATTTCGAAAATGCCTGGATGATAAGAAATAAACTGCATACTTTCATGTTTGTTAGACAGGAAACACAGTCCTATTGTTTAAAACTTCGTAAAAATCAGCTACATTTCATTAGAGATTGTATTGCATCTCCAGCGTCATTGTAAAGTAGAAAGCTCTCTATGCAAAGTGCTTCCACTATTTCAGAGGCTTTCAGGAGCCCTCGAAAGAAAAAGCGTTCATGCAATGAGCCACCATTTTCCCTTCACATCCAGGTCTGAAGCATCCATCCCCACCCACCCCACAAATGTAGCCCTAAATAACTTTGTCTGAAGGGTCGAGTGAGATTCCCTGCAGTGAAATGTTCTACAAGGATTTGAGTAGAAGATCTGTGAGTTTTGTCTCAACTCCACTAGTGAGCCTTTACAACTTTTGTTACATAATTTGTACTGCATAGCAGATGTGTATAAAACCTGTGGTATAATGTTCTTGTATGACTGATTCCTCAGGTCCTTGCTTCATCAATGTAAGTAATAACGTCTACTTTCCTGTGGAGGTAAATGTTATGGAGTTGTCTACACAATCAGTGAGTTTTGGTTCTTCTAGCTCAGCTATAGGTAGTGTATCTCCAATAACAATAACAGCTACCTAGGTGTATAAAACTATGTTAATGAGGATTATCATCATCCTAAATGTAATAAGTATTATGTAATGAAACTATTATTGTCATCATTTTTACTGTTGACTATGTAGTATCATTAGTTATATAATTATCATTGTTATAATTATTGCTAGTAACTACCACACCAACTACTCTATTATCACCGCATACAAAAAGTTATAATAATGTTTTAATTAACAAAAGATGATGCTCAAAGCTCACGCGTTTTGCAAGGCTTTTTTTCTACATTAAATAATTGCGAAAATGCAGTAAATATATCAGCCTTGGTAATTGTGGAATTTACGTACAATAAAACTGTATTTCCTGTCAAACAACTGTGAAAACTTTCCAACTGTATAACTGTTTTGCAAATAATCTAAATGGCTTTGCATTGATTGAAACGAAAAAAAAGTAGATTTTTTAAACGTTTTAGAAATAGTATGAGCTATTCAAAAATCGTAGGAACCATTTTAAATTAGTCTTAGCTGTTCTACAATTATCGAAACTTGTTGAAAAGTTTGCAAAAGTTTGGTTTTCGGACCAAAAACAGGATTTCTCATTTTCTTTATCAGCTCTGTAAAATGTCTCAATAAGCGTAGTGATCAATAGTTGTGAAAGAAATCATTTAATCATAAACACGATTGTTGGATTAGTCTCAAACGCTAGCTTTTTAAGAATATAAAGAGTTTTGGTTAATTAATTGTAGTAGTAACAGATAAAATAACAAAAACTATATTTTCTTTTGTTTGATACAAACTTTTTTATCAGTGCTCGGTAAAATAATATTGCTATTCCTAAGCAGACCAATAATGTGAACTGGATTAAATTTTCAAATCGTACGATTCACTTCACAAAGCACTTTCAGGAGCCTTCAGATGTTTTACGAAACAAAACACAAATTACTCTGAACCAGTATAGTTTGCTCTGCAACATATCTATTCTTTATTTCTAGGTCAAGTTGAAGTTTGATATATGGTTGTTGCCTGGAGTACTTATGTCATCCAAGTAAGAAGGCAGCAAGATGATTAGCCCTGTCACTGACTACAGACATAGAAGTCAGCGTTACCAATTACATCATCGTATCATCACCCTCATTTGTGTGCATATGTTGTTGGGTGATCTACCTTAGTCTACTGTTACATAGAGCTTTTTTGGCAATACTCACTGCATTTATTGTGGTGATTTTTATGTTGTTTTGGTTGCATGCAAGTGCTTGGATACTGAATACAAAGGTTATTGTTAGGCACGCCCACTGAAATAAACATCCCCTGCAATGGTAAGGTCACGCCATATCAGCGGCATGTAATCCCGGTGGCCATCTTGGTACCTGCTACTATGTATCCTAGCAACGATGATGCCATACTAACAAATGCTGAAATTACAACTCCAACTAGATCAACGAATGACCCTTTTGCCTGCTCAGGAGTTGTCACACCTTGAACTATCAAAAGCCGGCTTTTGATAGTTCAAGGTATGACAACTCCTGAGCAGGCAAAAGGGTCAATCGTTGATCTACACTCCAATATGTGTAAGATTATTCCCAAGTAAGTTAGCCAACCACCAGCCATACACATCTACAGGTGTGGAATATAGTGCACTCAAAGGCTGAACCACTCTACCATCCAGTGTTTATACCTAGGTTCTTTGTGTGAGACAACTAATGTATTAAACAGCTAATTGAATGTAACAAATCAATGAGTGTTCATAATACAACACTTGTATCCAGTTTGTATACATAAATTTATTCCTGTAATTAACAAAATTATGTACCAATCAAAACAGACAAATGGCTTCATGTTTTATGAGCAATGCATGACGGGCCATCAATGCACATTGAAAAATGTATAAGTAAACAAAATAAAATAACAAAAAAGCATATGGAAGTGTGATGTATAAACAAAAGTTATAATGGTGAAGAGTTTAAAATCAAGTACTTCTAAAATGAAAGTATTTGGCACAATTAAAAGAGCTCTACTGGTCCTTGATGGCTTTTGTGTTCTTGTGACGAATGTTGCTTTCGTACAACTTGAGATTGTGCAGCTTGGCCTTAGGATGTTGTAGTAAATAGTAAAAGGTTCCTACTACTAGCTAAATCAATGTTACGGGGTGGTTTGATATGCCATCCGTGGTCTCAACAATGTGATCTCCAAGAACTAACCAATTATTTTGGTCGACATCCTGGAAAACCTTCGACTGAACAGACAGCAAACGGTTTTGGAAACAGCATCTAAACCAGCGCTCAGCTGAAAGAGACTGAAATAGGTCCATCTGATGGGAATATTAGACCTCCATTGCTTGTCAAATGTAAGAAAATGAAATAGTGGCCATATTTCTGACTGGGCGTTGCAGAAACCAATGCTACACGACAATCGTCACAACCCAATTTTGTAACAAGTTTTCTAACAACCCAACCGCAAATATAAACTAAAAAATTGCCTACAATTGATGGGAGATCGGCAATAAAACCTGATTCTACTGAGTACATGGACTCTTCAAATAGCTGGGCCAGGTTGTCATTCTGTGGAATGATGTTAGGAGGTACATAGCAGTCGCTGCCAGTTTGTATCATCTCCGTGTGACTCTGAGGTACGACATTACCGGTAATTCCTCGGTCTGAGTCAGCACCACATCTGCTAATTTTTCTATCTTTGGCAGTAAAAGTCAACAATAAAATAAATATGAAAAATATAATTTGTTAACATTTGAGCGGCAGAATGACTAGAGATTTCTCATGCTCAATTATTGATATTTTCAATTCCTGGAACAGGTAATCATGCACTCATCAAAGGCTAGTCTATAAACATAGGGCCTTTCGCTGGATTTGCACCAGCACATGACTGTACACAGGACATTTATAGAGAAAACATCATCTGGCTCTATTCTTGCTTGACTCAAAACTGAGAAAACCAAAAGTAAAAAATTTCACTGACACCAAAACTTTTGGTTTAGCCAGTAAAACTAATACTGACCAACCCCAACCCTTGGGCATACAAACGTAAATTTTCAGGCCGGCGAGCTACGCTGTCTAACTCATATAAAAATAACTCTATGGATTACAGTGACTTGATTTTGTTGCACTCACCACTTCCTGGAATGGCAGTGAAGAAGAGCTACAAGTGATCCTGGCTAAACTTGTACATCAGCAGACAGCGGGCAATACGAGGCTCCATCAGCTGCACAACAAGCCCCCATACAGTGTCAGGTCCACACACTAAGCCATTCATACACACATTTCTGTCTAACAAATAGATTATATTAATTCAAAATAAATAACTGCATAACCTATGAACATGTAATGGTTTAGACTAAAGGTGGACCAAATCAGCGAGTCTATTGCATTGCTTTGTTACAACGACGAGTTGTAAAGTGTATAAGCACAACAAACTATTCAATAGCGGAATAAGATGAAACACTAAAACCAAGCAAGCCTCAGCAACACTTCATACCGTCTACATAGCCAGAGGGGCAAATTATCAGCAGTAGTGAGAGAAAGTGGGTAAGCCCTGGTGTCTTGTAAAAGAGACCCAATGGATTCCATACTGCTTATCCGTAATGGCTGCTTATAGCCCCTGGCCATTACAGATTTACTGTTTAAAATGTCAAACAGTAGATCAACAGTCCAATAATAAAGTAATCACATGCGTGTTCAGTGACACATTCACTACCTCCACAAGTTATCTAGCTGATCACCATCCTATGATTACAATAGTCTGTCAATATTGAACAATCCTAAAACTAAATTACCTTGATAAACTCTACTTTTGGTTCACAGTCTACAAATTCTTTCACCTCCCCCCCCCCCCAGCTCCTTCAATGCCAGAAGAGCGTCTGCTACGCAGTTAGACAGCAATTGTGTAGCGAGTGAGACCTAACAAAACAAAATATGATAATTTGGAGTTGCTCAACAGAAAGTATGCATAAATCAATAATTTTGCAAGGTATAAAAATCTTTACTGGACTAAATATGATTGTAAATAAAAAACTCATTTAAACAAAAAATTCCTTCATTTTATTTTGAAAAAATTGATATGCCTTGCGAATAACTTATTCGCTAGCCTCAGTCCCATAGTTTCCTGTGTCTTATGTAGTAGAGCAATATGTGGCCACTGAATCTGGCCGCTGGAAGAGTTGACAACTCCATACGAATGTAACATATTACGCACCAGTTTCACCGTGTATGAAGGATCCAGTAATGGTCTAATGAGAGGACTCCTCCATAAAGAAATAAGGCACCAAGTTGTTACTATCAGTCAACTTGGCACCCAAGAGTCAACACATTGTTAAGTTTGTGGCATGGCCATCCATAGTTATGCAATCAATAATGAATGCTCTCTCATTCAAGCTGTGGAGAGTAAGATTCAAAAGCTCCTATTGTGTAGCAGCTTGGAGACCTCTTGTAAGACTGTAAGCAACAGGTGCTTCCCAAGAAGTAACTAGTCCTAAAAAGGACACAACTATAATACGCACGCAAAATAATATGAATTTAGATTTAGGAGAAACTGTTAAAGCGATAAAGCTGATGATTTGCAAATATCCATCAGTACGTGTCAACATAAACACTAAAGCCTCAGAAGCCTCCCTTTCCTGCTCTTCAAGACCGTCACCCAAGTCAACGTACCCAACCATCTGTTTTCGCTGTTGGTCATACAAGAGCTGTTTTCTTATACTCATGGCATCAATCACCAAACAACATCTACCGCAGAGTAATCAAACCAGATAAATTCAAATTCACACTTGTCTAAATTAAACAACTTATGTATAACTATGATGCTTTTATTATTACTATCTGATATCACACTATTTGACAGGCTAACAACATGTTTTATATACAAAAACAGTAACAACACATGCTTACTGTGCATATTTCTGCGAGTCTTCCAGCTTTTTCTTTGACAGACTCTATCATAGCTGCATTGATACCTGGACTACTATCTGTTTGCTCTAGCCATCTACATCAAGACAGACACATTCCACTAACATTCAGACTGAGAAACAGACAAAAATCAAACACCAATCTGAGTTGGAAAGTGAAATATTCAGTACCAAAACACAAACCAACTGAGAGAACCAGAAGATGGTAATGTTAAATGTTGTCGGAGATACTCGGAAGCCTTTGAAGAATATAGGTGAAGTGTCATAGACATCTGTATAGCCTTGGTTAGACATCTGTAAAGCCTTGGTTAGACATCTGTATAGCCTTGGTTAGACATCTGTATAGCCTTGGTTAGACATCTGTATAGCCTTGGTTAGACATCTGTATAGCCTTGGTTAGACATCTGTATAGCCTTGGTTAGACATCTGTATAGCCTTGGTTAGACATCTGTATAGCCTTGGTTAGACATCTGTATAGCCTTGGTTAGACATCTGTATAGCCTTGGTTAGACATCTGTATAGCCTTGGTTAGACATCTGTATAGCCTTGGTTAGACATCTGTATAGCCTTGGTTAGACATCTGTATAGCCTTGGTTAGACATCTGTATAGCCTTGGTTAGACATCTGTATAGCCTTAGTTAGACATCTGTATAGCCTTGGTTAGACATCTGTATAGCCTTGGTTAGACATCTGTATAGCCTTGGTTAGACATCTGTATAGCCTTGGTTAGACATCTGTATAGCCTTGGTTAGACATCTGTATAGCCTTGGTTAGACATCTGTATAGCCTTGGTTAGACATCTGTATAGTCTTGGTTAGACATCTGTATAGCCTTGGTTAGACATCTGTATAGCCTTGGTTATACATCTGTATAGCCTTGGTTAGACATCTGTATAGTCTTGGTTAGACATCTGTATAGCCTTGGTTAGACATCTGTATAGCCTTGGTTATACATCTGTATAGCCTTGGTTAGACATCTGTATAGTCTTGGTTAGACATCTGTATAGCCTTGGTTAGACATCTGTATAGCCTTGGTTAGACATCTGTATAGCCTTGGTTAGACATCTGTATAGCCTTGGTTAGACATCTGTATAGCCTTGGTTAGACATCTGTATAGCCTTGGTTAGACATCTGTATAGCCTTGGTTAGACATCTGTATAGCCTTGGTTAGACATCTGTATAGCCTTGGTTAGACATCTGTATAGCCTTGGTTAGACATCTGTATAGCCTTGGTTAGACATCTGTATAGCCCTGGTTAGACATCTGTATAGCCTTGGTTAGACATCTGTATAGCTTTGGTTAGGCATCTGTATAGCCTTGGTTAGACATCTGTATAGCCTTGGTTAGACATCTGTATAGCTTTGGTTAGACATCTGTATAGCCTTGGTTAGACATCTGTATAGCCTTGGTTAGACATCTGTATAGCCCTGGTTAGACATCTGTATAGCCTTGGTTAGACAGCTGTATAGCCCTGGTTAGACATCTGTATAGCCTTGGTTAGACATCTGTATAGCTTTGGTTAGACATCTGTATAGCCTTGGTTAGACATCTGTATAGCCTTGGTTAGACATCTGTATAGCCTTGGTTAGACATCTGTATAGCCTTGGTTAGACATCTGTATAGCCTTGGTTAGACATCTGTATAGCCTTGGTTAGACATCTGTATAGCCTTGGTTAGACATCTGTATAGCCTTGGTTAGACATCTGTATAGCCATGGTTAGACATCTGTATAGCCTTGGTTAGACATCTGTATAGCCTTGGTTAGACATCTGTATAGCCTTGGTTAGACATCTGTATAGCTTTGGTTAGACATCTGTATAGCGTTGGTTAGACATCTGTATAGCCTTGGTTAGACATCTGTATAGCCTTGGTTAGACATCTGTATAGCCTTGGTTAGACATCTGTATAGCCTTGGTTAGACATCTGTATAGCTTTGGTTAGACATCTGTATAGCCTTAGTTAGACATCTGTATAGCCTTGGTTAGACATCTGTATAGCCTTGGTTAGACATCTGTATAGCCTTGGTTTAAACATCTGTATAGCCTTGGTTAGACATCTGTATAGCCTTGGTTATACATCTGTATAGCCTTGGTTAGACATCTGTATAGCCTTGGTTAGACATCTGTATAGCCTTGGTTAGACATCTGTATAGCCTTGGTTTAGACATCTGTATAGCCTTGGTTTAGACATCTGTATAGCCTTGGTTAGACATCTGTATAGCCTTGGTTAGACATCTGTATAGCCTTGGTTAGACATCTGTATAGCCTTGGTTAGACATCTGTATAGCCTTGGTTAGACATCTGTATAGCCTTGGTTAGACATCTGTATAGCCTTGGTTAGACATCTGTATAGCCTTGGTTAGACATCTGTTATAGCCTTGGTTTAGACATCTGTATAGCCTTGGTTAGACATCTGTATAGCCTTGGTTAGACATCTGTATAGCCTTGGTTAGACATCTGTATAGCCTTGGTTAGAAATCTGTATAGCCTTGGTTAGACATCTGTATAGCCTTGGTTAGACATCTGTATAGCCTTGGTTAGACATCTGTATAGCCTTGGTTAGACATCTGTATAGCCTTGGTTAGACATCTGTATAGCCTTGGTTAGACATCTGTATAGCCTTGGTTAGACATCTGTATAGCCTTGGTTAGACATCTGTATAGCCTTGGTTAGACATCTGTATAGCCTTGGTTAGACATCTGTATAGCCTTGGTTAGACATCTGTATAGCCTTGGTTAGACATCTGTATAGCCTTGGTTAGACATCTGTA